>CM019716.1:34685080-35157580 GCA_009760885.1 Achatina immaculata | reverse complement strand
CGTGAGAGAAAGGAAAATCACAGCAGAATTAGCTGGGATTCGAACTCGGACTCCGGTAGGACGACAGCCGTCTAGCCACGAGAGAACAGCGTACTGACTGACTGCGCTATTAGTACCTCCAAACAGTTTTGAAGTGAAGGAGTTAAAGAAATAGATGTTAAACCGACCAAAATCTTAGTAATCATTATTATTAGAGCAGCTGAGTGCCGAAGTGGTTAATGCACTGGTCAAGGGGCGAAGGTCGGGGGGTTCGAATCCGGCCGGAGGTACCCCAGTCACCAAGCTGTAGAAATGGGTACCAGACTTCTTCTGAAGTTGGGGAAGGAAAGGCGGCCAGGCGTGATACTGATCATATCACCCTCTAGTGTGCTGACAGGTCAAGGAAAATATAGGCACTAACACCATATCCCTATCTGCCTTTCTTCTTCTTCGTTCGCATAGCGATAATGCATGTTACCCTGATTTTTGCGATGCGCCTTTTGGCTGGGTAACTCCGACTTCAGCACCTTTCCTTGCTAGGGCAGACAGTGGTCTTGCTCGGACTGCTATGAAGACAGTGTGGCTGGCCTGGCCAAAACTTTGTTTTCCAGCCTCTGGTGGCTGTACTTAAGCCCCTTCTCCATGTCAGATGGTTTTGAGACAGTTCCACAAAGACACTCTGACTTTGAGATGAGGAATCTGATGAGTGCTTCAACGATATCCATTCCCCGCCACCTATAGTCTGCTGGCTCTGTTTTGTTTACATCATTCTGATAGCCATTGTTGTAAAGACCCATAGGCTTGTCACGTCCTGGATTCATTGGTTTCACACCAGACTTCCCTCATCCCCGCCAGAGATCTCCATGTCCCCATCTGTCCACCAACCTGACATTACATTTTGCAAAATAACAATTACAATTAGTGTTGATTGCTACAAGTTTCTGGGCTACAGAGGTAGGTCAGAGTTTTTAAGTAAACAGATCTATGTTCCCTGTCTCACAAACACTATGTTAAGATAAGTGTGCTCTTAACACAGTTGTTCCCAGGGGACCTATCTGCCTTTAAGGCATGACATGATTACCTTTACCTTTTATTATTTTTTTTTCTCAATTTCCTTATGGTTTGTTCCACACTAACGCCGAGAAGACATGAAATGATTAAAAACTTACAGTGCCAGCATCTACCTAAGTTGTAAAAGATTAAGACTGAAGATAAAAATAAGTTAGTTCTACCCAAATAACCAAAGAGCACGATTTGCCTCTAAACCTACCGAGCAATATTTGTGACACACAAACATTTGTTGTAATAAAAATAAAAAAATCCCCGCCACTATGCTTCACCGGGAATGAGAGTGATGCCTATTTTTAGCATATACGGTGGTTTAAAATTATGAAACTTCCGACCACAAAACAAAACTGTTTGAATCTAGTTATGTTATGTTTAATTTTTTGAAAAGATGTGTAACTGGCTCACGGCAGCCGTTTAATTTTGTATTCATCATTCTTCTACTCACTAATGTTGATCTCACAGTTACAATGCACATTTAATACACAGTTTTAATACACACTTATAATACACAGTTATAATACAGAGTTATAACACACAGTTATAAGACACAGTTATAATTCATAATTATAATACACAGTTATAATACATAGTTATAATATAGTTATAATACACACTTTTTTACACAGCTAAATACACAGTTATAATACACCGTTATAATACACAGTTATAATACACCGTTATAATACACAGTTATAATACACAGTTATAATACACCGTTATAATACACAGTTATAATACACAGTTATAATACACCGTTATAATACACAGTTATAATACACCGTTATAATACACATTTATAATGCACAGTTTTATTCTGCTGATGGATAATAATTATTTTAAAATTATTTGCCTAATAAATATTACAATTAAAAAAAATATTCCTGGGTTTTGCAAGGAGGTCTTTCGCAGATTCTGAATTTTATTGAGGGAAAAGAGCCGTGTGCAAAGTGGGGCCAGTTTTTCAGAGAACGTTCCTTTCGTGACACCTATCTGCAAACATATCTTTGTCTAGATGAGTTATTTGCTTCAGTGAATGTGGTGTTTAGGATGTCAGGATATTCTGGGGGCCAACGTTTCCTCAACCGTGTACTTCTTCGTTTGGCAGGAGCCGTATCATCTTTTATTGTTCTGACTAGGCAATCATAGTGTGGTTCATGTGGCCAAAAAGAGATAACATTTTTGTTGTTGTTCATCTAGGAGCTGTTTATATCCACTTCTGGTTATTCTAAAGCAGTTACCTCCCTTCCCCCAACCCATTTTTTGGGGCCGTGGACCCCATTCTTTTGGCCCGAGAACAGCCGTGGACCCAATTCATGGCCTGAGAACAGCCGTGGACCCAATTCATGGCCTGAGAACAGCTGTGGCCACTCATCAAATATAAAACAATAAACAGAACCCACATGACGCTAAGATGTTTTTAAAAATCGAGCCAATGCATTTATTGGTCCCGTTGTCTCCCAAAACTCCTTCTGTGGATCCCCTGGAGGTCATTGGACCCCTGGTTATGAACACCTGTTGTAAGATGGTTTTGTTTGCTCTTTTGTCTTTCCAACATACCGCGAGGGCCCTACAGTAACGTCCCATCAGAAAAGATGTGACCATTTCATTTGTTTCAATCAAAATCCACAACTCCTATCCATGTTTTTCATCATCATCATCATCGCCTTTCACTCCCTTGAGAGCACAGACCACAGATAAAGGCTCTCCAGTCATCCCTGTTCTTGGAACTATTCTCTGCTTCCTTCCATGTGTATCCCTTGTCTCTGAGAACTGTCGTAATTTCCCTTCTCCAAGTTAAGTCCAGGTCTTCCTCGTTTTCTATTCCCTTGAAAATTCCATATCATTGCCTGTCTTGCTATGCTGACATCGGGTTTTCTCAGAGTGTGGCCAATCCAGCTCCATTTCCTAGACATGATTTGTAAGTTCATAGGTTCTTGTCCAGCCCTTTCCCAGACCTCCTCGTTCCTGATCTTGTCCTGCCATTTGATGTTTAAAATCTCCCTCAAGCAGTAGTTCATGAATGTTTGTATCCTCTGTTGTGTTGTCTTGGTCATAACCCATGTCTCTGAACCATACAGTCTTTATATTGAAAAGCCAAGTTTGGTTCTTGTTTTCATGCTCTTAGCTGACCATATTTTGTTAAGTTGGATAAATGCTGTCCTGGCCTTGGTTATTCTAGCTTTAATATCCGTTTCCGTTTCCCCGTATTTATCCACTATGCCATCCATGTTTCTGAGGTTGTGAAAATGTTCTCAAATGTTTCTACAGCAGGTCCATGTGTACCTTCATATGTCGACTTACAATGTTTCTACAGCAGGTCCATGTGTACCTTCATATGTCGACTTACAATGTTTCTACAGCAGGTCCATGTGTACCTTCATATGTCGACTTACAATGTTTCTACAGCAGGTCCATGTGTACCTTCATATGTCGACTTACAATGTTTCTACAGCAGGTCCATGTGTACCTTCATATGTCGACTTACAATGTTTCTACAGCAGGTCCATGTGTACCTTCATATGTCGACTTACAATCGACCATGTTACGGCCATTCGCACTTACGATCAAGGTCGCACAGGAAAATTCGAAATTGTGGTTCATTTTATGATTAATTTACAAACATTTGATGTTCTACTTACTCTATAGATTCATAACAGGACAAGAGAAAAAGGTGAACGTGCAAGCTGTATCGTTTATTGCGATTATGTGTGTATATATGTATACAGTATGTGTATATACATTTCTGTATATCTCTGAAAATTTGTTACAGTAGGATTCTCTATTTAATGTGTTGTGATTCATGCTTTATGGTTAATTTTCACACAATTTACATTCTATAAGTATTTTTAAAGTGATGATAAACATGCCTTTCCCTTTTGTAACATGTTATCGTCTGATCCCCTCCTCCATAAAGGCCGACAAATCAACTTACGGCCTCATGGCCGGCCTCAAAACACGGCCGTAAATAGACGCACGACTGTACGCTCAATTTTTCTACGAGAAACTCTTTGTTACTTGATCAGGCTGCTATGTCACAGCAACCTCTGACAAAAAAGTAATACTTATTTGTGACACATGATCCGATCCAGTTTAATGGTTTTCTGGGCAAAAGAAACGAGCCAAGGAACAAAGGCTCCACCACTCTAAGCAGAAACTACATTAAACAAAACAGCCAGATTTATCCAAAAGACAGGGCATCTGATAGAGATTCCAGACACGCACATATAGCATGGAAGAAATATTCTAGAAGTCATTAGAGAAAGAAATAGACAAGGCTTGGTTTTCTTATGTTTCTTTTTCTTTTAAAATAAACTAATGATCACAATGGGAGAGATGACGAGAAGAAAGAAAGAAACAACGAATAGTTTAGATTTTTACCAGAGAGAGAGAGAGAGAGAGAGAGAAAAAATAGTGTGAACATGGGGATATCGATTGGGCGAGAAAGGATGTGAATAATGCTCTTACCCCATACTGTCGGCACATTATTAGGGAAACATATTTCTAAATGGCTAGGCTATTTGTAGAGGACTCAACAGTGTGAACAACTGGGAAGATTGAGTTCGCCATGTTCCGTTTAATAATAGCCATTGTAGCCAGCTTTCCCCATTCATTGCCATCATAGTATTGCGCAGGTGTTCTCAAACTTTACGCAATTACACCCCCCTCCTCCGTCCGCTCTCGGGGATTGCCCCTTACTGTTTGAGATAGCTTCCGCCTTTTCTAGAAGTTCTATTTCAAATTCAGAGAAAATGTTTGTTCTTTCTTGGTTAAACTGTCACCCACCCATGTTTTGGATGCCAGTGGAAATAATGTTGTAATTTAGACTACAGGTGGTGGAGCATACCGTTCCTCATTAGTAGAAGTCTCAGTATCTTGCGCCCTCAAAAAGTGATTCATGGCAACAATAACGTCATCATCCGTGGCAGTTTGGGGATCACTGAGCTCTTTATTCAGTCTGCGGAAGAGGTAGTAGTCAGAGGGTCCACATCAACTGAATAAGGCAGGTGTTCACGCAGCTGGAGTCCACAGCTATGGGTGGTAGCCATGGCAACCTTAGACTTGTGAGCTGAAGCGTTGTCTTGACGGAAGAGCACCACTCTTGCCAACTTCCCACGTCGCTTCCTCCTGATTTGGTGTTGTAGTTGCTTCAGAAGATCAGTGTAGTATGTCCCGGTAATAGTTTTCAGGGTAGTCCACCACCAGCACTCCTTCTACACCCCAAGAGATGGACGCCACCACCCTTCCCAGCAAACAGCACTGACTTCGCCATCTTGGGAGCACGAGATCCCCGAAGCTTCCATTGTTTTCACTGTTCTTTAGTCTCATCTCAGGTAGGAAATGATGGACCAAAGTTCTTTAGTCTCAGGTAGGAAGTGATGGGACCCAAGTTCTTTAGTCTCAGGTAGGAAGTGATGGACCCAAATTCTTTAGTCTCAGGTAGGAAGTGATGGGACCCACGTTCTTTAGTCTCAGGTAGGAAGTGATGGACCCAAATTCTTTAGTCTCAGGTAGGAAGTGATGGACCCAAATTCTTTAGTCTCAGGTAGGAAGTGATGGGACCCAAATTCTTTAGTCTCAGGTAGGAAGTGATGGGACCCAAGTTCTTTAGTCTCAGGTAGGAAGTGATGGGACCCAAGTTCTTTAGTCTGAGGTAGGAAGTAATGGGACCCAAGTTCTTTAGTCTGAGGTAGGAAGTGATGGGACCCAAGTTCTTTAGTCTCAGGTAGGAAGTGATGGGACCCAAATTCTTTAGTCTGAGGTAGGAAGTGATGGGACCCAAGTTCTTTAGATTCAGGTAGGAAGTGATGGGACCCAAGTTCTTTAGTCTGAGGTAGGAAGTGATGGGACCCAAGTTCTTTAGTCTCCGGTAAGAAGTAATGGGACCCAAGTTCTTTAGTGTCAGGTTGGAAGTGATGGGACCCAATGTTCTTTAGTCTCAGGTAAGAAGTAATGGGACCCAAGTTCTTTAGTATGAGGTAGGAAGTGATGGGACCCAAGTCTCAACAATGGTTACAAATTGCTGAAAAAGCCTCCCAGGATCTGCTTCTAACAGAGCTATGTTGTACTTTTCCATGGTCAGACGTTCCCGCTTGTGATCAGGTCAAAGAAGCTTTGACCAAACAAGCTGACACCTTTGTTATTTGAAGTTCATTGCGAATAACAACACGAACGCGTTCCTGGGACATACACAGGTGCGTGGCAATGTAACAATCTTCCATGTCATGAACTTTGTCAGTGGTTTATTGTATGATAACGGTGATGGACCTCCTTGAACGGGGGTCGTTTTCAAAGGTTGTCCCTTTCTCGTTTGAATTCTGCTGCCCATTTCTTAACTATGCTTTATAAGAAGGAGCACCGTCTCTTAGTGTTATGGTCATGTCCTCATGAATCTCTGTGAGTGTGGAACCCTTTAATAAGGAGATAGTAGATAACTGCGCGATGAGCGATGACGTCAGTTATCTGATTCACCTTGTCCATTTCAGATATATGTAAGAGTAAAACGACAAGTTATTCACTGTAAACTTGATGTGTAGTCTAAAAAGACGTTGACGTTTTTTTGCGAGAATAAATAAGAACTGTTTATCATATTTCATCGTGTCTTAGGCCGCGGACTTTTTAATCACCCCTCGTATTTTGAATCCAACTTTTTGGAATGGAGATTGAAAACTATGAGATAGTGGATTCAGGTTTGGTGACTGGATCTGGCGATATATTCAGAGCTGTCATGCCGATGTAATCAAAAGTAAATTCTTCCTTTGGTTTAATATTTTTTTTGCCAGTAAATAATGCCAGGGTTAGAACTTGATGATTTGCCAGAACAGGTACCATGAATTAAACACCAACCAGTGGGTTATTCCAAGTTAAGATTATTCAGTTCAAATGTAATATCCACACCTCATTTATGCACGTGAAAGCGGAAAAACAACTAAAGATATATATATAACAAATGAGACTCTTTTGAAAACAAAAGCCTAAGGGAAATAATCGATATAAAGTGGAACGAATACAGGAACAATGCAGAGATAAAACAGATGAGCGAACAACCTGTCTCAAGGGTGATCAGAAAAAGAAGATGGACATGTATCGGTCATGTGATGAGAAGAAACAATCAGAGGATCCCCAAACAACCTATCAGGTGGAACACAACAGGCCGAAGAAATAGAGGTCGACCACGTGAAACTCTAAAGAGGACATTGTTAAGAGAGGCCAGTTCATTGGGCATAACATCCCTTGATGAGATTGAAAAACTCGCCAGGTGATGTTTAGCGGCTCGGGAACGATGTAAGATGTAAGTGGGTTATTCGCATAATTTGTTAGCAACAGACTGTCATCATCATCATCATCACCACCACACCACCACCACCACCACCATCATCATCATCATCATCATCATCATCATCATCAATCTTATCAGGTACTAGTATGACTTCAAAGAATGTCGGTAAGTATACTGTCACATATGTTTCTGCTTAAAAGTGACACGTGATCATACAAATATTTAACCATACAATAAACAGCGAAAGCCTGGGCTCTTAAGTAAAAATGTCAGAGAGACAGTTAAATGCAGCAGAAAAGTGAATCTACGGGAAAGTACGTCAATGTCACGGAAAATGAAAAACTAAAAGAAGACAATGAATATGTCAAAACATTTCCAGGTGCTTTAAAATATCTTTCCTATATGCAATAATAATAATAATAATGCAGATACAATATAAAGAGAGGAGGAGGAAGAGGAGAAAAAGATGATGGGAGACAGAGAGAGACAGAGAGAGAAAGAGAGGGTGAGATAGAGAGAGGGAGAAAGAGAGAGAGGGAGGGAGAGAGCGAGAGATATTTCTGTAATCTTACAGGGGCACTAAAAAATGAAACGAGCGCCTCATCTAGCTCCACCACCAAAATTTCCATGACCAGTTTCATCACAACTCATTCGTTTCTCTGTTTTTGTTACTACCTTATACATCTATTTATTTTATTCTCTCCTGTTTTGTTTTTTTAAATCGTTCCCTAGAAAATGAGCATTTTTTGTTTTCCAATTACAGCCAATCAAGTATTTTAGATTCATATTTTACCCAGTGTTAACTGATGTTTATATGGTGTGTTATTATGTGAAACATTTCGTAATTTGATCAAATTTCTGCTTACTTTGCAATGTCTGCCGTGCCAGTGGCATTTTCATCTGATCTCAGTCTATCGATCCATAGATTTTCGTATCCTGTGCCCTAGTTCCTTCTTGATACCTGTACAAGTTCAAGGCCGATGGAAGTGTTATACGTTTTTTTTGCAAACTCGTTATGTCTGGCCAGGACAGTAACCCACCTGTCCGTCTAGTCACTTGTAGGACAGTAACCCACTGGTTCGTCTAGTTATTTGTAGGACAGTAACCCACTGGTTCATCTAGTTATTTGCTTGTTCTGTAACATTGACTGTTGTTATATGAATAAGGAGTTTTTTTCCTTTTCTTTGTCGATGAGCAGTCACTTTCTTCTTTTTGTTTTTGTGGATGGGCACTCTGCTCCTTTCTCTCTTTGTGGATGTGCACTCAGTTTATTCTTTCTTCTCTTCTTTGTGGATGAGCACTCAGTTTCTTCTTTCTTCTCTTCTTTTTGGATGAGCACTCTGTTTCTTCTTTCTCTTGTTTATTTGTGGATGAGCACTCTGTTTTCTTCTTTCTTCTCTTCTTTGTGGATGAGCACTTAGTTTCTTATTTTCTTTGTGGATGAGCACTCTGTTTCTTCTTTCTTCTCTTCTTTGTGGATGAGCACTCAGTTTCTTCTTTGTTCTCTTCTTTGTGGATGAGCACTCAGTTTCTTCTTTCTCTTGTTTCTTTGTGGATGAGCACTCAGTTTCTTCTTTCTCTTGTTTCTTTGTGGATGAGCACTCAGTTTCTTCTTTCTTCTCTTCTCTGTGGATGAGCACTCAGTTTCTTCTTTCTCTTGTTTCTTTGTGGATGAGCACTCTGTTTCTTCTTTCTCTTGTTTCTTTGTGGATGAGCACTCAGTTTCTTCTTTCTCTTGTTTCTTTGTGGATGAGCACTCAGTTTCTTCTTTCTCTTGTTTCTTTTTGGATGAGCACTCTGTTTCTTCTTTCTTCTCTTCTTTGTGGATGAGCACTCAGTTTCTTCTTTCTTCTCTTCTTTGTGGATGAGCACTCTGTTTCTTCTTTCTTCTCTTCTCTGTGGATGAGCACTCAGTTTCTTCTTTCTCTTGTTTCTTTGTGGATGAGCACTCTGTTTCTTCTTTCTCTTGTTTCTTTGTGGATGAGCACTCAGTTTCTTCTTTCTCTTGTTTCTTTGTGGATGAGCACTCAGTTTCTTCTTTCTCTTGTTTCTTTGTGGATGAGCACTCAGTTTCTTCTTTCTCTTGTTTCTTTGTGGATGAGCACTCTGTTTCTTCTTTCTCTTGTTTCTTTGTGGATGAGTACTCAGTTTCTTCTTTCTCTTGTTTCTTTGTGGATGAGCACTCAGTTTCTTCTTTCTCTTGTTTCTTTGTGGATGAGCACTCTGTTTCTTCTTTCTCTTGTTTCTTTGTGGATGAGCACTCAGTTTCTTCTTTCTCTTGTTTTTTTGTGGATGAGCACTCTGTTTCTTCTTTCTTCTCTTCTTTGTGGATGAGCACTCAGTTTCTTCTTTCTTCTCTTCTTTGTAGATGAGCACTCAGTTTCTTCTTTCTTCTCTTCTTTGTGGATGAGCACTCTGTTTCTTCTTTCTTCTCTTCTCTGTGGATGAGCACTCAGTTTCTTCTTTCTGTTTTTTTTTGTGGATGAGCACTCACTTTCTTTCTTCTTTTCTTTGCGAGTTACCACCTATTTTTTCCCTTGTCCTTCTTTGGAAATAAACACTCAGTTTTTCTTTTGTTTCTGGATGAACACTTAGTTCTTTCTTGTATTTGTAGATGAACACTTCTTTTCTTGTTATATGAAGGAGCATATGTTGTGTGTACTGAATTAAAGTTCAGGTTCTTTACGTGGTGGATATGTAGCCACGTGTCTCCTGTCTCGTCGAGCGAGTACTAAAAGGTTTTGTTTCCTGTCTCAATAGATAACTCATTTCTTTTTTACTTTCTTGCTGACCTAATACCTAGGTTCTCTTTTACTTTTGTTTCATTGAATGAGTACTAATGGAGAAATGCTCCATTCTACAATTTTAGAGGAATGCTCTATTCTATATTTTACTGATGGAGAAATGATCCATTCTATATTTTAGAGGAACTCTCCATTCTACATTTTACTGACTGAGAAATGCTCCATTCTATATTTTACTGATGGAGATATGCTCCGTTTTATATTTTATTGTTCAAGGAATGATCCTTTCTATATGTATTATTTATTAAGGAATGCTCTGTTCTATATTTTATTGTTGGATAACTGTTCTGTTCTGTATTTTATTGTCCGATGCATGCTCTGTTATGTATTTTATTGTTGGATAAATGCACCATTCTGTGTTTTATTGTTGGATAAGTGCTATGTTATGTATTTTATTGTTGAATAAATGCACTCTTCTGTATTTTATTGTTGGATAAATGCTCTGTTATGTATTTTATTGTTGGATAAATGCTCCGTTCTGTATTTTATTGTTGGATAAATGCTCCGTTCTGTATTTTATTGTTGGATAAATGCTCTGTTATGTATTTTATTGTTGTATGAATGCCTAAGTTTTTTCTGAAAATGTATGTCCCGTATTTACAAAATGAAATTTATCTCTTCCTCAAACGGCGATATATGAGATTTTCTATTGCTTTAGCTAGTCTTGCAGTTTCTTTCATTTGAGAGAAAAAAAAGCAACATTAAGCCCCAGAGGCCAGCACAGAGAAGGTAATGAGAGCATTTGGAGGGAAATGAGCTTATGAACAGCTGAGGCAGAGCAGATAATAAACAAAGATGACCTATCTTGCCAGACACTTTAATTCTCTGATCACATTTTCTAGAAGAAGAAGAAGAAGAAGAAGAAGAAAAAGTTATTTATCAATCAGCTCAATAGTTTCTCTCAAGAAGGACAATCTCCGTTTATCCGTTAAATACAGGACTACCACACGTCATTTTCGCCATCGCTTCCTCGTTTTGGAGGTAAAATTGGAGGCATTTGCATATCTTGGTAGTAGAGTACCAGAAGATGGAGTCAAGGAAGAAGACATCAACAACAGGCTAAGTAGAGCAAACCAGACTTTCGGTGTCCTGCACAGTATATGGACATTAAAAAAAGTGAGCAAGGGAAATGAATTCAGGATATTTACAATTAATATTATGTGTTATTCTATCGAAGTGAATGCTTGAAAACTACCAGAACTGTAGAAAACAAATAGAATTCTTTCCAGACAAAATGTTTATGTAGATTTAAAGGAATATTTTGGCCAGGTACCAAAAGAAATAACACTTTGTTGGCACTAATCCAGATGAAACCATTGACTTCGATTATTCAGGAAAGACATTGGCGATGGCTGGAGCATATACTCTTGATAACTGGTAAATCATTAACAAAAAAGGGATTGAAATGAACATATCAGGGAAAACAGCAGTAAAGGTAGACAAAGGAGACATGGAGAAGAACAACAGAGAGGTTGTTGGGTAATATAGTGCTCACCTGGGCAAGAGCAGAAAAAAAGTCAAAGGACAGGCGTTTGTGGAAAGCCTTTGTGAAGCCCCATGTGCTTTGGAAAAGTTTCAGAGAAATTAATACGATTAAAAGGATGGTCGCCATAAGTCGATGTGTGTACCAAGTGAACGAACTTTATATCTCAAAGGATGAAAAAAAGAGCACTTTGGAGAGTATGAAATCCTAAACTGTATCTCTCAATTTTAACTTTTTATCTCTCAATTTTAACACTAACTCAGATTTTTAACCCTCAATTTAACATAAAAATACTACTCACATAACAAGCACTATTGAAATTTAACATAACTAAACCTTTACACCCAATCTCTATCCACAGATCAAACATTATAAAACAACTTCATGTACGTAACTTAATCATTATTTTTGCAGTCTCTCTCACTGCAGTAAAAGAGCCAGAATAAATGCTACGTGTAAAGAGAATGACTGCATCCAGTCTTAAGTGCCCATTGATTTGTAAACACAAAGTGTTCAATAAGTCTATAATTTAATTTGTCGTCTTTCACGTTGAATGATTGATTGCGTTTCAACGGTTCTCAAAGTTATACGTCCTTGTGTCCCCCCCCCCCTTATCAACCCTGGCTGTCCCCGTGTCCTCCTCGACATATTGAATCATCAAGTTGGAAGAATTTTCATGATCATACATCGTTTAAGGTGGTATAAGAGTTTAGCCTACATAGCAGGGCGTTCCCTACAAGTTCCCCGGGGTAATGGAGCTTGCGGAAACCATGTTCCTGGACTCCATCCCATGACCTCAAGCAAGCCATTGCATCTTACATACCGCAAGATGTTGACCTCAAGCAAGCCATTGCATCCTACATACCGCAAGATGTTGACTTCAAGCAAGCCATTGCATCCTACATTCCGCAAGATGTTGACTATAAGCAAGCCATTGCATCCTACATACCGCAAGATGTTGACCTCAAGCAAGCCATTGCATCCTACATACCGCAAGATGTTGACTTCAAGCAAGCCATTGCATCCTACATTCCGCAAGATGTTGACTATAAGCAAGCCATTGCATCCTACATACCGCAAGATGTTGACCTCAAGCATGCCGTTCCATCCTACATTCCGCAAGATGTTGACCTCAAGCAAGCCGTTGCATCCTACATTCCGCAAGATGTTGACCTCGAGCAAGTCGTTGCATCCTACATTCCGCAAGATATTAACCTCAAGCAAGCCACTGCATCCTACATTCCGCAAGACGTTGACATCAAGCAAGCCATTGCATCACACATGCCAGAACATTTTGATCTCAAGCAAGTCATTGCACCCTACATGCTGCAAGATGTGGTTTAAAGTGGCATACGGCACTGATTATCCCATGACTGTTATAAAACAGCAGAAAACCAACAACAAATTCTGAAAATTATCTTTAGCGTTACATTTCGCGCATTCACTTCACATTGCTACGTTCCTTCATTCACCACACCTGCCTTCCATTTTCTTATACCTGATTTTATAATATTATAATTGTCAACGTCCCTTTCTTTTAAAACATAATTCCTTTTTACATTTTTTTCACAGGTTTGATAACCACAACCAGCGAAAGAGGTGTTCTTCTATAAAACATCATTTGGACGTACATTCGCCATATAAATTGGAGTGATCGACTATAATCAGGATTAAGACTTCGGGATAGCTACAATTTCCTGATGAAGTACAGGTTTTCTTCACTGTGCAATCAATCGATCCTTGAATTCACCCCCTCAGAATAACAGTCGACTTCAGTGATATGACTTACTAAGTCAAGGAAAGAACTGAAAAGAACAATTTATGATTTAGGAGCTCCAGACTTTATCCAGTTCCTTAGAGCTTTTTTTTTTTAATCAGACATGGACGTATGACCAGAATGTTCTTGGAATTTCTTTTTCTGTTTTTCCTTACATTTCTGGATGGGTCCAGGCAAAGTAAGTATGTCAGACATATTTAAGACTTGACATTCTTGTCTGATGGTTCAGCTTGGACATATTCAGAGATCTTGGTGTTGTTGTTCAAAAGGCTGTCAAGTGTGAGACAACCATTTTTTTGAGGATGGTGGTGGTGGTGGTGATGATGATGATGATGTTGATGATGATGATGATGATGTGGTAGATTTGCGATGTTCTCAGCATGTATTTATGAAGCTTGTCCTTCGTAAGGAAACTGCTCTTTCGGTAGCAAATCTGAAAGAAATGTCTCTTGCCTGCACGTGATGCCTGCTTCAGTGATTGTTGTGTTTATAGTTTCAGTGATACCCTGGACCAGTAATCTTCGCAGATATCTTTTTATCGCTTGCCTGGAGCTCTGTTTGACATTTTTATATGCTGATCTTAGCACAGATTTTGTAGGACGTCTGTGACATTCGGTAACCATGTATGAAATCTGTACGGGACAACTGTCTTGTAATATCTGAATGACATTTATGCATAGCTTTTTTTTTTCTTGAATCTCATTATGACATTTCTATCAGAGTATAATCTGACGGAGGTGTATGGTGCAGTCTTACAAAACCTGGGAGAGAGAGAGAGAGAGAGAGGAAGAAAAAGTTAGCATTAAGGAGTAGGAACAATGAAATGGCTAGTGACCTTATAAATTATCTGTGATCCGCTCACTAAGGAAAATGGGCAGACAATGGCCGCAGGTGAACGAGGAAATATGAAGCGTTACTACTGCACCATACAACTTCGCACAACCCTACTCTGCTAGTACTAGTTTTACAGCAGTTGTCCCGCGACATGTGTGTATGGTATCATTGTTACGAGATCTTTGCGACATCTCTGCATGCTGTCTTTGTTATGAAATATTTACATCTTTGTATGCTATCTTTTTAAGCAGTGTATATGACATATCTCAACGTGCCTGGAATCGTTGTCACGATTTGAACAATGGTTTCTCTGTGACATCTTGCTTTGTTTCTTTTGTAACTAAATCAGCATGCCATCTTTGCAAGGTTTCCTTGTTACTATCTCTATACGGCATCTCTATTCGGTATCTTTCTTATCCAGCCTACTTTGCTCATTCTGTGCGACGTCACAAAATGATAAGATAGTTACGGTATAACAGAACAGTCTACAAGCTAACGCTGTAACATGATTGATAGTCTAGCCTGGTTTTGATGTAATGATAATCGATTTTCAGTCTTAGATGAAAACATGAACATTCGATCAACTGCCCCCGAGTGTTTCATCCAATCTTGGCTGTCTGCGTCGCTTTTTTTTTTCTCTGTTTATTTTCCATTAAGTTTCTATATTTTATTTTTGCAGTCTTGTTGTGGATGAAAGGGGCCCATATGGTATGATGCCATCATTTTCTGCCGGCGTCTGCAGCCCCGGAGTAAAGTTGCTAGCTTTATATGTTAGTTTGATGGTGTTTGAAAAATGGTATCTGCGGAGCAGCGTTATATGCATGCTTTTAAAATTTAAGATTTGAGTGTTGGTATCTGCCGGGGAGCGTTATATATGTGTTTTTAAAAATAAGATTTGAGTCTTGGTATCTGCCGGGGAGCGTTATATATGTGTTTTTAAAAATAAGATTTGAGTCTTGGTATCTGCCGGGGAGCGTTATATATGTGTTTTTAAAAATAAGATTTGAGTCTTGGTATCTGCCGGGGAGCGTTATATATGTGTTTTTAAAAATAAGATTTGAGTGTTGGTATCTTCGGGGCAGCGTTATATATGTGTTTTTAAAAATAAGATTTGAGTGTTGGTATCTTCGGGGCAGCGTTATATATGTGTTTTTAAAAATAAGCTTTGAGCTTTGGTATCTTCGGGGCAGCGTTATATATGTGTTTTTAAAAATAAGATTTGAGCTTTGGTATCTTCGGGGCAGCGTTATATATGTGTTTTTAAAAATAAGATTTGAGTGTTGGTATCTTCGGGGAGCGTTATATATGTGTCTTTTAAAATAAGATTTGAGTGTTGGTATCTTCGGGGCAGCGTTATATATGTGTCTTTTAAAATAAGATTTGAGTGCTGGTATTTGTGGGGAAACGTTATATACGTGTTTTAATAGCATAGATAAGTGAACAAAATATTTTATCAACCCAGGTTGGGTGAAAGCTTTGAGGTTGGGGGAGTGTTCGTTTGATGCTCTGTACATCGGCCTACAATATATGCCGTGCCGTATAGCGTTGATGATCATGCTTCTCCATCTTGCACGGTCCTTGGTGTTTGCAGTCAGTTGGAATACTTTCCTTCTTACATGCCGCTTGGTCAGTCTAGTGAGATATTATTTTCTTGGCTTTCTTCTCCTTTTTCTCTTGAATTTTCCGGTCCACACTAAGCTCTCTGTCGTCTCATGGCGTGTATTAGAATTTTATACTAGGCTCTCTAACATCTGTCGTCTCATGACGTGTATTAGAATTTTATACTAAGCTGTCTAACTTCTGTCGTCTCACGACGTGTATTAGAATTTTATACTAAGCTGTCTAACTTCTGTCGTCTCATGGCGTGTATTAGAATTTTATACTAAGCTGTCTAACTTCTGTCGTCTCATGGTGTGTATTAGAATTTTATACTAAGCTGTCTAACTTCTGTCATCTCATGGCGTGTATTAGAATTTTATACTAAGCTCTCTAACTTCTGTCGTCTCATGGCGTGTATTAGAATTTTATACTAAGCTGTCTAACTTCTGTCGTCTCACGGCGTGTATTAGAATTTTATACTAAGCTGTCTAACTTCTGTCGTCTCACGACGTGTATTAGAATTTTATACTAAGCTGTCTAACTTCTGTCGTCTCATGGCGTGTATTAGAATTTTATACTAAGCTCTCTAACTTCTGTCGTCTCATGACGTGTATTAGAATTTTATACTAAGCTGTCTAACTTCTGTCGTCTCATGACGTGTATTAGAATTTTATACTAAGCTGTCTAACTTCTGTCGTCTCACGACGTGTATTAGAATTTTATACTAAGCTGTCTAACTTCTGTCGTCTCATGGCGTGTATTAGAATTTTATACTAAGCTCTCTAACTTCTGTCGTCTCATGACGTGTATTAGAATTTTATACTAAGCTGTCTAACTTCTGTCGTCTCATGACGTGTATTAGAATTTTACTAAGCTGTCTAACTTCTGTCGTCTCATGGCGTGTATTAGAATTTTACTAAGCTGTCTAACTTCTGTCGTCTCATGACGTGTATTAGAATTTTATACTAAGCTGTCTAACTTCTGTCGTCTCATGGCGTGTATTAGAATTTTATACTAAGCTGTCTAACTTCTGTCGTCTCATGGCGTGTATTAGAATTTTATACTAAGCTGTCTAACTTCTGTCGTCTCATGGCGTGTATTAGAATTCTTGTTTATAATTTTAACCTCCTTTGGTTGTTCTGAAAAGTCTTTGAGGACCTAGCCATTTGTTTTTCAGTCTGCCCCAGGGTATTTGCTGAATCGTTCTCCAAAACGACATCTTTGTTGCTTCTAGTTTTTTTTTTTCATTTTTGATGGTGTTGTTAACTGTCCAAGTTTCACAACCACATAGAAATGTTGGTATTATATAGCACTGTATAAAAGCTACAGAAGAGGTCTTCAAATATCATGGACACACACACACACACACACACAAAGAAAAAATATATCCATATTACAAGAACTTAATATTCAAGAAGGTTTGCTAGTAAAGAGGATTAAACAGAGTAAACTTAAATATTTTGGAAACATTAAAGGTCATGATAATCTAGAGAAGACAGTCTTGGAAGGGTACATACTGGGAAAAAGAAAGAGAAGAAGACCAAGGCATAGATGGCTGCAAGGCATCGTTTATAATCTGCAAATGAATGCATCAGCAGCAGGACATCTTGCTTACAATCTAGAGGCCTACAGGAGTGCTGTTAGGGAGGCAAAGTTCCGCATGGACATGCAAATGAATGACTGAATGATAGCACTGTAATATTGTTTCCTTTACTTAAAGAGACATTATTTCTTAGCATATTTCTCGTGTCGTGAATAAAAGCTGCCATTGTTTGATCTATTCGTGATTTTAATACACGTCTGCACTTGCCATCAGCTGTTATTGTTGTTCCTGGGTAACTGAATTTATTTACCTGTGTCAGGTCAGTGTCTCTTCCTGTCTGAAAGGATGTTACACTTTGGTATGTTTACTATTTTGGATATTATCACTGTTTTTGTCTTGTTGCTGTTTAGCTCTTAACCTTTTCCATGGAGGCTAGATAAGAGCTCATTAAGTACCATAACATCATTTTGAAGAATTTAAAATTTGTTTATAAACGGACTCACTGACATTTTTTGTTACTCAGCTTAAAAAAACAACGTTATTTATATCAATAATTTACTAATTACTGCAGGTAAAGTATATATATATATATATATATATATATATATATATATATATATATGAACCTTAAGTGCCCAGGGCACATGGGGCTTCCTCAAGGGTTTTCCACAAATGCCTGTCCTTGCCTTTTTTTCTGCTCTTGCCCAGGTGAGCCCTCTATTGCTCAACATCCTTTCTGTTGTTCTTCTCCATGTCTCTTTTGGTCTACCCTTACGTCTGTTCCCCTGTGGTGTCCATCTTAGTGCTGTTTTTGGTAGTGAGTTATCAGTCATTCGGAGCACATGTCCCAGCCATCGCCAGCGTCTTTCCTCAATAATTGTTGTTAGTGGCTTCATCTGCATTTCTGCCAATAAGATGTTATTTCTTATGGTGTTTGGCCAAAATATTTTTCTAATTGTTTGTAAACATTTAGTCTGGAAAGAATTCAACTTGTTTTCTATGGTTTTGGTGATTTTCCAATATATATATATATATATATATATATATATATATATATATATATATATATATATAAATTATAAAGGATTCTCAAAAATGATTTCAAAGATCCTGCCAGGGTAAAAAGGTTGAGAAACATTAATATTATTTTCGTTGCAATATTGCGCAAATTGTATCTTTGTCATTTGAAACTAGTACTGCGCCTACGCCTACTACTATACTACTACTACTGCTGCTGCTCCTGCTGCTGCTGCTACTACTACTACTATTGCTATTACTACTTCTACTACTGCTACTACTGCTGCTGCTAATACTATTACTACTACTACTGCTGCTGCTGCTGCTAATACTATTACTACTACTGCTACTACTGCTGCTGCTAATACTATTACTACTACTACTACTACTACTACTACTACTACTGCTGCTGCTGCTGTTGCTACTAATACTGCTGCAGCTGCTCCTGCTACTACTACTACTACTACTACTACTACTACTGCTGCTGCTGCTGCTGCTACTACTACTACTACTACTACTTCTATCTCCCTGGGCCTGCGAGCTGGTGTTCTTTGCAACAAGCGAGGCTAAGATTTGAGACACAGCATGAAGTCGGATTGGGAACGGATTGTGTGTGCTATTATTTTTTTCAGCTACTGTGTGTACGCTAAGGGCAGTGCAATGTTTCATTTGCAGACTCCACCACCATAGAGACAATGGCGATCCTTGTCCCGTCAGCCAGGTTAACACTGTTACTTCGGGTACCATAGAGAGGTAGGTCAGGGTCTTTGTCAGCTATGGTTCGCCAGCCCTGGCGGTAGCATGTCACCTATGGGTTACTGACTGTCAAACTGGACAGTCTTAGCCCTCAGCATTATACATCCACCAATAGGATTGTGTTAATGTTTGTTATATCTTAGTTCTTCAGTTATATAGAACAGGGTCTTAGCCCTCACCATCTACTGATACAATATCAATTTTCGATGCACTGTTGGTATAAAGCTATTAATCAGTCTGATAAGGTACTCCACGGTTTGCCAATATCGTGTTGATATATGACGATTGCTCATGTAATTCTGGCATAACGCGGTTGCTCAGTGTATTTTGGGTATAACGCGGTTGCTCAGTGTGTTTTTGGTATAACGCGGTTGCTCAGTGTATTTTGGGTATAACGCGGTTGCTCAGTGTATTTTGGGTATAACGCGGTTGCTCAGTGTATTTTGGGTATAACGCGGTTGCTCAGTGTGTTTTTGGTACACGTATAACGCGGGTCCTCAATGTGTTGTAGGTATAACGTGGTTTCTCAGTTTTTTTTGTGGATATACTTCATCACCTGATGCCTGTGACACACACACACACAAAAACGCATTCTTATATTCATCTAGGACAATAGTTCTCAACCCGGGGTACACGTGGCCCTGGGATTACCCGGCAGAACGTTTAGTGGTACGCGAGAAAAAGTTGGATAATGGCAGAAAACAGACAAATAACAGCAACTATAATAGTAACAAACAGCTGTGCTAATAGGAAGTGACACACGTTTATGGAAATGGGCGGCCAAAGGGTACCCAAGTGGAAGAAGATTGGGAACCACTGAGAGATTTACATTCTTATAATGATGTAGACAAATATTCTAGTGCACCTGTTACAGGTTGTCTGGTCCAGGTCTTGTCAGACTCCTACTTCCTCGTCACTCACACACACACACATACACACACACCAGGCATACATACACGCAGTTTTCAAAAGTGAATTCGGATAAAATGAGCCATTATTTAGGAATCAACACGGCATCTAATATTCTGACAATACTGCAGTTTCAACATAATGCAGTAATAAAACTTGTTTTTTATGTCGTTAAAAATTTCCAGTAAGTAATTTTCTGTGATCGATGTTGCTTCTTTAACCTTCATCCACGGCAGACTCTGGTGAAGTTCTTTAGAAACGAAAATTCGAATGATTGATATTCTTATCTTAATTTTATTCAACAGCAGCTTTGTATACAATGCAGTTAGGTGTGCCGCGCATTGCAGGTATGTACTCTTCGTCGTCGGTGACTGCTTACACCCTATCACTGATATACCAGGTATATATTTTAGAGGCCAGGTCAACTTGTACAGAAGCACACATTTCTGAATGAGAAGGCAGGTCACTATAAACTAGACTACTCGCCTTTTCTTCTATGTTGTGGCCACACTGTACAAATGTCATTCCATCCAGTCCCTTGGCTTAACATGTAGTCCCATGTTGCTGCACAGTGTTCGTTGATGATGGTGTCTGTAGAGATTCGCTTTGGGTACACATTTAGAAAACGGGAAACAAAGAGACTTAGCACAGTAAAATGATATAGCAGCAAGATTTCTGTGATTAGTTGTGAGAACTACAAAGCGCTGAAGACGGGCGAGAGATAAAACTACTATGATGCAGCTGAGTGAATAGTGAGTTGTCCTGTCGCGGCTAAATGCGTACTCGACCTGCCAGAGCCCATTGTTCGAGTGACAGTCATTTTTCCGACTTCTTCTTTCCCTTACCTAATAGGTTCTTTTTATTTGAGACCAGCCATACGACCCGATACCCTGCCACTTTACAATTAATACCTTTAGAAAAGTTACTTCTTGCTCTTGAACAACCTTGTTGGAGTTCTGGATAAAGCTGTGGTCTAAATCTGCTCTTCTTCCTATCTGTCTGCTTATGGAATTAGCGTCGAAGGGAGTGTGATACATCGGCCCAGAGCAAGCTGAGAGCAGCTGTCATGTCATGTTTCCTCGGTGGGACTTTCACCCCATCTATCCACCTTTTCCTGGGTCCTCCTCGCGCCCTATATCCAGAGATTTTCAAGTTATATGCACGTCCCTTTATTGTTCTGCGTCCAAAAAAATAACGCGACAGATAATTTAGACTTTCCAATCCTTTCTGTGTTACCTCATACACAAATATCAGTAGACGAAGAGCCAAGCTGAATGAGACAGTTACCAGTGATCAGGTTGCCTTTTTTTTTTGGGGGGGGGGGGGTATTTTAACATCGATTCCTTTTTTACATTTAGAAGGGACTTTTTTTTCTTTTTTCCAAACTTTATTAAACATATCTCCATAGTTGGCTTATGTTGTCACTGTTAATAGCTTTTAACATTTCGGCTGTTATTTCATCTTCACCTACAGCTTTGTCGTTAGCCATTAGATTTATTGCTGTTTAAGTTTCATGCAATGTAATTTCATGTAGGTTGACATTTAGTTGTGGGACTGGTAGGTTGGTTTCAAGGTTTATCAAATCTTTTAAGTGTGGTCACTTAAAAGTATTTCTTGGATTTGTTCGGCCCATCTTTGCTTTTGGGTTTTACTCGGTGTTAATAGTGTACCAGTTTTGCTAAAGATTGGTAAGCTTCGGATGTAATAGTACCGGTTAGCCTCTTTTGTATGTTATATATGATCTTGTTGTCTCTTGGTTTTACTGCTTTCTCTGCTTCTTTCGCCATATTGTCCATGTATTCTCTTTTATCTCTTCTAGCTGAAATTTTTACTTTATTGTCTATTTCTTTGTATGTTGCTTTCGCCAGATCTTTTTCCAAGATCTGTCTTTACATTCAAAATGTCTACCTTGGCTACTCATCTTTCATGTATGTATTTCCATGTGTTTTCCAATATCCATGCTTTTCTATTTGTTTTTTTTTTCCGTCCAGCGCTTGCTTCTGCTGCTGTGATCATGGCTGTGCTGTAAGAATTCTATAATTCATCTATATCTGTCTCCTCTACCTCGCTGAGTGCTGCAAATGATTGGTAAGTTCTAGATTGAAGTTACTGTTACTATATTCTTCCTGTAGTCTGTAGCTATTTATCTTTCTGGGTATTGATTTCTTGTGTTGGCTTTTCAGTTTTAGTTTTATTTTCGCTATACACAGATTGTTGTCACTGTTGACATCTGCACCTCTATATGCTCTTACATCTATCAGAGATGTTCTGAATTGCTTTCTAATACAAAAATGGTCTGTCTGGTTTCTGGTTCTATCATCTGGAGATATCCACGTTGTTTTATATATCATTTTGTGTGGAAATATTGTTCCTCCAATGACCATGCCTTCTGTTAGACATAGTTCAATTAATCTTTCTCCATTCTGATTTACGGCATCAAATCCTCCCCCCCCCCCCCCCATTGCTTTTTCGACATCAGTGTTATCTTTTCCTATATTGGCGTTGAAGTCTCCCATGACAAGAAAGATGTCAGGTTTAGGGAGTTGGTGTAGTTGGTGATAGAAATCTTCTTTTATTTCATCTTCTAAATAATTCTTGGTGCATAACATTGCATGGTTGTCATTCTTCCTTGTCTTGTTTTGTATCGTGGTTTTAATACACTACTATTCACTGGTTCCCATTCTGTAAGGCTCTTTGTTGCTACATTTGAAATAATTATACCTACTCCTTCTTGGTATTTCCCATCGTCTCTGCCTGAATATATTATTAACTTACGATTTTCTGCCATTCTTTTCCCTGTTTCTGGCCACCGCATTTCACTAACCCCCAGTATGTCTAGGTGGTATCTATCCATTTCTCGGATTATTTGAGCAGTTTTTTTATGGTTCTCTCATTGTTCTTTCATTCCAGAATCCAGTCTTTGTCACATATTTGCATACGTGATGGAAGAGTTCAAAATCAAAGTACAAGTATTACTTGTCTTGTTTTTTCCCCTCACGTTACTGAAACCTGTCATTTCAGATGGTTGATCTCCCTGCCAACCCAGCCGTGCACGTTCAGAAGCGAGTGTTTCCAGTGGCTTGTTCAGCCTTCAAGTATTTGTCACAACCTCGTTTCACCCATTTTCCAACAGCACTGGACCACAAGGATCCGCTAGAGAGGATAAGAAACTGGATAATCATCCAGGCGTAAAGCCACCATTCCGGCGCGAGACAGTATAGCTCCCGGGCAGATGGGACGGAACATCGATCCCGGATTGCATTTGAACAAGTGTCATAGCTCGTTGAGTGACAGCGTCAAATTAATGTCACCCAGCAATTTCCACGGAATCGATCGCCAGTGAAATGTTGCATCCATTACTTCACCGGAGTATTGGGCATAGAAAGACAACAAGTTCAGCCTCGCTTTTCAGTTGTTATTTTCAGTCTATAAAGCATGAGAATTTATGGCCATTTTTTAGCTAATGTGTACTTTACGTTTTCTTTAAATTTCTTTAGAGATTTTTAGGAAATGTGTACATGTTATCGTTACAAGGTCTCTTCGGTGTATATTTTCATACCCGAAGATTGTAAAGGAAGTACCGCTTAACTTTTTATATCTGAAATAACGATTCCTGACTTCATGTGGTATCCGTCTCTTGACCACCATCAAAGTATGACAACATAAGCCCAAGCAGTTAAGCCAAGAGACTGGAAGAACTGACATTCGTGATGTGTCAGGGTGACACACGAGGAACAGCTAGCAAACGTTGCCGGCACATGGAAGCTAATTATTACAAGAAAAAGGCAACAAACTTTTACCGGACACACAATGAGAAGACTTGAAAACATCTTTAGAAAAAAAAAGTTTGAGAAGCTAAATCAAGGAAAACAACAGAAGACAATAGAAACTAAAGCAAGGAAAACACCAGAAGACAATAGAAACTAAAGCAAGGAAAACAACAGAGGACAATAGAAACTAAAGCAAGGAAAACACCAGAGGACAATAGAAACTAAAGCAAGGAAAACACCAGAGGACAATAGAAACTAAAGCAAGGAAAACAACAGGAGACAATAGAAACTAAAGCAAGGAAAACAACAGAAGACAATAGAAACTAAAGCAAGGAAAACAACAGAAGACAATAGAAACTAAAGCAAGGAAAACAACAGAAGACAATAGAAACTAAAGCAAGGAAAACAACAGAAGACAATAGAAACTAAAGCAAGGAAAATAACAGAAGACATTAGAAACTAAAGCAAGGAAAACAACAACAGAAGACATTGTTCCCCCCCCCCCCCCAGTGGTTTCTTCATTTAGAGAAATTAGCCAGTACTTTACGCAGTTAGATGGGAGCATAGATGACTCTGCTGTGGTGATGGCGCATGTATTTTCAGCACGGATGCCAGATCTTGACAAGACACGCCCATCTTCTCTCTTCATGGAGTTGTATTGATAGCTGACGTCTCATTTTTACCTTGGTGTTCTATGTAGAGCTCAAAGTGATTCCTGCGGTGGCGGAGTCTACTCAGCAGTTCATGTTCTTGGTTTATTCTGGGTATTTATGCTAAAATATATTTATCGTGCCAAAATGTGTCACAATCGTCATCATCATCTTGCGCTGCGGACAAATCTATGGATGTTCGCATCGGGGAGATGGCAGTGGAAATACAACCCACTGCCATCAAATCGAGAGGACGCGTTCCTATCGACTGGATCATTTCCACTCGAGAAGTATTTAGGCAAACTATGGTCATCCACTCCCTCCTCCGTCACAAGCCGTGTACTTCAACATCGTCACAGCTAGGACTTTACAAGGCAATAATTGACAGCCTCATTGGCATTAGAAAAAGAAGACATAGTCCCGCTAGGACATTGTTGTTGTTATTTACTTAGTCCCGCTAGGACGTTGTTGTTGTTATTTACTTAGTCCCGCTAGGACGTTGTTGTTGTTACTTACTTAGTCCCGCTAGGACATTGTTGTTGTTATTTACTTAGTCCCGCTAGGACATTGTTGTTGTTATTTACTTAGTCCCGCTAGGACATTGTTGTTGTTATTTACTTAGTCCCGCTAGGACGTTGTTGTTGTTACTTACTTAGTCCCGCTAGGACGTTGTTCTTGTTGTTACTGACTTAATCAAACTAGGACATTGTTGTCGTTGTTACTTACTTAGTCCCGCTAGGACGTTGTCGTTACTTACTTAGTCCCGCTAGGACGTTGTTGTTACTTACTTAGTCCCGCTAGGACGTTGTTGTTACTTACTTAGTCCCGCTAGGACGTTGTCGTTACTTACTTAGTCCCGCTAGGACGTTGTCGTTACTTACTTAGTCCCGCTAGGACGTTGTTGTTACTTACTTAGTCCCGCTAGGACGTTGTTGTTACTTACTTAGTCCCGCTAGGACGTTGTTGTTGTTACTGACTTAGTCCCGCTAGGACGTTGTTGTTGTTACTGACTTAGTCCCGCTAGGACGTTGTTGTTGTTACTGACTTAGTCCCGCTAGGACGTTGTCGTTACTTACTTAGTCCCGCTAGGACGTTGTCGTTACTTACTTAGTCCCGCTAGGACGTTGTCGTTACTTACTTAGTCAAGCTAGGACGTTGTCGTTACTTACTTAGTCAAGCTAGGACGTTGTCGTTACTTACTTAGTCAAGCTAGGACGTTGTTGTTACTTACTTAGTCAAGCTAGGACGTTGTTGTTACTTACTTAGTCAAGCTAGGACGTTGTTGTTACTTACTTAGTCAAGCTAGGACGTTGTTGTTACTTACTTAGTCAAGCTAGGACGTTGTTGTTACTTACTTAGTCAAGCTAGGACGTTGTTGTTACTTACTTAGTCAAGCTAGGACGTTGTTGTTACTTACTTAGTCAAGCTAGGACGTTGTTGTTACTTACTTAGTCAAGCTAGGACGTTGTTGTTACTTACTTAGTCAAGCTAGGACGTTGTTGTTACTTACTTAGTCAAGCTACGACGTTGTTGTTACTTACTTAGTCAAGCTAGGACGTTGTTGTTACTTACTTAGTCAAGCTAGGACGTTGTCGTTACTTCACAAAGATCGTCCATATGAGTTTATCACGTTGAGTTTCGAGCGGCTGATACACATTGATCATTTCGGATGGGAAGTGGGACACGGTGATCTTTCTTAATTGTACTCTTGTCTTGTGCTGTCTCCCTATAACTGCGAGGTCGTCTTCTTTGTAGCCGATGTTGTGAGGATTCTGGGGCACAGCATCGTATCGGCGTGGGAGTCGGTTATGGCATCTATTTTTTCAGTCCCGGAGTACAGCTAAAAAAGCTGGGCGGTGTGCAATGCTTCTTTAGCAGACTCCACCACCACGGGGTCTATGGCGATCACTACCCCATTATCCATGCTAGGCCTGTTACTGGGGGGTACGAACGGCTAGGTGGGTCAGGGTCTGGGACAGGGTCGTGGTCAGCTATGTTTCGCTAACCCTGACGCTAGCTATGGGTTGCTGACTGCCTAACTGGACAGCGTCTTTACCTCCTCTTAATTGTGTTCAGAAAGAAGTATCTCAGGTCGTTCCTCTTGCTGGCCAGTCTCTCTCCCCTGTCAGCTCACTTGGCTTGCCATAATATAAGCATTATGGACAGACAGGCAGACATATAAACAGTGGTGACTTCTACGTCTTCAGTGACCCTGCTTGATGATATCTTGAGGGAATCCAACAAAAGAATTCCCGGGCACATGTTACGCCTAATGAATAACCTAGGTCACTTTGTTGTTGCTGTTGTTGTTGTTGTGTCTCCTTGGATCTGCGAGCAGGATGTTGTCCCAGCCGAGACGGTGACGGTGTTGAAGCTGAACATCATGCTGGTATAGCAATGCATGGGTTACTAGCTGTGTGGTGGCTGGTATAGCAATGCATGGGTTACTATCTGTGTGGTGGCTGGTATAGTAATGCATGGGTTACTATCTGTGTGGTGGCTGGTATAGCAACGCATGAGTTAATAGCTGTGTGGTGGCTGGTATAGTAATGCATAGGTTAATAGCTGTGTGGTGGCTGGAATAGCAATGCATCGGCTAATAGCTGTGTGGTGGCTGGTATAGCAATGCATGGGTTACTGTCTGTGTGGTGGCTGGTATAGTAATGCATGGGTTACTATCTGTGTGGTGGCTGGTATAGCAATGCATCGGCTAATAGCTGTGTGGTGGCTGGTATAGTAATGCATGGGTTACTAGCTGTGTGGTGGCTGGTATAGCAATGCATAGGTTACATCTGTGTGGTGGCTGGAATAGCAATGGATGGGTTGGTAGCTGTGTGGTGGCTGTTCAGGCCTTACCACAGCACACGTTTAAGGAAATGACGACATGAAAATTGGTCATTTGATCACATGACTGGGTTGTTATTGAACTTGATCAGGAGAGGATTTTTGGCAATGTGCCAAATAAGATTTTGCAGTTCGTGTGAAAAATGTTTGCCCCGTATGCAAGCACCGTATTCTGCAACAAATAAATAAATAAATAAAAAATGAGCGCAGGTGTGAGCGGTAATGTCAAATTATAGCGTATAATTTAAAATTATTATGACAAAAATGAGCAAAATCCAAAGAAATCACAAAAAAACAAACGTATGTAATGCTATCATATTTTTCTTCAGCTGTACTCTATCACAGAGTAACATAAGGAAATTGAAAAATCCGAAGTAGCAATTTTAAAACTTTTTTGCACTGAATATAAAATTTCGTGCGCGGCATGATTCTTTTTTTTTTCTGTTGCTCGGCCGCGCTGCCGCGTAGTTTAGAGGGAACATTGATTTTTAGCGAAAGATTTTGAGGTAAACAGCTGTATGAAATCTAGAGTATTTACATATGTAATTCCATCACATATGGAAGTATATAAAGTATTTATTTATCTACAAGAGTGCTAAGGGATTAAACATGGATGATATATATATCTTATATCTTATATCCTTCCCGTGCCGTTAGACGTCACATAGGGCTCGCAAAGTAGTTCGCCAATTTTTCCTGTCTTCGGCGAGTCTTTCAACCTCATCAAAGGATTTTATGCCTGTTAACTTGGCCTCTCTTAATAATGTTCTCTTCAGAGTTTCACGCGGTCTGCCCCTTTTTCTTCGGCCTGTTGTGTTCCACTTGATAGCTTGTTTTGGGATTCTCTGCTCATTTCTTCTCATCAAGTGGCCAACATATGTCCATCTCCTTTTCCTGATCACCCGTGAGACTGGTTGTTGTTCAGTCATCTGTCTTATCTCTGCATTGTTCTTGAATTCATTCCACTTGATGCCGAGTATTTTCCTTAGGCATTTGTTTTCAAAAGAGTCTAATTTCTTTTCTATTTCTTTAGTTGTTTTCCAGCTTTCGCATGCATAAATGAGGGTGGATATTACATTTGAATTGAATAGTCTTAACTTGGTTTTTGTGCTTATAACTTTTGAATTCCATATGTTCTCAAGATTCTTGAAGATTGATGCTGCTTTTGCAATTCTGATCCTAACTTCCTTTCTAGTGTCACCATCCTGGTCTATGTAGCTGCCAAGGTATGCAAATTGATTGACTTCTTCAATATCTGTCCCTTCTATGTGTATTTTTCCATTTTGATTGATGGGAATTTTCATTATTTTTGTTTTGTATATATATATATATATATATATATATATATATATATATATATATGGGATCTTTGGAGTTGGACTTATGCTTGGATATGTTCTTCAGTATAAAAGGTCGTTCCAGAGCCTGTGTCAACTTAGTCAAAGTGAAGTGTTCTTTTTGTTTGGATGTTGCTGTATGTTGAACTGTCACCTCTTACAACATGAGCCATTACATATACACTCATTCAGCACTAGGTCACGTGATAAGTCTATGAGGAGCACACACAAATACATTCTACGGAGAGTGAATATGTGGGGTTTTTTGTTGTTGTAGACCTTGATTGAAGCTGAAAAACTGGAAAAAGTGCAATCCTTATTTAGCACACCTCCATCACCACCCATCACCCCATGGGGTATATAGCGATCCCTGGCCTGTTTATTCAGAATGAGATATTCGATGGTGGTGGATGCTCCAACGAAGAGATGTCCTAAGGCCTTGGTCGGTTATCGTAGGCCAACCACGACGCAATCAGCGAACCGTATGTCGAACTGAATCTCGCTTTAAAGGTAAAGTTCACATACAGTTGTACATGAGTTATTGTTTTATTCAGTGTGTTTATACAACATATAAGCTTGTCTTGTCTCGTCTCCCGTGAATGTAATAGTTAAATCTTACACTCTTTTGATATGCATTTTCCTCATGTGATTTGTATACTTGTATTAAATCGAGTGTGTGGGAAGAATGAAAGATGGAGTGATGAAGGGCAGAATGTAAGACGGGCCTGCGTGCCCAATTCTTTACCCTTTAAAAATAAAGATTATTCATTCATTCATTCCCTCCTCATATACTTTTCGGTGTTGAAGAGACAAATAGACGTCTTAATAGTGCTCGACGATTTGCTTCATATAATCGAATTGTTACTGCTTCTGTACTTTCCTCCCTCCATCACATGCATGGGCGGACTCTTCCTCTATTACCTACAAATCTTAGTGTGAATGTTTTCTGTGATATACTGTCTGGTGGTAACCTTGTAACATAGCCAAACACATATCAGCAATAGCAGTTAAATATAAATAGTATAAAAACCGCCCTTTTCATATGTTCACCCTATAATATCGAATTTATCCTTCAGAATAACAAGTTTACTCTTTACAAAACTCACCTAGGACAAAAAAAACGCACACAATGACAAACTGTATAGGAAAAATAACTACACCAAATAAGCATTATCCTTGATCGTGCAAATTAAACATAAAAAATAAAACATGTCATGAAAATGCCACGCTTGTTTTGTGTCCCATCCGTGCAGGCTGTAGCCAACATTGAGTAAACCTTTCAGCAAATGACAAGTTATGAACACACAAGATCGAAACCAATATCACACGAAGCTCGAGTGTAGGGTGATCCAGGCCACTGTATGCGGGCGCCAAACACGGCTCCGTGCTGAGAATCATCCAGTGTTATGTACTTTTGTATGCCTGTTGAGATTAATTCATTAGCAGAATCACGAATTATTTCATGCTCTAACGCTCTAACGAACAGATATTCCTCTATCGTTGGGAGGTTGGGGGGGGGGGGGAATTATGAATTAAAAAAAGAAAAGAGAAATGAAATTAATCGTTAAACACAAAATCGAAGCTGGCAGAGGAGTAGCGTAATCAATAGTGAACAGATTTTCAAAGGGAAAAAAAATTGTGATGGCTGTGATCATTAGGTCTAGACAGCTCAATAAATAGCTTGTTAAATGCATCATATTTTTTTATTTTATTTTCAGCCCAGCGGTTTCCAAACTTTTCAGAACGCGACCCTAAATCAACAACCGTAGATGGCTATTCGATTCATGAAAACAAAAATGGTTTCAAAATATTGAAATTCAACAAGGCTTAGATGATACTATTTCAGTGCTTTTAAAATTCGGCAACTCTGCCACTAATCACAGACGAGAGTAATGTGTAGTGTCACTTCCTTTAATAATCCGCAAGATTTTTCAAGATTGTTATGAAACACCCAAAACATTAAGAAACATAAACACCCCTCCCCCCAAACAACAAAAACCATTTCAGTGGAAGGTAGCGAATTTGACTGGTTTTAATATTGAGGTCTCTTTCTGTACTTTCTTTCTTTCTTAACATTTTTCATATCATCTCGCCACCCTACTTCAGACCACCTCCCCCGAACCCTCAACTCCACACACACCCGCTCGAAAACTTCAAACTGGAAACCACTGTTTTAGAGTCTGGAACTTCACGTTAACCTGTCAGATTCCCTCCCTTCATCTCCTTCAGTTACTCCCCCTTTTCAGGCAGGAAATCATTGTTTGGTTTTGATTTCTTCTATCTAAGCTCTTTCATGTAGATTTTTCCCGTTCACCAGCCAATTTCCCAAAGGTATTATAAGAAGTCTTTGTTCCGATTCCACAGCGCTGGAACCTGGGTAATCTATCCACCCGCTTATTCTCGAAACATACACACACAGATGCCTACCTAATATAAAAATCATTAGAGATTACAGAGATGGACCATAAGAAGGAGATTCGAAGTTCATATTGTTTGAGCTGTTTCTTTCATTTCTTTTCTTTATGTCTAGTTCCTGCTGTTTCTCTCTTTAATCCGAATTTTTAGTCTATAATGGCTGTGTTGTCAGCATAAACAAGGGGCTGCAGTGTTTATCATTCAAGAGATCTGGTATGTACAGTATTTGTATATAATACATGTTTTGTTTTGTTATCTGCGATCATTCATGCATTATATGCAGGTTGGCGTTGACGATCATTATTATGGCTGACTGGCTGCAGTGATCCTCTAATCTTCTCTGGGAAAAATTAAAGATGGAGTGATGAAAGGCAGAATGTAAGACGGGCCTGCATTCCCACTTCTTTACCCTTTAAAAATAAAGATCATTCATTCATTCATTCATTCATTCATTCGTTCATTCAGTTTCTCTATTGAGAAAGTCTGAAATAGAATTAAATTTACATAATTAAGAGCAGAGTTTTAAACTGAACTGTGTGCCCAGATCTTCATTCTTTGAAAATAAAGTTCCTCCTTTCGTTCTATCCTTTGTTTTCACAATGCACCAGGCCAAACTGAGTCCAGTCCATTTTTGTATGTTCTTCGTTGTCGTGTGTTTGCTCCTTTTTTTAAATAGTTTTCCTTCTAATATAGTTTTCATTGTACCTATTATACCTATTGCTATGACCAAAATAACAGCCTGGTTCTTATGTTTTCTGTTATTTCTCTTTTCAGTATCATTTGATTAAAAACTTCTTTGCTTCTAGGCGGCCATCGTTCTCAATCACGCGCGATCCCAGTGCTTGCAATCATTTCTGTTGCCTTTATTTTTTCCCATGCTACATGAACATCTAGCTTTGACAGCTAAGACTTCTGTCTGTTTAGCTACATGAACATCTAACTCGGACAGCTAAGACTTCTCTCTATTTATTTTACCCTTGAGTTTTCCGGCGATATCGAATTCTCTCATTTCTGTGCTCCCATCATATGTTTAAAGACGTTTGATTATCTTTTCCTCAGAGTTGTCATTAGTTTAGTTATTATACTATTATTATTAATAATAATAAGTTATTATTGCTTAGCTAGAGTTTCTGGGGTTTTTTATGTACTTATTTGTTTAGTCAGGTGAAGGTAAAATTCGTTAGAATTTGAAAGTACTTCACCGGAACTAGCAACTCCCGGAAATAAACAAAAACTGACAGAATTCAGAATATATGTAGTCTGTCCCATGTGGAAGTCTCTTCCATCAATATGAAACAGAAATTTCTTAATTTCCGTCTAGAGGACAATAACATTATTTCCCCCAAAAAAGCTAAAAGACCGAGAGCTGATTCGTCTTTATTTTGCTCAAGGGAATATACATTTCTGGCAAAATGTTTCCCCTGCCCCCCCCCCCCCAAAAAAAAATGCACACACACCCGTTGGTGCATTTGTTTTATTCAGCTTCGTAAACGGGAGAAGGAGAAGACTAGATAAAAAGAATGGACAGCTCATTACCTGCTAAATCCAAATGTGGAACTCGTCTCACAGCTGCGAGGACAATATCTGGCAGTAGGTCGGTACATACCACTCTGCACTGTAGAAACGCGTTTCGCGGTGGACGAAAGGAAAATACAATATCACGCTAAGTTTGTTCTCATAGAATAAAGACTCAACAGTGAATTAACATAAAATCGAAACAAAAGAAATACTCTTTTATCAAAACTTGTCACATTTATCGAGTACCAGCCAAGTACCCGACGTTGTCCGGGTATTTATTTATCCCAATCACGGAAGTTCTGTTCATTTCCACAACCTTCTAGACGGTTCTGCAAAGTTCTATTCATTTCCACAACCTTCTAGAAGGTTCTACAGTCTCGATTATTCTACAGAATTCTATTCCTTCTATTCGACTAAACGTGGGCATAACTGTCATCAAGACTGTCACCAATCAGCTTAGCAACCCTGAACACTATGGATTCGATTGTGATCTCGGTAGTTGTCGATTATTTTTACAAATGACACTTTCACATTCCCTGAAAGATGACAAAGTGGAAGACTTGCCGAAATAGCTTACCATTCGACTGTAAGGAGTGGAAAAATAAGCAAGCAGTGACCCGGTTTTGAATGGAAATCCCCAGGCCTTCGAGTCCGGCGCTGACCAGGTATATAAGACGAGAAGAGAAAAAAAAAACATGTAGTAATAAAATTTTTACTAGATTGACGTGAATTATTATTCAATCATTTTATTGTCTTGCCGCCGTCGTACTGAGTGGTGGAAGGCTGACTACCCCATACGTTCACATCTTACGTATAAATAACGGGAACACGAAACAACAATCCTTTTTTCTTACTATAACGATCCTTGTATTTACAAAATTGTGATCCACAAGGCAATGCGAATCAAACGAATCCTATGCGCATGAAGTCCATATATTTATATATTTCCACACGCGTTATTGAATCATAAAAAAAAGGTTCCTTGAATAATATGATTTCAATCCTGATTACAAATGCACACAACTAAACTATACACGTCAGCCTCCATCTATCGAATGACCCTCCTTGTCCACGTCTGCCGCTGGACTTCCACGTGCTCAACTTATCCCCCTTTTTTTCTCTTCTCGTCTTATACACCTGGTCAGCGCCGGACTCGAAGGCCTGGGGATTTCCATTCAAAACCGGGCCACTGCTTGCTTATTTTTCCACGCCTTACACGACCATCTAAGATTCGGGTGGATGCTGGAAGTTTCTCGAACATCTGAGTCCAAGACCGCATTCGTATCCACAACCCTTTAGAAGATATTCCCCTCCCCCCAAATGTGGTTGGTGGCTGATCAACCACTGTATGGGCGCTCTCTGATATGAAATAAACACTCTGACCATTTTCTAACTGGACGCTGAGGTGAACAACACCAGGATACGCAGAATCCGCAGTCGGAAATCTGGTCCGTGGATCATGTTTCTCGTTACCAATGCAAAAGGTCAGCAGATATAACGTCATCGATTTGTGTTGGCTGACCTTTATCAATCACAACCGACAATACAAAGCAGGCTTAAATATAACGGGAGTTACTTCCCGTCGTGTCTGTCCGTCGGTTTCTATCCCACTCCAAATCCCCAGGCCCACCACTGTGCGCTGTCCAGATTATAAGTCATATATGTGCCATATATATGTGGTTGAAATTGCTCCAGGCGTTCCAGCGTGATGCTGGAACAAACACATATTCATTCATTCATTCATTCATTTGCATGTCCCTTGCGGAACTTTGCCTCCCAAACAGCACTCCTGTAGTCCTCTCGGCTGTGAGCAAGATGGCCTGTTGCTGTTGCATCCATTTCCAGATCGTCAACGATGTCTTGCAGCCATCCTCGCCTTGGTCTTCTTCTCTTTCTTTTTCCCATTATGTATCCTTCCAATACGGTCTTCTCTAAATTATCATGACGTTTAATGTGTCCAAAATATTTCAGTTTTCTCTCTTTAATCCTCTTCACTAGCCAGCCTTCTTCAATATTAAGCTCTTGTAGTATAGATATATTTGTTCTTTTTTGTGTCCACGATATTTGGAGAACTCTTCTGTAGCATTTACATTCAAAGGCATTTATGTGTTTCTCAGCTGTTTTGTTAAGTGTCCAGGTCTCACAGGCATATGTTGCTATGGGAAAGATGCATGGCCTTAAAAATCTTATTTTTGTGGTTCTGTCTGCTCCTCTCCACAGACTCTTTATTTGTTTTACTTTCTGAAGAGCGATAGTTCATATAGATAGTTCATATATATATACTAGCCAATGAGGTCTGCTACAGCTCCACTTACTGCTGGTATCAGTGATTCGATTCTTTCATGTCGAAAGTGCTTTGTCTACAGTCTTTCTAGTGTAATCATAATACTTTTCTCTTTCTAGTGTAATCATAATACTTTACTCTTTCTAGTGTAATCATAATACTTTGCTGTAACACAACCTTATTTTTACCGATACGGTTGTTATGTTTTCAGAAAATTTCTGTTCTTGCGTTGCTGCCATCGATCTTTTATTTATTTTTTTTAACGTTCTCAAATATCTTGAAGTGTAATGGCAATATAGTCAAATATCTTGAAGTGTCTCTCTCTGAACCGTAAGTGCCCAGGGCACATGGGGCTTCTGCAAGGGTTTTCCACAAATGCCTGTCCTTCGCCTTTTTTCTGCTCTTGCCCAGGTGAGCCCTCTATTGCTCAACATCCTTTCTGTTGTTCTTCTCCATGTCTCTTTTGGTCTACCCTTACTTCTGTTCCCCTGTCCCAACCATCGTCAGCGTCTTTCCTCAATAATTGTTGTCAGTGGTTTCATCTGCATTTCTGCTAATAAGATGTTTGCCTATTTGCATCTTGTGTTTAGGTTCCAGGAGGTCTGCAGTCGGGCTGGGGACTTCCAGTGGCTGGCTTTCATCCACAACCTTCATGGGCTTAGTTTCCTGATACGCATTTCTCATTCCACCTGCATTTGTTTTTTCCCTTGCTTCCGTTTCTGTAGCAGTCTGATAGTTTTTTTACCAGATAGGGTTGCTGGCCCTATGCTGAACCCTCCTTAGTCGCCTTTTACGATCATGTGTGGTAGGGTACAGTGGTCCTATTCTTTGCAGATCCCGGGTACCACACGGGGGATCTTGAAGTGTAATTGTAATGTAATGAAACATCTTGAAGTTTAATGGCAATGTAATCAAATATCCTTGGGTGACGTGGCTTCCGATCTGGCAGTTAGAGACCCATATCTGATAAGCTAACTTCGGGGTTGGCGAACCCTAGTCTACCAAGAAGTTGTCTTACCTCTCTGTTGGTACCCCCAGCAACAGCCCCAGTCTGACTTAAGGGTGCGGGGAAGACCGTAGCACCCTGGCGGCGCAGTCTGCTAAAGAAGCATTGCACACTCTCTGCTTCTTGACTTTACTCCAGAACTGACAAAATAGCCGCTGTGCTTCAACATCTTCACCGGAAAGAACTTCAAAGAACATCTAGGTCACTGTGTTCCAGGATGAAGAAGAAGAAGAAAAAAACAGAAGAAGAAGAAGAAAAAGAAGAAGAAACAGAAGAAGAAGAAGAAGAAACAGAAGAATAAACAGAAGAATAAGAAGAAACAGAAGAATAAACAGAAAAAGAAGAATAAGAAACAGAAGAAGAAGAAGAAATAAAAGAAGAAGAAGAAGAAGAAACGGAAGAAGAAAAAGCATAAGATACGGAAGAAGAAGAAGAAGAAGAAAAGAAAAAAGAAGAAGAAGAAGAAGAAACAGAAGAAGAAGAATAAGAAGAAGAAGAATAAGAAGAAGAAGAAAAACAGAAGAAGAAGAAGAAGAAACAGGAGAAGGAGAAGAAGAAACGGAAGAAGAAGAAGAGGAAGAAACGGAAGAAGAAGAAAAAGAAGAAGAAGAAAAAGAAGAAGAAGAAGAAATAAAAGAAGAAAAACAAAAGAAGAATAAGAAGAAGAAGAAGAAGAAGAAATAAAAAAAGAAGAAACAAAAGAAGAATAAGAAGAAGAAGAAGAAGAAGAAAAAGAAGAAGAAACAGAAGAAGAAGAAACAGGAGAAGAAGAAACGGAAGAAGAAGAAGAAAAAGAAGAAGAAGAAGAAGAGACGGAAGAAGAAAAAGAAGAAGAGGAAACAGAAGAAGTAGAAGAAGAATCTTGAGAGTCAAGATTAACCATGTATAAAACCTCTAGAAAATCAACAGGTCTATATGACTCGGAAACCTTGGATACAACAATGGAAGATGGAAACACTTCTACACTTTTTTTTTATATAATTTATATTAAATTCTGAAGATGTTTGATGGCATCAGAGAATATAACATTGGAGTCTGGAGAGTCAGAATTATCAGAGAAATCTGTAATTTCCATAAGAATTCAGTTGTCACCTCTACTTCAAAACTAACAGTTTACGATGGCTGAGTCATGTAGAAGCATTGAAGAGACTGGTCAGGAAAAAGTCACATAGGAGAATGAAGGGACAAGAGCAAGAGACACCAAGGCAAAGATAGGGACACAAAGTGAAAGAAAACCTACGAGAGTGCCAAGTAAGCAACGTTAGAGAGAAAGGTAGTAACAAAGAAAACGTACCTGTTTCAAGGCCTGAAACGCTGAAGAAAGAGAGAGAGAGAGAGAGAGAGAGAGAAGCAGTGAAAAGTAACTCTCGCATACAGCGTATGCGCCTGATAGCAATGATCAGGGAACAGTTGACTTTTTTATTTTCCTGGTAAGTGCAGTTTTCTATCATGAGCGTGATGGATGATTCTTTTCTAACAGAAAGACTCGTACAACTGATGCTTAACTCTTTCTGGAACTTGGAAATGAAAAGCGAGTCCATACTATACCTATCACATGATCCTCTAAGTTGATTATACAGACTGCACCATCCTTTAAGTTAATCATATCATCATCTAGGTTAATCATACTGACCACACCATCATATAGGTTAATCATATCATCATCTAGGTTAATCATACGGACCACAACATCCTATAGGTTAATCATATCATTATGGAGGTTAATGATACTGACCACACCACACTTTAGGTTAATCATACTGACCACACCATCCTCTAGGTTAATCATATCATCATCTAGGTTAATGATACTGACTGTACCATCCTCTAGGTTGATCATATCATCCTCTAGGTTTATGATACTGACCAAACCAACCTCTAGGTTAGCCATATTATCCTCGTTGTTAATGATACCGAGTGCACCATCTTCTATGTTGATCATATCAGCCTCTAGGTTAATGATACTGACCGCGCAAACCTCTAGGTTAATGATACTAACTGCACCATCCTACCTCTAGGTTAATGATACTGACCGCGCCACCCTACCTCTAGGTTAATGATACTAACTGCACCATCCTACCTCTAGGTTAATGATACTAACTGCACCATCCTACCTCTAGGTTAATGATACTAACTGCACCATCCTACCTCTAGGTTAATGATACTAACTGCACCATCCTACCTCTAGGTTAATGATACTGACCGCGCCACCCTACCTCTAGGTTAATGATACTAACTGCACCATCCTACCTCTAGGTTAATGATACTGACCGCGCCATCCTACCTCTAGGTTAATGATACTAACTGCACCATCCTACCTCTAGGTTAATGATACTAACTGCACCATCCTACCTCTAGGTTAATGATACTAACTGCACCATCCTACCTCTAGGTTAATGATACTAACTGCACCATCCTACCTCTAGGTTAATGATACTGACCGCGCCACCCTACCTCTAGGTTAATGATACTAACTGCACCATCCTACCTCTAGGTTAATGATACTAACTGCACCATCCTACCTCTAGGTTAATGATACTAACTGCACCATCCTACCTCTAGGTTAATGATACTAACTGCACCATCCTACCTCTAGGTTAATGATACTAACTGCACCATCCTACCTCTAGGTTAATGATACTAACTGCACCATCCTACCTCTAGGTTAATGATACTAACTGCACCATCCTACCTCTAGGTTAATGATACTAACTGCACCATCCTACCTCTAGGTTAATGATACTGACCGCGCCACCCTACCTCTAGGTTAATGATACTAACTGCACCATCCTACCTCTAGGTTAATGATACTAACTGCACCATCCTACCTCTAGGTTAATGATACTAACTGCACCATCCTACCTCTAGGTTAATGATACTAACTGCACCATCCTACCTCTAGGTTAATGATACTAACTGCACCATCCTACCTCTAGGTTAATGATACTAACTGCACCATCCTACCTCTAGGTTAATGATACTGACCGCGCCACCCTACCTCTAGGTTAATGATACTAACTGCACCATCCTACCTCTAGGTTAATGATACTGACCGCGCCACCCTACCTCTAGGTTAATGATACTGACCGTGCCACCCTACCTCTAGGTTAATGATACTAACTGCACCATCCTACCTCTAGGTTAATGATACTGACCGCGCCACCCTACCTCTAGGTTAATGATACTGACCGCGCCACCCTACCTCTAGGTTAATGATACTAACTGCACCATCCTACATCTAGGTTAATGATACTGACCGCGCCACCCTACCTCTAAGTTAATGATACTAACTGCACCATCCTACCTCTAAGTTAATGATACTGACCGCGCCACCCTACCTCTAAGTTAATGATACTAACTGCACCATCCTACCTCTAAGTTAATGATACTGACCGCGGCACCCTACCTCTAAGTTAATGATACTAACTGCACCATCCTACCTCTAAGTTAATGATACTGACCGCGCCACCCTACCTCTAAGTTAATGATACTAACTGCACCATCCTACCTCTAAGTTAATGATACTGACAGCGCCACCCTACCTCTAAGTTAATGATACTAACTGCACCATCCTACCTCTAAGTTAATGATACTGACCGCGCCACCCTACCTCTAGGTTAATGATACTGACCGCGCCACCCTACCTCTAGGTTAATGATACTGACTGTACAATCCTACCTCTAGGTTAATGATACTGACCGCGCCACCCTACCTCTAGGTTAATGATACTGACCGCGCCACCCTACCTCTAGGTTAATGATACTGACCGCGCCACCCTACCTCTAAGTTAATGATACTGACCGCGCCACCCTACCTCTAGGTTAATGATACTGACCGCGCCACCCTACCTCTAAGTTAATGATACTGACCGCGCCACCCTACCTCTAGGTTAATGATACTGACTGTACAATCCTCTAGGTTAATGATACTGACTGTACAATCCTCTAGGTTAATGATACTGACCGCGCCACCCTACCTCTAGGTTAATGATACTGACTGTACAATCCTCTAGGTTAATGATACTGACTGTACAATCCTCTAGGTTAATGATAGTGATTGTACAATCCTCTAGGTTAACGATACTGACTGTACAATCCTCTAGGTTAATGATACTGACTGTACAATCCTCTAGGTTAATGATAATGACTGTACAATCCTCTAGGTTAATGATAATGACTGTACAATCCTCTAGGTTAATGATAATGACTGTACAATCCTCTAGGTTAATGATAATGACTGTACAATCCTCTAGGTTAATGATAATGACTGTACAATCCTCTAGGTTGATGATACTGACCGCACCATTCTCTATGTTGATAATATCATCATCTACGGTAATGATACTGACCGCACCATTCTCTATGTTGATCATATCATCATCTACGGTAATGATACTGACCGCACCACCATCTAGTTGATGATACTGACCGCACCACCATCTAGTTGATGATACTGACCGCACCACCATCTAGTTAATGATACTGACCGCACCACCATCTAGTTGATGATACTGACCGCACCACCATCTAGTTGATGATACTGACCGCACCACCATCTAGTTGATGATACTGACCACACCGCCCTCTAGTTGATGACACTAACTACCCCACCCTGTAGTTGATGATACTAACCACCCCACCCTATAACGTGCAGACAGAACACAGAAAATATGCGCACAAAATCTACATCCTCTGTATGCCAAGAGGTGCAGTTTCTTATTATCGTTATCTGCATTTCTAATTGTATTCTGCTGAGACAGATCTGTGAATGGTAATTCAGTGTAGTTACTTTTGAACGTCTGGCGATAAGGGCCTGTTAGTTGCAACTGTGACAACTTGCTTTATTAAGGCACTGAGCCAACTCTGGTGTGTAATTTGAATGCTTTCCATAAACTGTAATACGCATTGTAGAGTGTCATCAGAGTGGTGGAGTGGTTAGTACACTTGTATTTCATGGTTAAGACAGGCAGTTCCGTCCCTATATGAGGCTAGCATATGGTTTAGCTGTAGAAAAAAGGTACCTGGCTACTGGTTTAGCTGTGACCGGGAGGTGGCCAGGCTTAGTACTGCATTGCCATCTACTGTGCCACATCATCGATATCTACTGTGCCACATCATCGCCATCTAACTGTGCCACATCATCGCCATCTAACTGTGCCACATCATCGCCATCTACTGTGCCACATCATCGCCATCTACTGTGCCACATCATCGCCATCTAACTGTGCCACATCATCGCCATCTACTGTGCCACATCATCGCCATCTAACTGTGCCACATCATCGCCATCTAACTGTGCCACATCATCGCCATCTAACTGTGCCACATCATCGCCATCTACTGTACCACATCATCGCCATCTACTGTGCAACATCATCGCCATCTACTGTGCCACATCATCGCCATCTACTGTGCCACATCATCGCCATCTACTGTGCCACTGTTGTATCCTGTGTATACGCTAATGGCATGGGCTATGCCAAAGAAAATATGGAAACTAACACTGTTATATCCTCTCTATAAGTCAGTGCATAGACCAGGCCAAGGAACATATGAAAATTAGCTCTGTTATAATATATATATATATATATATATATATATATATATATATATATATATATCATTAACATGGAACTCGTCAAGGAAAATATGGAAGCTAACACTGGCGTAGAACAGATCATGGAACTTATTAGCATGCTGTTATATGTTTGTTTCAACGATATGATATAAAGTTACTTTCGCCTATCGTATTTCAAAAACCTCTGGTTTTATCATGTATATCCTTGTTTTACAGTTTGTGGTTCGTTAATCTGTACTGGCAGACTTTCACAATTTTTTTTTTCTGTAGTAAATGGAGAAAACGTCTGGCTATGGTATGACAATGTCGTGGTTATTTTCAGAACTTCCGTTAATGATTGTGTTCATGTCAGTTTTCTTGTTGTGTTCATGTTAGTCTTCTTGTTGCTTTTTTTTTTCGTGTGGACTGAAAGAAAAAAAACAAAACAAGGCAACTGTAGCTTTTCATGGGCTCCGATCTCTTCTAATGAACACTTGCAGGTAGATATTATTCTTGAGTTGCCATTATTCTTCCTTATTTTTCTGAACTGGCTGGATAACCTTTCCTTTTCTACCGTTTTCTTGTTTCCCTTCTCGTAACGTAGAGACGTTGAATGGTGGCCTTACAATGGCAGAATGTTAGACGCGCCTGTGTGCCTAACTCTTCGCCCTTTCAAAATAAAGTTCATTCGTTGTTTCGTTTCTCTTCTGTGTTCTAGAGATCTTCCTTTGCCCTGCCTCCCTTACATTTCTTCTTCTTTCTTTTGTTCTTCTATCTTCTTCTGTACTGATTGATATGGCTTCGGAATTATTCCTGTCCTCGGCGTGATCATTTTATTTCTTATGTTATCTCCCTTATTTTCTTATCCCTTTTCCTCTTATTTTCCAGTACACAGAAAACTCTAATGGAACCCTTCCTTCTTTCTCATTTCAAGCCGTAATTAACCGTATTCAGTTTTCCCTAGTGGATTTATCTTATTTTTATCTTATAATTTCTATACGTCATCGGCGTCTTGTCCCTTGGCGCGCTCATATCCGCGCATGCCTGGTCTGTACTAGATACAAACTTTGTGGGCGCGTAGTTTCCGCGTGAAGACATGTTCCAAAGTGGCAGAAAGAGTTGTCACAATAGAACATTCCGTCTCGCTCAGAATAGAACAAACACATTTGTTTTTGTTTTTGCTTTTTCCTTTCCTTCTTGAGAGAATTAGTCGTTCTTTTCAACAACTGACCAGAGGGATTGTGGGAAGTGAGGAAGAAAATGGAGAAAAGGGAGTTAGTATTGACACTGTGATAGAAGAGAGAGATTTATGTCCATCAGTTTCTTGACCAGTGGTTGTTGAATGGTTGAGCAATCTGGTTGCTGTTACTGTAGGGTTTGGTGTCATGTTTGTGTCAATAAACACTTTTTTTTAAAATACCGGAGCCGTGTTTAAGATTACTTAGAAAGATTTTTGTAATAAACTAATATGAAGAGAGGTCTTACTTAGGGAGTTTATTTCTTAAATAATTCATTCATTCATTCATTTGCATGTCCCTTGCGGAACTTTGCCTCTCAAACAGCACTCCTGTAGGCCTCTCGGTTGTGAGCAAGATGGCCTGCTGCTGTTGCATCCATTTCCAGATCGTCAACGATGTCTTGCAGCCATCTTCGTCTTGGTCTTCCTCTTTTTCTTTTTCCCATTATGTATCCTTCCAATACGGTCTTCTCTAAATTATCATGACGTTTAATGTGTCCAAAATATTTCAGTTTTCTCTCTTTAATCCTCTTTACTAGCCAGCCTTCTTCAATATTAAGCTCTTGTAGTATAGATATATTTGTTCTTTTTTGTGTCCACGATATTTGGAGAACTCTTCTGTAGCATTTACATTCAAAGGCATTTATGTGTTTCTCAGCTGTTTTGTTAAGTGTCCAGGTCTCACAGGCATATGTTGCTATGGGAAAGATGTATGCCCTTAAAAATCTTATTTTTGTGGTTCTGTCTGCTCCTCTCCACAGATTCTTTATTTTTTTACTTTCTGAAGAGCGATAGATGTCCTCCTTTTAATTTCCCTCATTGTATCTCCATTATTAGTTAGTAGCGATCCAAGATATTCAAAACTCTCCACTTCTTCCAGTTTTTCCTCATTGATACATATTTCAGTTGCCTTGTTTGTTTGTTTGTCTTAAATAATAGTTTACTTGTATTTGTTTATTGAAGCACATAAACCTTCCTAGCTACAGCGTATATACTCCTTAGGAAGGGGGCCGGGAATACTTTGAATTTGAAGGATTTAGGCCCCTTGCCTACTTGTATACTGAAAATATAATGAAGAATGTTAGAGAAGATGTAGACAAAGAATATTACGATGCCATAACAATTGGAGGTTATGAAATACCAGAGATTAGATATGCTGATGACACATTATTACTGTTCACAACACAAAAAGGAATGGGAAAACTAATTATGTCAGTCTGTAAGAATAGTGAAGAGCAAAACCTCTATCTTAATGTGAAGAAAACTAAATTGATGACAACTGACAAAGCAAACAAGGCAGCAGAAATATGTATCAATGAGGAAAAACTGAAAGAAGTGGAGAGTTTTGAATATCTTGGATCACTACTAACTAGTAATGGAGATACATTGAGGGAAATTAAAAAGAGGACATGTATCGCTCTTCAGAAAGTAAAACAACTAAAGAACTAAAGGGCATCTTGCTCACAGCCTAGAGTGCTGTTAGGGAGGCACAGTTCCGCAAGGGGAGCATGCAAATGAATGAATAAGGCCCCTTGCCCAAACCAGTCGCCCTGGATACTGCAAGTCAGTTTTTTAAAAATAATTTTGACCCTACATAAAGAGCCGTCTCCTCCTCTTTTTCCTCTGCTGAGATTATTCGAAACACTCTCTTCTAAAGAGACTCTGGTGCTTTAAGCGTACGGCAACGCTGCCCTCTTTGCTTACATTTTCTTTCCTTTCTTTCATCTTACAGTTGCCATATATGCACCTCACAGATTTATTTTCCTGTTAAGAGTTTGTTAATGGCAGGTACAGCTGCGAAGATTCTCAGTCAGTCAGTCATTTACATGTCCCTTGCGGAACTTTGCCTCCCTAACAGCTCTCCTGGAGGCCTGTCTGTTATGAGCAAGACACTCTGCTGCTGATGCGTCCATTCCCATATCATCAATGATGTCTTGTAGCCATCTTCGCCTTGGTCTTTCTCTCTTTCTTTTTCCAATTATGTACCCTTCCAAAACGGTCTTCTCTAAATTCTCATGACGTTTAATTTGTCCAAAATATTTAAGTTTTCTTTGTTTAATCCTCTTTACTAGCCAGCCTTCTTCAATATTAAGTTCTTGTAGTATCTATATATTTGTTCTTTTTTGTGTCCATGATATTTGAAGAACTCTTCTGTAGCATTTACATTCAAAGGCATTTATGTGTTTCTCAGCTGTTTTGTTAAGTGTCCAGGTCTCACAGACATGTGTTGCAATGTGAAAGATGCATGCCCTTAAAATCGTATGTTTGTATTTCTGTCTGCTCCTCTCCACAGCTTCTTATGTTGTTTTATTTTGTTTGAAAACCGATAGATGTTCTCACTTTAATATCCCTCATTGTGTCTCCATTAGTAGTAAGTAATGATAGAAGATTATAAAAAGAAGATTCTGAAAACTGATTATTTGTTAAAAGTGCACTCGTTCGTTACGCTCTGGAAAGTAGGGTAAAAATGAAATGTGGGTTTCCCTGGTCGCGTTTTGTTTAGAGTTTGAATAAACCCATTATCAGTTAAAACACAAAATGTCTTGGTAAACTACTGCGTGTATAAACTGTAGTCCCCGCAACATAAACTGTTTAGTTCATCAGAGTGATTTAAGTACGCACACAAAAACACACACACAGAGAATGAACGAATGAATGATCTTTCTTTTCAAAGGACGACAAATTAAGCATGCACGCCCCCTCTTACACACTGCCTTTCGTCACTCTATCTTTCATTTTTACCACAAATACGCTTTAATACAAGTATACAAATTAGGAGATAAAAAACACATCTAAGAATGCAAAATGAAACTATTACATTCACAAATATAGGATAATGAAGTACGTAAGAGGTAACTAATCTAACAGGACAGCGCGCGCACATACACTCAAATATATTTTCAATTCAGTTTTTCTAACATCAGACAGCGAGTGAGAGATAGAAGCGAGAGAGAGAGGAGAGAGAGATAGAAGCGAGAGAGAGAGAGAGAGAGAAAGAGATAGAAGCGAGAGAGAGAGAGATAGAAGCGAGAGAGAGAGAGAGAGATAGAAGCGAGAGAGAGAGAGAGAGAAAGAGATAGAAGCGAGAGAGAGAGGAGAGAGAGAGGAGAGAGAGAGAGAAAGAGATAGAAGCGAGAGAGAGAGAGAGAGAGAGAGGAGAGAGAGAGAGAGAAAGAGATAGAAGCGAGAGAGAGAGAGAGAGAGAGAGGAGAGAGAGAGATAGAAGCGAGAGAGAGAGAGAGAAAGAGATAGAAGCGAGAGAGAGAGAGAGAGAAAGAGAGAGAGATAGAAGCTGTATAAAATGAGAGTTTTAATGCAAAAACCAGTTATAGGAAAAAATCGATGTTGGAAAGTATAATTGGAAGACAAAGTTAACGCCAGAGTTCATGGAAAGTTTCTCAGTCTTTGCTAGTGGTAGAGAGTGAGTACTTACTAGGAAACTGAAAAATGAAAACGTGGATTTGAGTGGATTTTATGCATGTTACACAGTTTAAAAGAGAAATTTAAATGGATACATCTCATTAATCGATCATCTAAAAGCTACAGAACTCGTTACTGGTGTGTCAGAATCTGATGTCAGTATCTGAGGTCAGTATCTGAATTATGAAGGAAAAACAAACCAACTAAAATTATGACATTAGCTAAAGAAGGTAGATAATTATGTTATATTAATCATCATCATCATGCAGGTAAATTCACACAGTAGATGTTGGCTGATACTAAAGGCAGATATAATATTTTAGTGTTGTATGGTTGTGATATACGTGTATATATATATATATATATATATATATATATATATATATATATATATATATATACATATATATATTTAAATGGTTGAAGTGTTCTGTGATTAATACTGTCTTATTATTCTAACACTTGAAACGATAATTTTGCTGGATTTTGAATGAACCCCATTGTCACGTATAGCGGTACACTTTGGCCGTTTAAATGCCATCAACCTAATGCTCTTTCATACAGCATTGTTAAACACGTTGTGACCCCGACGTTATTATCTTTCTCCATTGTCATATTTTAAATTTTTGAATGCATTACTACTTCTTCTTTTTGTTTACTTCAACATTTCTGAATGCCGGTGCACGTAGTACTATACACATTCACCAGAAGATTGAAATTTTGATCCACAAAATCACTATAGAAGTCAGATGGTTCGTTCTTGATACAAATTCAATCAATCAAGTGCCGTGCCGTGTAGCGTAGGCGATCATTTCTCTCAACAATTCCTTGTCTTTAGACTTGATTATGAGATCCGCCTGTGACTTTCTTCCTAGCCACAATGGCAGCCCATCCAGTAACTTCTCTCTCTGTCTTCCTCTGTCTTTTCTTCCCTCAATTTTTCCAGTTGCCACAGTGTGTTTCAGTTTTCCTCTTCTCAGAAAATGTGCTACAAATCTCGCTTGTCTGCTTTTGATCTTTGCTGTAATTTGCCTTTTAACTCCAGCTGATTCAAATATAGATTCAGCTTTTCAAATTTTGAGAAGCCATATTTTTTTTTAAGTGACTGTGTTTATTAAGAATCTTTTGTGTGGTCTTGAAGTTTTTTTGTTTGCTACAGAAAAAAGTTTCAGTGAGCTTCCGATTTTAAGCTCATGAAAAACAGCCCATCCTGACGTCTCATTTAACCCGGAAGTCCCTTTAGATTAATGGCCTCATTTCAAATCCGCTCACTGTTCGGTACATGAACCTTGTCTTGGTTATCTCCTCTTGTTGCTGGAATATATTTCAGAAAGGAGAGGGCCATTTTACTTAAGTTCATACAAGCTGCTTCTCGTGAAGGAAAGCGTCGTGTTACGGACAGTCCAGTCTATCGATCGGAATCTTATGGTGCATCAAAATATCTTGTCTTGTTTTGTCTTGTGCTATCTTCCTGTAACTGCGAGCTGGTGTTCTTTGCAGCCGATGCTGTGAAGGTGTTGAAACACAGCATCGTATCGGCGTGGGAGCGGGTAATGACAGTTATTTTTTTCAGTTCTGGAGTAGAGCTAAAAAAGCAGGGGGTCTGCAATACTTCTTTAGCAGACTCCACCACCATTGGGACTATGGCTATCCTTGCCCCGTTAGGCAGGCTATTCCTGTTACTGGGGGTATCAACGAGAGGTGGGACAGGGTCACGGTCAGTTATGGTTTGCTAACCCTGACGCTAGCAGATCAGAGAGGTCGCTGATTGTCTAATCAAACAGCTTCTTCACACTTACCCCCCCCCCCCCCGCCCCCCAGCACCATCTCGTCCACGAGAAGTATATCATGACAGTGATTTTAAAAGTGTTTTTGTCGATACGGTCACACATTTAAAACACTTTCAAAGAAAAGGGGTGACATAGTCATTAGATATGTCATTGTCTTAAGAATCATCAAATTAAAGATGATCAAGACCCTGTAGCAACATCGATCAGAGGTTTCAGTAAACAAAGTATAGTAGCGCTACATTTTTGATCAGTGGAGCTATTTGAGAAGCCTACGTCTTCTCTCTCATAAGGGTTATAAAATTCCTAAACACAAACATACAGGCATCAAATAGAGCAACTTTAAAAGTTTAACTTGAAATTATTTTAAACTGGTCTAACAATGGACAATGGGGACACTGCTAACGTTGTACTGGACAGACTGCGGGAAAATGCAAAGCAGGAATGGATGAACAATGTAGATCTGAAGCGATTGCTGAAGCTAGGACGAATTAAAGATGCTGGCAGGAAACTCGAACTGTGTGGCAGAAAACGCGTCGTAAGCAACCAACATTTGACAGGAACTATCAGCAAACATACTCTTGGATGGAGGCTGCGGCATCAGGCGGAGCATATATGGAGTTGTCCCGAATGCACTGAAGCTGGAGTTTGAATTGTGAATACAGCAGAAAGCGAGGCGGACAAAACAAAGAAAATATCAATACGGACGTTAACAAGAAAATATCACCCCACTCTAAATCAAAAGGTTAAAACTTTGTTAAACTAACAATTCTGAGACCATTTTCGGTCATAAAAGTGTAATAGTGTTACATTTAAAATTCATCTTGTAACATCTTCATAGTCAAGGTTGGTTGCTATGTTTCACCAGATTGGGCCCTTCTTTAACCAGCATCCGCCCACAACTGAGTACTGTCCATCTCTTCATGTTGTCCATCCAGCTCTATCATTGTCATTCGCTGTCCCTTTTCACATCAGCTTTCCCCCCTAGTATGGCTTTCATCATATTTTTACGACTTTCGATACGGCTAAATTGTTGGGTTTCCTATATGTTTTGTTATTTTCAACTTCAATATCCAGTAAGATTAGCAAATGTTTAGTTTACATTTCTGATGATATGTGGTTGTTTCGATGTCGGGGTTTCTTGTTTTCATGTATTGGATCAACTATTTATAAGAGACGAGAGAGGGCGAGGGTTAAATGTTGCTTGGAGTTCACTTTAAGAGATGAAAGAAAGTCAGTCGACGGGGTTAAAATGAGATAGAATCATGAAAGGCGCTGTCAGTGCGGAAATCCTTCAGACAATCAGGTGCCTGCGGCCTGGACAGAGGAGTGCTTGGGAAGAGAAGGTCATCAGGAGAAACCTGTTTCAACAGACACTTGTGATGGTGACATTCTACTGGAGCTTAAAGGCTACTAACACCCTTGAAACAAGACACCTTTTCTGAATTTCAGGGAAAAAAAAACTGACTAACCATCTGAGAAAAGATATCGTTGATGAACTTCAGGAGAAATGTCACCAATCATTTGAGAAAAAATTGTCTGTTGAAGTTTAGGAGAAAAGTCACTGATCATTTGAGAAAATACCATAGAAGACTGGGCCACAAAATGAGGAGTGATGATAAACCCCACAAAGTCCACAGCCACCTGCTTCTCATTGTCCAACAAGACAGAAAACTTTAAACTAGAAATACAAGGAAGAAAGCTTACACAGACAGAACAGCCGACATATCTCGGAGTGAAATTGGACAAGAGGCTAACCTGGAAGCCACACCTGCCGGACACAGAAAACAAAGCAATTAAAAAACTGGCCAGCACAAACTGGGGCGCTAACAGCAGAATACTAAAAAAAGCATATATGGGCACCATAAAGCCAACACTCGAATATGATATGACAGCCTGGGCCAAAGCCTCCAACACAAACACCGCTCGCCTAACAAAAGTGCAAAACACAGGCCTGCGGCAGACCACAGGAGGAATGAAGAGCACTCCCATCACAGAGATAGAGAAATACACGCAAATTCAACCTTTTGAGGTCAGGCGCAAAGAAAAACTAATGATCCACAAACAAAAGTTAATACGCCTGACAACCCACCCTGTGAACAAAAGAATTCAGGAGTAAAAAAAAAAAACAGACTGAAAAGAGCCATCTTCAACCATCTGACATCACAACTGCATCAACACTATAAAGACCTCCTTCCCATCTCTCATGAAGAAACTAAACCACTCCAAATTGTTGAGGAGCATAGTCACTGTGAAAAGATAGCAGTCCTCACAGATGTACCAGGCATACACAAAAGGGACTACCTAACAACACTTACGATGAAGACACTGACCCAGGAGCTGATTGACAGCAAATACAACCCAGCTGACTGGACACATATGTACACAGATGGGTCTGCAGACAAAGCAGTAAAAAACGGAGGTGGGGACGTTTACATAAGATACACAGATGGGAGACAAACCAAAAAGGCCTTCGTGACGGGAAAGATTTCCTCTAACTACAGGGCAGAAACAACAGCCCTCCTTGAAGCCCTCAGAACACTTAAAACAGAAAACCAGCACCCACCACACACAATAGCCATCTTCACAGACTGCAAGGCACATCTAGAATCTCTAAAAACAATAAACAACCCACAGGCAACAAATGCAGGAAATCACAACAGAACTGAAGCACCTTACACTGTCAACAACCGTGGCCCTACAACGGGTACCATCCCACTGTGGAATAGCTAGAAATGAAATAGCTGGCAGCCCATCCAAAGCTGGCAGCAATCAAAATCAAACAAATCGTTCAGTTAACTACCAAGAGGCGAAAACTATAATCCGTAACCAGTGCAGATCTGAAATGAAAAAGCAACTGAAGTGCAACAATGAACCAGATCCAGTACTACAAAGACATCAGCAAACGATCATCTTCCGCCTAAGGACAGACTATTAAACCACCTACATCGACTCAAAATGTCTCACACAGACAAGTGTCCATGTGGCAGCGGAGTCCAGACTCCAGAATATATTCTTCAAGAGTGCCCAAACCATGCAGACCTGAGGCGTGAGACATGGCCAGAGCACACAAGCTTGGGGCAAAAGCTTTGGGGCTCCTGTCAGGATCTGGAGAGGACTTTGGGCTTTGCCATGTCGACAGGGATCAGGATCTGATGTGAGCAACAACCTCGAATGCAGAAGAAGAAGAAGAAGAAGAAGAAGAAGAAAGAAAGAAGAATGTGAGAAAATTTCAGAAGAAATGTCACTAATCATCTGAGAAAAATTGTCCGTTGAATTTTGGGAGAAAAGTCACTGGTCATTTCAGAAAAAGACGTTTGTTGAACTTTAGGAGAAATGTCACTGGTCAAAAGCATTACTAGGCTACAATCCAGTAAGTGATAGAATCCTAACAATCAGACTTAAGGGTATTCCTAGAAATTTAACAATCATCCAGATATATACACCTACATCAGCAGCAGAAGAAGAGGAAGTAGAAAACTTTTATAACACACTGCAAACGACAATAGACCAAGTTCGGAAAATTATATTGTATTAATAATGGGTGATTTTAATGCAAAGATTGGTACAGAAAGAGCAGAAGATGAAGGACATGTTGTAGGGAAATTTAGCATAGGACATAGAAATGAGGCAGGTGACAATCTAATAGCGTTTTGCATGGAAAATGAGCTAATGACCGCTAACACACTTTTTAAACAACATCCAAGAAGATTTTACACATGGACATCACCTGATGGGAAAACCAAGAATCAAATAGATAACATTTTAGAGCAAAGACGTTGGAGGTCAAGTATAACATCAGCAAAACTTTACCAGGCACTGATTGTGACACGGACCATGAGTTATTAATAGCAGACATGAAGATAAAGATGAAAAAGACAGTTACGGGATCAAGACCACTCCGCTTTGATCTTACAAATATACCAGAACAATACGGTATAGAAATGAAGAACCGTTTCGAAATCCTGATGGCTGTACAGGAGGAGATGACACCAGATGAATTGGCTACGCAGGCCAAAGATATCTTAATAACAACAGCTAAAGACATGGTTCCAGTAAAGAAAACACAAAAGAATGGATGGATTACAGCAGGTACACAAGAACTGATATAACAACGTAGAGAAATGAAGACACAATGGAAAGTGACAAACAATAACAAAGAGAAATATAAAACTTTAACAAAAGAAGTACGAAGAAACATAAGAAAAGACAAAAATCAATACATACAAGATTTTTGTGAAAGAATAGAAGAACATCAGAAGTGTGGAAGAGATAGTGAAATGTTTAAAGAAATGAAGACATTGACGAGAAATGTCACACCTAAGCTAAATGTAATTTGTGATGAGATGGGGAATACCTTGACAGAGACAGAGGAAATTCTAGAAAGATGGAAGGAATATTGCAAAAGAATGTATGAAACAACCGACTGTGGAAACAGAAACCAACAGTGTGAATTATTATTGGAGGAGAAAGAACCTGAACCGACAATAGAATAAGTTTTATGGGCAATAAAGAATCTGAAAAATGGTAAATCACCAGGATGTGATAACAGCTGAATTTATTAAAGCAGGAGAAAGGAGTGTGCAACAATCTATCATGCACTGTGCAAAAAGATATGGCATTCAGGTATTTGGCCAAAAGAATAGAAAAGAACTGTATTCATCCCACTGCCAAAAAAGGGTAACCTGAAATTATGCACAAACTACAGAACTGTTGCCCTGATTAGTCATGCCAGTAAAATTCTGTTAAAAATCATAATGAGTAGACTTCGACAGAAAAAAGAAGAAGAAGTCAATATGGTCCAAGCTGGTTTCAGGCAAGGAAGAGGATCAAGGGATCATATATTCATATAAATGAAGAGAGTTTAATGTGAATCTATATTTATCCTTTATAGACTACTCAAAGGCATTTGATTGTGTACAACACCAGAAACCTTGGGAAATAATGGAAAAAAATGGGATTTCCAACACATTTGATACAATTAACATCACTGCTGTATCTAGACCAACAAGCGGCAGTAAGAATAAATGGTTAAACAACAACTTTGTTTGACATAAAACAAGGGGTCCGTCAGGGGTGCATATTGTCGCCTTACTTTTTTAACTTGCATACTGAAAATATAATGAGGAATGTTAGAGAAGATGTAGACAAAGAATATTACGATGCCATAACAATTGGAGGTTATGAAATACCAGAGATTAGATATGCTGGTGACACAGTGTTACTGTCCACAACACAAAAAGGAATGGAAAAACTAATTATGTCAGTCCGCAAGAACAGCGAAGAGCAGAACCTCTATCTTAATGCAAAGAAAACTAAATTGATGACAACTGACAAAACAAACAAGGCAGCTGAAATATGTATAAATGAGGAAAAATTGGAAGAAGTGGAGAGTTTTGAATATCTTGGATCCCTACTAACTAATAATGGAGATACAATGAGGGAAATTAAAAGGAGGATATCTATCGCTCTTCAGAAAGTAAAACAAATAAAGAATTGTGGAGAGGAGCAGACAGAACTACAAAAATAAGATTTTTAAGGGCATGCATCTTTCCCATCGCTACATATGCCTGTGAGACCTGGACACTTAACAAAACAGCTGAGAAACACATAAATGCCTTTGAATGTATATGCTACAGAAGTGTTCTCCAAATATCGTGGACACAAAAAAGAACAAATATATCTATACTACAAGAGCTTAATATTGAAGAAGGCTGGTTAGTAAAGAGGATTAAAGAGAGAAAACTTAAATATTTTGGACACATTAAATGTCATGATAATTTAGAGAAGACCGTCTTGGAAGGATACATAATGGGAAAAAGAAAAAGAGGAAGACCAAAACGAAGATGCTGCAAGACATCGTTGACGATCTGCAAATGGATACCGCAGCAGCAGGCCATCTTGCTCACAACCGAGAGGCCTACAGGAGTGCTGTTAGGGAGGCAAAGTTCCGCAAGGGACATGCAAATGAATGAATGAATGTCACTGGTCATTAGAGAAAAGACGTTTGTTGAACTTCAGAAGAAAGTCACTATCATTTTGGGAAAGACACCTTTGTTGAAATTCAGAAGAAATGCCACTAACTTTAGAAAAGACACCTTTTTTTATTTTCAGGACCAAGATTGTAAACAGTATAGAGGAGGGTGTAACAGAAACGTGCGATAAGATTTACCGAAAGATGTCTCCTTGACCTGCTAATAAAATTCAACGTTAGCATTCATTTTCTTTGTTTATTTTATTATCATTATCATTGTTTTGCCAGCTCATCATCATCATCATCATCATCAACAACAACAACGCCGATTGGTGTTGATACCTCATCTTCTCCACGAACCTGGATGAGTGAATTTTTTCTACATCAGCAGATTTGATTTCGACATTTTCTGTTAAGCCAGTAGTTTTCAAAATGTTTTTGTCTTGCGCACCTTTTTCGCTTTTTCACTTTTTCACCATGTCAGAATGTCATTACCCCACCCCAGTTTCCATGGTTACCTGATTCTAACGGTGCATTCCAAATAAAATGCATGCATTATTCCAACAGCTTGAGTCTATCTGCCTGCGGTCCCAGTTCCTAATCCTGCTCCACCGAAGCCCTCAGGGGTTGTTTAGGACGAGAATTCCCTCTTGGATGAGAACCTCTGTATTATACCAGCATATTTAATTAAGGTTGTTCATGATCATCCTTTCTCTTATATTTTCCCTGTTGTTATGATGTACTGAAGTCCTCCACTTTCTCATGAAATGTCCAGAGAATGTTGACTGTTGTTCTTATTCTCTTATTCTACCTTTATGGAAGTGAGAGCAGGATGTTCTTTGGGACCGATGCGGTGAAGATGTTGAAGCACACGCATGTTGGAAGGAAGTTGTTTCCGCAGACACAAATAGAAGACAAAAAGTAGGAAAAAGTGCAATGCTTCTTTATAAGATTCCACCTCCATTTGGACAGTAGCGACCCCTGTCTCTTTGGACACAGTGAGGACGCTACAGAGGGCATCCATACAACAAAAAAAAGGAGAGGTGACATAGTGTCTTAGCCAGCTATAAGTCCCTGAATAATATCCCACACTGCATCTTCATTCATATCGCTGTGATAACGAAGTATACCTACATGTACAGCGAGGCATACTATACAGCATACAAGGCTGTCAGTCTAAGAAAATAAAACAATATTTGTCATATATATATATATATATATATATATATATATATATATATATATATCAGTCCCGATAATACAGGACTGTACCACATTGAACGGCGACTTAGGCTAAAAGAAATGACAGACTACGAGACATATACTTTTTAATAACATATAAAAAATACAGAGTTTAGCATAATATAGGAATAGTATAATTACGAAAGATTGTATGTTTTAAGTCATTAAAATGAGTTCAATGCAACAGGGGAGAAACAGTGATAACAAAGAAAAGAGTAAACATACCAAAGTGCAATATACTTTCAAACGAGAAGACACTGACACGAGTAAATAAATTCATTTACCTTGGAACACCAATAACAGCTGATGTCAAATGCACAAATGAAATAAAACCACGAATAGGTAAGGCAAAAGCAGCTTTTTATGACACGAAGAAGATACTAACAAAGAAGGAAGTCTAAAATTGAAGAAAAGAGTATTACAGTGCTATATAAAGCCAGTATCGCTATATGGTTGTGAAACTTGGTCTGTCAACAACAAAAAAAAGATAACAACGAAACTGGAAGCAACAGAGATATGGCTTTGGAGAAAGATGCAACAAATACCCTTGACAGACAGAAAAATAAGCGGAAAGGTCATGAAAGAAGTTTCAGAGCAAGAAAATCTACGTCAAATTACAAGAAAAAGACAATTCAAAATTTCTAAGATATGTCATGAGAAAACGGAAACTGGATAAACGAGGAACGCCTGGAAAGAGGAAGAGAGGAGGGCCAAGAGAAAAATATCTCAATGGACTGACCAAGTGGCAGGGAGAAAAAGCGTTTCTACTAATCGGAAATACCAAGACCCCCACAAGATGGAGAAGCAAGGTCGCAGCGCTATCCGACACGGCAAATCATAATAATAATAATTGAATCCATTGCAACAAACGTCAAGAAGTCACTCAGTTTTAGAACCGTCGGATGGCTTTTTCCCGCCCTGTCTGTTACAGAGGAGAAAATAAAAAGATCTCGAGAAGATTTATGAGCTTGAGGTCGACCTGGGACCACATTTCAGAACAGATGTGACGTATCTGACAGCCAGATTCCAGTAAATCCACCGCCCAAGTAATGAATTTTCTCCCAAGTAAAAGTAAATAGGAGACAGATTTCAGTGATTTGGTCAATGTGGTGGTAGGAAATAGATTTCACTGAATTAGTCTATGTGGTGGTAGGAAATAGATTTCAATGAATTGTGATGGTTACATCACATTACAATATGAGGCCTACAGGAAAGCTGTTAGAGAGGCAAAGTTCCGCACAGGACATGCAAATGACTGACTGACTGATGGTTTTCTAGAACTGTGAAAGTGAAATCTTTTTTATAAAATCATGACGGAAAGTAATGAAAACCTTCATCAGATAGATAAGGAACACACTGATATCCTAAACTTAAGATCTAGAAAAACAGACATCCCAGGAAATTTTATTACCATGTGGAATGTATTTATTCTACTTTCGTTTTCCATAACAGCTTTATACAGTATGTCAGGAACACTACAAGGAAAAAGGCTAGGGACTGAGCTAATTTTGACTTCGTGGTCATGGCATATGTGATTTTTCATCATCATCATCATCATCATCTTCATCATTGCCTTTCACTCCCTTGAGAGCACAGACCACTGAAAAAGTCTCCTGTCATTTCTGTTCTTGGAATTATTCTGTTTCCTTCCATATGTATCCCTTGTCTCTGAGCACTGTCATAATTTCTTTTCTCCAAGTAAGTCTAGGTCTTCCTCGTTTTCAATTTTCTTGGAAGATTCCATCTCAATGCCTGTCTTGCTGTGCTGGTGTCGGGTTTCCTCAGAGTGTGGCCAATCCACCTTCATTTCCTACATGGTTTGTAGGTTCTTGGGTTCTTAGTTTCTAGTCCTGCCCTTTCCCACACCTCCTCGTTCCTGATATTGCCCTGCCATTTAATGTTTAAAATCCTCCACAATGTTTGTATCCTATGTTGTATTGTCTTAGTCGTAAGCCATGTCTCCGAACAATATAGCAAGAACAGTCTTTACTTCCAACATGCAATGGTAAAAGGTGTCCTGGTACTCAGTTGGGATGTCGGTTCTGCAGCTTCCTTTCGGCTGTGACAGCATAACGTCATGAGCTCTGTTATCAGAGTCTCTTCCTTTTCCAAGAAAAGGTTTCCTGGTTTTCCTGTCCGTGTTTCTGTAAGGCCCCAGTTTTTACAGGGAAAAGACCGTTGGCCCATTCCCCAACCTCCTTAGTCGCCTCTTACGACATACGTGGAAGGTGGCAGTGGTCCTATTCTTTTCTCACCAGATCTGGGCCCTGGTAACCACACATGTGACTTTTGTGACACAGTAATGTGTGCTCTCTTAAGGAGGAAACTTACTAATAGCCACATAACTCCGCAGATCATCAGAGGTAGCCCTCGAAAACAGTTTCAGGTCAGGAGGCTTCTGAAGCTTTAAGGCTGGCACTGATGAGTCATGATTTTCAAGGGGGTCTGCAGGTTGTTGAGTTGTTGGTGTATGGTGTGAGCTGATGGTGTATGGTGTGTGTTGTTGGTGTATGGTGTGAGCTGTTGATGTATGGTGTGAGCTGTTGGTGTATGGTGTGAGTTGTTGATGTATGGTGTGAGTTGTTGGTGTATGGTGTGAGTTGTTGGTGTATGGTGTGAGTTGTTGGTGTATGGTGTGAGTTGTTGGTGTGTGGTGTGAGTTGTTGGTGTATGGTGTGAGCTGTTGATGTATGGTGTGAGCTGTTGGTGTATGGTGTGAGTTGTTGGTGTATGGTGTGAGTTGTTGGTGTATGATGTGAGTTGATGGTGTATGGTGTGAGTTGATGGTGTATGGTGTGATTTGATGGTGTATGGTGTGAGTTGATGGTGTATGCTGTGAGCTGTTGGTGTATGGTGTGAGTTGATGGTGTATGGTGTGAGTTGATGGTGTATGGTGTGAGTTGATGGTGTATGGTGTGAGTTGATGGTGTATGGTGTGAGTTGTTTGTTTAGAGTTATTGCTTTATGCAGCGAGATAGTGGTTCGTGTGGCTAGTTGTTGGTTTATACTGTGAGTTTATGGTTTATGCTGTGAATTTATGGTTTATGCTGTGAGTTTATGGTTTATACTGTGAGTTTATGGTTTGTACTGTGAGTTTATGGTTTATGCTGTGAATTTATGGTTTATGCTGTGAGTTTATGGTTTATACTGTGAGTTTATAGTTTATACTGTGAGTTTATGGTTTATGCTGTGAGTTTATGGTTTATGCTGTGAGATTATGGTTTATACTGTGAGTTTATAGTTTATGCTGTGAGATGTTAGAAAGTTATGTAAGGTAGACTCCTCGTAACTGGAACTCTCAAGCAAGCGGTAAAAATGGAATAATAATAATAATAAAATTAATTTCTATCTAAACTTGGCGCGCCTCGAGGAAAGCTGATTTTAAAAAAAAATTATTCAAGAAAGCTCCACCCACGTTTGCCATTACAGCATCATCTACTACATCAAAACCATTGACATCCACTTCTCCTGATCCTGTCCCAGCTACATAATCATCAGTTCCAGATGATCGCGATGCAAAACCTACTCTCTACTCTAACAGTCTTAAGTGTGTTTGTTAGTTTTTTACTTGAAGTTACAAATATTGATCTCAAGTCTCCATTCTTGGCTTGTGTTGTTGTGTATCATACCTATTACTTTCTGCAGGTTCTGTGGATTCTCTGCTAGAATGACTGTATCATCTGCATATCTTAAATTGTTGACATTTCTCTCCTCAATGATCAGTCTTCTGAGTGTCTGAAAGATGTTCTCCCGGTACAGGTTGAATAGACATGGAGACAGAACACATCCTTGTCTCACTCCCCTCTTTATTTGTTGCTGTCAGTGTGCCGTATCTTACTGATGCGTACTGTTGCCAGTAGAGATTTGTTATAATCTGGATGTCCTTGCTATCAAGATTGATTTCCTCAACTATTTTATTAGTTTGTAATGTTGTCAAATGCCTTAGTATAATCTATAAAACAGGCGTATATATCTTTCTGAACTTCCATGTAATTTTCTATCAGCTTTCTTATGCAAACATTTGCCTCTCTTGTTCTGCGATTCTGTCTGAAACCAAACTGTTCCTCACTAACTTCTTTATCAACTTTGGTTTTTTTTTTTTGTTCTTTCGAGGATGACTTTGAGGAGAATTTTAGTCACGTGACTCATCAGACTTATAGTCCTAAAATCTGAGCAGTCTGTGGCTTGTGCTTTCTTGGGCAATGCCACAGACTCTAAATGTTTCATCTCTAGAAGTATATGTCCCAGACTTTATATATTATTACATATTTCTGTTTTTTTTCTATTCCAAATTCTTCAGCGCTTTTATTATTTCTGTGGAAGCGTTATCTGGTCCCGCTTCTTTGCCTACTCTAATCTTGTTTATGGGTGTTTCAGCCTCTGATCTCATTATTGGTGGACCATCTAAGTTTCTGAGGGCTGTCCTTTTGGGCTGTTCTTAAAATAAAAATGTGTTACATTAAGCCAAGTTTGTTTGTATATGTCTTAATTTGCCTTTAATTACTGTATTTCAATATTAATATCAAGTTCATACAGAGTTTATGGTATGATATGGAAAACTGTAGGGTATAGTATTAGTTAGGCATATTTTTTATAGTAACTCTCTAACAACTAGAAACTACATTTATCCGGCATCTACCAATCACCATGGTTGCCGGTTAGCTCAGGGTCTGCTGTTTATTTATTGATTTATTTTCTGCAATATGAGTTAGGTTATACTGTCAGCTGTTAGTTTATTTTGTGAGATCTTGGTTTACTGCATCATAATTAGTGTATGAGTATACAGCTGTACACGGAGCCACTACAGTAAAGCTGTGGTACCAGAATGTATCAACTAGGAAAAAAGTAGGAACAGGTATAATAATATATCAGTTATAATCTTATATTCGTGAAACTGACCCCAGATTAGGGGACCGCGAGCAGAAATATCTGTACGATATCACCCAGCGTGCTTCGAAACCAGTTCAGAATCATTTCAATGGCCCCCAAACACAGAGGCACTCTGACTTTCTGGTAACAGCCGTCAGACAATGTCACGCAGATAACACAAGCCGCCTATTGCTTGAGAACGGCTACATTCCTGGTATATGGGACGCTAAAACCACACGGTTTGAACTCGTTATTGAGCTAAACCTAACATTCTCCTCTTCCACGATCCCTTCCCACTAAGTTCCACTCCCTTCTCACTTGTTGCACATAGCTCAGAACTTCCTCACAGCATCACATTACAACCCCTCTACCCTAACTATAATCACATATTTCACCTTCTGTCGGCTAGATTGCCATTGTATCACTCTCTCTCCCCTTTACGGTTTGCCCACCCACCACCCTCATTTACGACCAACCTGTCACACATCACAAGTCTCCATTTAAATACTCTCTACACTCTATTATGCGCATTTCTGACGCACAACGTCGGATAAGCCACAGCTTCTTACACGTTACAGCTAAGTGCTTTATTCATTTTATACGATTTTTTTAAACACAGGATTCATGTGAATTTATACTTTATCTCCTCTCTCTATTTCTTTGTCTTATGTGTTTTCGTATGATTAAGGTTCACGCCGATAAGTAACAACTGTGCGCTCGTTAAGTAAAAACTGTTCCTGCTTTTTTCCTAGTTTATACATTTTGGTTTATACCGGGAGTTGTTGACTTATTTTGTGAGATCTTAGTTTATACTGTCTCCTGAGGCTGAGTACATTTGTTTTCCAGATCTTTATAAGTTGTTCCTAGTTGCTTCAATATGTTACTGCAGACAACATGGAAACTTTCCTCTTATATTCTGTTCTGCTACTTTGTTGCCTCTACCCTAGCTTTGTCAGAGGGCCACCAAGGCCGTAAAGAGCCAAGCCAGGGTCAAGGGCATTTACTAACGGGCCCCCTATCCAGACATAGACAAACCCGTAGGCAGAACGTTCTCGCATTGTCATGAATTTTGTCTCTAGTGGGAACTGAGGGCCCTGTCATCGGCCCTGATCCCAGAAGTACAGTCCTCTCGTCATGGCCTTAGCCACACTTGTTTTTACTTCAACTATCCATCTCTGATTCGCTTATCCACCTCTACGTCATATATTCATCTTACCATATATTCATCTTACCATATATTCATCTTACCATATATCCATCTTACCATATATCCATCTTACCTTATATCCATCTTACCATATATCAGTCTTACCATATATTCATCTTACCATATATCCATCTTACCATATACGAGGGTAATAACGTCAGTCCTGAGCTAAAAGTTTTTAAACATCAGATTTTATAGATAGAGAAAATATAAATGTATCAGCTTAATCTGCATTCGTTTCTTCACTTTTCAACACAATATCAATATCTCTGCACACATTTTTCCCATCGCTCTGCAAATTTGAAAATACCCTCCCGTTAGAATTCCGTTCCAGCTGACCGACGGCACAAACGCACTGCTTTCTTGACGTTCTCTCCTGTGAGACCCAGCTAGCACAAACTTTTCTATAGCCTAGGGTTTCAATCATTTCCTGTACTGCATTTTGTCATATTCCAAGATTTGCAGCGATTTCAGATACGACACGTCTTTCTTCTTTAATGATATCGTAAACTCTTTCCACGTTGCGTTCAGTAGAGGCAGTTCGAGGGCGACCGCTGCGAGGCATATCTTGGATGCTCGTGTTTCCATCTTTGAAATGTTTCACCCACCTCCTAACACTTCTAGCACCCATAAATACATCTCCATAAACAAGTTGAAGTCTTTGATGAATTTTAGCAGCGGGGATTTTCACTGTAATGAGGAACTCAATAACATTGACGAAACGAAAACTTCAGCAGCCGCCATTTTGTTTCTACTGCGCGTGGTCATGTGACACATTATAGTGACATCATGTGACCTCTACATGAAGTGCAAAGGATGTAGTTTAAGGTGATATATTAATATTTCCCCTATCTATAAATTCTAATTTTAAAAAAATGTCCTAGTGACTTTCGCCATAACCCTCGTATTACTACTAATGTATCCATCATTTATTTTAAAACTTTTGGTTTAATTATCCGTCCTTGTTGCAATCAAATTACATTCTAACCTTGTTAGAGCGGATCTTACCTTCTTATGGAATCAGTGGTGACAGACACACCAAAGAGAGTGGCGTCCTTTTTCTGTTTCTCGAGAAGAATTAAGTGAATCTACTCCCAAGATGATTTTCTCGCTTTACACTCACTCAGTGTAAACTTCGCAAAGGCGTTTCCTCCACATGAACTGGAGAGAAAACAAAGTTACGTGTAGCGGTTGTGTGTTTCTAACTTTCAAGCGGTGAAGACGCTTATGTGTCTGTGGTTACGTGAAGAATGGATTCAGATGTAACATTAGAGGGAAGTACTTGTATAAAACGGGAACAGTAAATTTAAAGAAGACAGAAAAAAAATAGGCGTAGATCTCAGACGTGTTTAGATTATCCTCATGATAAGTGGATATACGGAGCGGCAAAATATAAAGGAGGAATATGTTTATGTAAGAGAATGATAGAAAGATATTAGATTCGGTGGATGATAGAAGGAATGATAGAAACGATACCTGTGGGGGTTTCTTGTTACCGGTTCAGCTTCTGCCATCCTTTCTCCACCACCGACAGCGCGTCTGTTTGCCAGGGCTCACACAGATGAGGTGTTGGAAGCTTACTTCATTGAGCAGACCGGAACACTTATGGACATGTCCTAGAAGTATCTAAAGGTAGTCAGAGACACATGAGTATCTTGTTAGTGCTCATATTTTTCATGACTTGCTAGCACACTAGAGGGCGATGTGGCCTGCACCACGCATTCCCTTGTCGCCAGGTCCAGTAGAAGTCTGACAGCCAGTTTCCAGAGCTTGATGGCTGAGGCATCCAAGGCTGGCTAGGGTCAAGTAACTTTAGTCAGCAGAGTAAGTGCAGCAATCACAACAAGTTTCTGTGTTAGATGTGAAGCTTTGCGGTATTACAACTGACAGACAGACAGACAGACAGACAGACAGACAGACAGATTGATGGATGGATTGACGGTTGGATGGATGGATGGATGGATGGATGGATGGATGGATGGATTAGGGCAGAACATAAACAAGTGGAAAGATAGACAGATAAAGTGACAGATGGAGCGATAGAAGGATATAAATAGTCAAGCAAACAAACTTAGAGGCAGAATGACAGATGGAGAAACAACAAATAACCGTACAAACGGATGGACAATCAATACAGACAAAAAAAGAATATAGAGCAGAACGGAAGAATGTAAGTAAATAATTATGAATTATATATAGTACAGTTATATATAATACACTTACTGATGTACTTACACGAAGAACTAGCGGAATAAGAAAAGAAATATAATGGTTTAATGGATGTAATAAGTGTAGGAATGGTAATCAATATGTACTGTACATACATAGAAACATACCTAAAGTAAACTTACACATACAAAGGCATTGATTTAAACTAACCAATATGGCCCATAGATAGGCAGACAAGACTGGTGAAAGATTTTTTGAAAACAAAATAAGAAGAATATTGCAAGTAAAATATATTTTAAAAAAACTGGCTCTACATTAAAAAAAAATTTTTTTTTTGAAAATTATAGATGTTTCCAAAATTACAAAAGATCGTTGATTCCCAGCATCTGCTTTGATAAGATGACTGCAGGATCCCCGCTTCCCATCTAATATTCAAGGACAGAGCCAGTCTCAGAAATAACTCAGTCTGAGAAAAAAATGGGCCTATCCTGTCTTGTTATTAACTCGATCAATACATCGGCAACTCAGCTGCCTATCACAGTACGGTAATTACCTGGAAGGGAGAGAACTGGCTGTAATTGCTTTCAAGAGAGGGAACCAAGCGTAAATACCGGCAGGGGAGAGGACCTGGTTTTAGATTTTGCAAATAATTGCAAAAGTAATGAAAGCTCAAGACGTTTCCACTACAAATGGCTGACTGAAAAGGAAGTGCAGACAAACAAGTTTTTTTTTTCCCAGAAAATACAGCGCCACGATTGAGAAAAGAAGAGAACATTGAAACAGATGCAATATGTATGAGATAAACGAGGGTGTAATATTATTCAAGTGCTGCATTGGAAGTTTTCATATATATATATTATATATATATATATATATATATATATATATATATATATTGCAATTAAAGGAAATAAATTATGTAAAATTGATTATAATTTACAATGATGATAGTGGAAAGGGTGGCCAACCACAACCTTTTCTCACAATTTAGAACGAAACCTCTCAAAAAAGGAACCAGTCTTCCATGAATATTTTCCCGCGTGTTTCCCTCCAGTTTTGCTTCTATTTTGGATGTTCACATTTAAATCTATAATGTCGTCCCAAAAGTAAGATTGCAAGGGCTATAAAAGCAAAAGTTATTTGGGCATAACACGCTGCGTTCCATGATGGATGATTTATCTTTCCGTCCAGTCCCATGGTGACTGCAGCATTTGCCTAGGACAAGTTTTCCATGTTTTTGTCTCGTAAAATGTGGTATTCTGATCATAGAAGCTACCATATCGCCGTGGTTAACTTTGTTGCTGTTGATGAAATGCGTTGTCAATATCTGGCAGGTCATCGACGGGGTCACCGCGTTTACGTTAACGTCAAAGACTCTGATACCAGTGGCCCAAATTAAAATATCTGTTATCTGGAGTTCCCGTGTCCTCACATGAAGACATTGGTTTTTTTTTATATTCTTTATTTCATAATACTTGTGGAACTTGAAACCATTGTCCTCAAACAATGACTTCAGGTCCTAGAAAAATTTATTACACTTAAAAAAACTGATTCATTCAATCATTTATTCATCCATTTGCATGTACCTTGCAGAACTTTGCCTCCCTCTGTAGGCCTCTCGGTTGTGAGCATGATGCCCTGCTGCTGACTGCATCTATCCGCAAAGCATCAACGATGTCTTGCAGCCATCTTGACCTTGATGTTCCTCTCTTTCTTCTTTCTGTTACGTACCCTTCCAAAATTGTCTTCTCTAAATTCTCTTGACGTTTAATATGTCCAAAATATTTTAATTTTTTTTTCAGTTTATTCTTCTCTACTAACCAACCTTCTTCAATATTAAATTCTTGTAGCATGGATGAATTTGTACTTTTTTTTGTGTCCATGATATTTGAAAGATTAAAACCTCTATTTGCAAGGTCCAGAACATTATTTACTATACAATTTTGTATACAAAAAATATGTAGTCATGTTGCAGTTATTAGGATACTTGTCAAGTAAAGATGATTACTGTCTTCATACGATTAACTTCTGTTGCTTCCTGCAAGATTACTACCTGACAATAAACAACAGTCCGGGTCCAGTGGTACTTAATCCTTCTAAAATACAGGAAGGGCCATGAAACGTCAGACCGTTTTCCCAGCATTCCGCATTAACGTTGTCATTTGTCGAAACCGGAAACATTACCAAGTAAGATATAATGACGGATGTGTTTGTATGGCCAGCCCTGTATAATTTATTGTTCTAAAAGTGTTAGCACGTTATTACATTTAGCTCTTTCTGAAGTTGTTTCCCAAGCGGCTGTTTCATTAAGTGCGTGTGTGTGTGTGTGTGGGGGGGAGCATTCGTTCAGAGGCGGAATATTTTCAGTTGTCTTTCTCTGCTGACATGTTTTATAGAATATCTCTTTTTTATATCTTTTGATGAAGCATCTATCTATCTGTCTATCTCTAACTATGTTTACCTGTCTGTTTTATCTATCTGTGCCTGCCTACCTGTCCGTCTGTCCGTCCGTCCGTCTGTCTGTCTGTCTGACTGTCTGTCTTTACGTATATCTGGGGTATAGGCCATTAACAAGGGCTGTCCACATATTTCTATCCTGGGCTGTCTCTTTTATCCATCTTTTTGTTCTCTGTTTCACAACTCCTTCTCCGGGTGTTTCTATGTCTTCCCTGTTTCCTCGTTCCCTGGGGATTCAGGTGAAAGCTTGTCTGATTATGTTTGTGGTAGGCTTACAAAGTGTATGCCTACCACAAACGGGCCTACCCGTCTCCAGTGTCTTTCCATTATCGTTTCTTTCATCATGGCCATCCCCAAGTCTGGATGAGAAAGGAGGAGGATTCTACACAGTGTCAGCTACACGGCGTTTTACCAGAACATCAACACAGTGAACAAAGAAACCCATAGTTTCCTTTCTTTTTTATTGCGATTATTTTAAGGGGTTTCAATAAGTGATATTCACAGCAACTTTAAGGAACAGCGGTCTGGAGAAACTATTTTCAGACTTTTTTTTAAAGAAAGAGTGAGATTAAAAGACATCGTAAAGTGAACAGTGAACAGCCTGTTGACATGTTTATGGTAACTGTGGAGGTATGATTTGTGTAGAACTAGTTCTTAATTTGAGTAGATACGTCACGACGTTGTAGAACAATAGAAAAATGTATATGGCAGGGAAGGTCTTCTGTATAGGTGAAGAAGGAGCATGAAAGGTGGACGTTAATATGAAATGCGTTGACACTAAATCAGTGGTTCTTAATTTAGGGTCCATGGACTCCCGGGATGTTCAGGGATAGCGTTTTCATGGATGGACTGGCTCGATTAAAAATACATAAATAAAAACTTAGCACCATCTGCATTCTAAGATTCTACAATTCATCATCATCATCATCATCATCATCATGTGCCGTTTCAGCGGCAAGGTTTGACTGAAATAAACCTGGAAATGTTCTATCCATTTCTCTCACTTTGCGCCTGGCCAAGTTGGATCATATCCATCTCTTTATATTATCGTCTTATGTGTGTCGTTATTGTAATCATGGTATTTTCCCCCTCCAGTGTTTCTCCTCTGGTGTGGTTTTCATTATTATATTTTACCTTTTCATATGATGAAATATTTTAACTGTCTGGGTTTTATATTTTGGGAAATTGAAATCCAGACTCATTAAGTCTTATAAGAAAATGATTAACAGCATGAAAATGTTCCCACAATAACATTATAAGAATTAACTAGATGAAAATTATATCTACCCGTATCTTGGTACCTTAATCTTTTTTCCTTGTCTAACACTGACTCTGCTGTTCTCATCCTCGCGCATGCGCAGAACAATGAGCGGAAGCAGGTATTGCCTCTGACATTGTTGAGTAATTACGTGTCGGATGGAGACCGCCAAGCGAAAAATGTCTTTCTCTATCAGTCCCAGCTCAGATTCACATGTTCTGAAAGTTTCTCGAGCAAAGTCTAATCACAGAATCTCTATGGCGAGAGATTTTTCGTCTGTAAGACTTTTATTTCAGAAAGGCCAACAGTTTCTAGAAAGAAAAGAAAATGGACATTTTCAGTAGCTTCTGTGGTTCCAGTGAATTTCACTGATTTGGGGGGAGGGGAGGAGGGAGATTGTAGGCAGTGCAGTCGAGAGTGGCCTGTATTTTCATCCAAAAAAGTTATGAAGAGCCTGATTCTGTCACAGAATGAGCTGAAAGGTGACAGTAAACTAATGTTCTATCTCTGTCACACAATCAGTATCTGTCAGACAGTCAGTCGCTGTCATACAATCAGTCTCTGCCACACAATCAGCCTCTGTCACATAGTCAGTCTCTGTCATACAATCAGTCTCTATCACACAATCAGTCTCTATTACACAATCAGTCTCTGTCACACAGTCTGTCTCTGGTACATAGTCTGTCTCTGTCATACAATCAGTCTCTATTACACAATCAGTCTCTGTTACACAATCAGTCTCTGTCTCAACTGAAATCACACTTTGGCCTGTCTCAACTGAAATCACACTTTGGTCTGTCTCAACTGAAATCACACTTTGGTCTCTGTCTCAACTGAAATCACACTTTGCTCTCTGTCTCAATTGAAATCACACTTTGCTCTGTGTCTCAACTGAAATCATACTTTGCTCTCTGTCTCAACTGAAATCATACTTTGCTCTCTTTCTCAACTGAGATCACACGTTGCTCTCTGTTTCAACTGAAATCACACATTACTCTCTAAGTCACACCCTACTCTTTGTCACAACTCGTCACACCCTACTCTCTGTTACAACTCACATCACACCCTACTCTCTGTCACAGTTCAAGTCACCCTACCCTCTGTCCCAATTCGTTACACCTTACTCTCTGTCACAACTCAAGTCACACCCTACTCAAGTGATTTTAACTAGTAAAAATCTGAGTAATCATCTCTGGTCAAGACCCACTTCAGTTTGCTGCTGACATTCAACCTGTTCTGTATACTCTACGTTAAAATAGTTCTGTGACACAAAGAAATGTTTGCATGAAGACATTTTTTTTTAAAACAGAGACTTTCTAACTTTTGTAGTTTTCTAGAATTCTAGGTTATCCTAACAAACTGTGCAGGGATGAAGAACTGGAATGTGAGAATAACCCTAAGTCTGGAAAATGAAGGAGCTAGGAAGTGGAGCAAATCAAGCGGAAGATAAGCTCCGTCTGTTAACGGAAGAGACGAATCCACAATCAAAGAGCTACAGGGACAGTTAGTACATGCACCTTATCGGCTGTTGGAACGGGCAAAGGAGCAAATATGGGAATGTCATGATTGGAGTGATGCTCATCTCCTAAGATCAAACAGTCAGTTTGTCCTAACAAGAATAGTTTTATGGAGGTCCTTTCCCCTAGAATCTGATTCTTTTATCCAGTTACTAGACAATGAGAAGATAACCCTGTTTCACTGACAAGATAGGCCTTAATAAAACTGAAAGTCTCCTGAAAATCTGGTGAACTAATTTTATATTAAAAGATTGATTATCCTCTCTAGCACAGGTGAAATTCAGGTGGTGACCTTCTGCTCAGATGTTTCTGGTCTCTGCTATCTCCAGGTCATTTACTCGCGTTTATTAGTCTTCTCTTAATTCGATTTTCAGTCCTGATCTCAGAGTTCCAGTCCACGAAAGGTTGTTAGTATAATTAGTTTAGCTTTGACCTCATTTTTTGAAGTTGGCAAGATTTTCCTCGTCTCTCTTTGTCTTTCTGTTTCTCTTTCTGTCTCTCTCTACGTCTGTCTCTTTATTTCTCTCTCTCTCTCTCTCTCTGTCTTTCTGTTTCTCTGTCTTTTTCTGTTTTTCTCAGTCCCTGTCTGTCTCTTTGACTCTCACTCTGTCTCTCTCGGTCAGTCTATCTTCTCTCTCTTTTTCCCTGTCTCTGTCATCCTCTGTCTTCCTCTTTCTCTTTCTTCCTCTTTCTCTGTCTTCCTCTTTCTCTGTCTTCCTCTTTCTCTGTCTTCCTCTGCCTCTATCAGAAGAAAAGGATGTTAGACGGGCCTGCTTGCCCAATTCTTAACCCTCTGATAATAAAGCTTGTTCGTTCATTCGTTCCTTCGTTCTCCCTGTCTCTCTCCCTTTGACTGTCTCTCTCTCTCTTCTTTGTTTCTCTCTGTCTTAGTCTCTCTCTCACCCTTTCTCTGTCTTTGTCTCTCTCTCTCTGTCTTAATCTCTCTCAGACTTTCCGACCCCTTCTCTATCTTTGTCTCTCTCTCTCACTCTGTCTCTATCTCTCTCTTTCACTCTCTCACTGTGTCTCTATTTCTCTCTTTAACTCTCTTCACTGTCTCTCTATCTCTCTCTTTGACTCTCTATCTCTTTTTGTTTCACTCTCTCTCTCTGTCTCCCTCTCTCTCTCTCCTTCTAAAGTGTCTAGCAAAGGTTCTGTTAGTTTCTCCCAGGAACGGTCAAGAAGACCTAAAGATAAAAAAAATGTTATCCAGTATATGACTGCTGAGGAAACCAGGCTGTACTTTATGTGGCTGTCAGAAGATTAACTCCGTACTGCGCTACACTCTTAGTTAATGAAGAAAACATAGCATCTATTTTGCTAAAAAGATTCACATGAGTTTATTTTTAAAATAATAATTTAGGCAGTAACACTGCGTATCTCATAACCCGTTTTTTTTTTATTTCTGAAGATATATCTTTGTTTTAAATCAAGGAAGCAAGTAGTTCATGACAGACAGAGGGATTTGACTTATGACTTGTCTCAAACAAATAAAGCATGTCCAGGAAACAAATGTAACAAATTATTATAATGCAACGGAGCGCTGAAAAGTTATGGACCCTACCCACGTCTCAAAATGTGAGCGTTAATTTTGTCACTGTAGATGGACAGAGCGTTAATTTTGTCACTGTAGATGGACAGAGCGTTAATTTTGACAATGTAGTTGGACAGGGCGTTAATTTTGTCAATGTAGTTGGACAGAGCGTTAATTTTGTCACTGTAGTTGGACAGAGCTTTAATGTTGTCATTGTAGTTGGACAGAGCGTTAATTTTGTCACTGTAGTTGGACAGAGCTTTAATGTTGTCACTGTAGTTGGACAGAGCGTTAATTTTGTCGCTGTAGTTGGACAGAGCGTTAATTTTGTCACTGTAGTTGGACAGAGCGTTATTTTATAAAGGAAAGTACCAGTCTGTAGAATCGAAGCGCTTGTTTTTAGTTTTTTTTCCAGATCAATGACAGAAGCATGATAGTGAAAGATGTGGAACGGTCAGGTATGGAACTCCAGGTCGCCATGAAGTTCATGTTCATGCATAAAAAAAAAAAACTACTAAGGAAATCCATGAGTGTTTGATGCAAACCTTGAGTGACAAGTGCCCATCATACTCAGTTGTGAAGAGGTAATGTGCTAACCTTTCATCGTGGAGATTTCGAGATCGAAGATGCAGCAAGATATTGGAGGCCTAATTTTGTCACTGTAGTTGGACAGAGCGTTAATTTTGTCACTGTAGTTGGACAGAGCGTTAATTTTGTCACTGTAGTTGGACAGAGCGTTAATTTTGTCACTGTAGTTGGACAGAGCGTTAATTTTGTCACTGTAGTTGGACAGAGCGTTAATTTTGTCACTGTAGTTGGACAGAGCGTTAATTTTGTCACTGTAGTTGGACAGAGCGTTAATTTTGTCACTGTAGTTGGACAGAGCGTTAATTTTGTCACTGTAGTTGGACAGAGCGTTAATTTTGTCACTGTAGTTGGACAGAGCGTTAATTTTGTCACTGTAGTTGGACAGAGCGTTAATTTTGTCACTGTAGTTGGACAGAGCGTTAATTTTGTCACTGTAGTTGGACAGAGCGTTAATTTTGTCACTGTAGTTGGACAGAGCGTTAATTTTGTCACTGTAGTTGGACAGAGCGTTAATTTTGTCACTGTAGTTGGACAGAGCGTTAATTTTGTCACTGTAGTTGGACAGAGCGTTAATTTTGTCACTGTAGTTGGACAGAGCGTTAATTTTGTCACTGTAGTTGGACAGAGCGTTAATTTTGTCACTGTAGTTGGACAGAGCGTTAATTTTGTCACTGTAGTTGGACAGAGCGTTAATTTTGTCACTGTAGTTGGACAGAGCGTTAATTTTGTCACTGTAGTTGGACAGAGCGTTAATTTTGTCACTGTAGTTGGACAGAGCGTTAATTTTGTCACTGTAGTTGGACAGAGCGTTAATTTTGTCACTGTAGTTGGACAGAGCGTTAATTTTGTCACTGTAGTTGGACAGAGCGTTAATTTTGTCACTGTAGTTGGACAGAGCGTTAATTTTGTCACTGTAGTTGGACAGAGCGTTAATTTTGTCACTGTAGTTGGACAGAGCGTTAATTTTGTCACTGTAGTTGGACAGAGCGTTAATTTTGTCACTGTAGTTGGACAGAGCGTTAATTTTGTCACTGTAGTTGGACAGAGCGTTAATTTTGTCACTGTAGTTGGACAGAGCGTTAATTTTGTCACTGTAGTTGGACAGAGCGTTAATTTTGTCACTGTAGTTGGACAGAGCGTTAATTTTGTCACTGTAGTTGGACAGAGCGTTAATTTTGTCACTGTAGTTGGACAGAGCGTTAATTTTGTCACTGTAGTTGGACAGAGCGTTAATTTTGTCACTGTAGTTGGACAGAGCGTTAATTTTGTCACTGTAGTTGGACAGAGCGTTAATTTTGTCACTGTAGTTGGACAGAGCGTTAATTTTGTCACTGTAGTTGGACAGAGCGTTAATTTTGTCACTGTAGTTGGACAGAGCGTTAATTTTGTCACTGTAGTTGGACAGAGCGTTAATTTTGTCACTGTAGTTGGACAGAGCGTTAATTTTGTCACTGTAGTTGGACAGAGCGTTAATTTTGTCACTGTAGTTGGACAGAGCGTTAATTTTGTCACTGTAGTTGGACAGAGCGTTAATTTTGTCACTGTAGTTGGACAGAGCGTTAATTTTGTCACTGTAGTTGGACAGAGCGTTAATTTTGTCACTGTAGTTGGACAGAGCGTTAATTTTGTCACTGTAGTTGGACAGAGCGTTAATTTTGTCACTGTAGTTGGACAGAGCGTTAATTTTGTCACTGTAGTTGGACAGAGCGTTAATTTTGTCACTGTAGTTGGACAGAGCGTTAATTTTGTCACTGTAGTTGGACAGAGCGTTAATTTTGTCACTGTAGTTGGACAGAGCGTTAATTTTGTCACTGTAGTTGGACAGAGCGTTAATTTTGTCACTGTAGTTGGACAGAGCGTTAATTTTGTCACTGTAGTTGGACAGAGCGTTAATTTTGTCACTGTAGTTGGACAGAGCGTTAATTTTGTCACTGTAGTTGGACAGAGCGTTAATTTTGTCACTGTAGTTGGACAGAGCGTTAATTTTGTCACTGTAGTTGGACAGAGCGTTAATTTTGTCACTGTAGTTGGACAGAGCGTTAATTTTGTCACTGTAGTTGGACAGAGCGTTAATTTTGTCACTGTAGTTGGACAGAGCGTTAATTTTGTCACTGTAGTTGGACAGAGCGTTAATTTTGTCACTGTAGTTGGACAGAGCGTTAATTTTGTCACTGTAGTTGGACAGAGCGTTAATTTTGTCACTGTAGTTGGACAGAGCGTTAATTTTGTCACTGTAGTTGGACAGAGCGTTAATTTTGTCACTGTAGTTGGACAGAGCGTTAATTTTGTCACTGTAGTTGGACAGAGCGTTAATTTTGTCACTGTAGTTGGACAGAGCGTTAATTTTGTCACTGTAGTTGGACAGAGCGTTAATTTTGTCACTGTAGTTGGACAGAGCGTTAATTTTGTCACTGTAGTTGGACAGAGCGTTAATTTTGTCACTGTAGTTGGACAGAGCGTTAATTTTGTCACTGTAGTTGGACAGAGCGTTAATTTTGTCACTGTAGTTGGACAGAGCGTTAATTTTGTCACTGTAGTTGGACAGAGCGTTAATTTTGTCACTGTAGTTGGACAGAGCGTTAATTTTGTCACTGTAGTTGGACAGAGCGTTAATTTTGTCACTGTAGTTGGACAGAGCGTTAATTTTGTCACTGTAGTTGGACAGAGCGTTAATTTTGTCACTGTAGTTGGACAGAGCGTTAATTTTGTCACTGTAGTTGGACAGAGCGTTAATTTTGTCACTGTAGTTGGACAGAGCGTTAATTTTGTCACTGTAGTTGGACAGAGCGTTAATTTTGTCACTGTAGTTGGACAGAGCGTTAATTTTGTCACTGTAGTTGGACAGAGCGTTAATTTTGTCACTGTAGTTGGACAGAGCGTTAATTTTGTCACTGTAGTTGGACAGAGCGTTAATTTTGTCACTGTAGTTGGACAGAGCGTTAATTTTGTCACTGTAGTTGGACAGAGCGTTAATTTTGTCACTGTAGTTGGACAGAGCGTTAATTTTGTCACTGTAGTTGGACAGAGCGTTAATTTTGTCACTGTAGTTGGACAGAGCGTTAATTTTGTCACTGTAGTTGGACAGAGCGTTAATTTTGTCACTGTAGTTGGACAGAGCGTTAATTTTGTCACTGTAGTTGGACAGAGCGTTAATTTTGTCACTGTAGTTGGACAGAGCGTTAATTTTGTCACTGTAGTTGGACAGAGCGTTAATTTTGTCACTGTAGTTGGACAGAGCGTTAATTTTGTCACTGTAGTTGGACAGAGCGTTAATTTTGTCACTGTAGTTGGACAGAGCGTTAATTTTGTCACTGTAGTTGGACAGAGCGTTAATTTTGTCACTGTAGTTGGACAGAGCGTTAATTTTGTCACTGTAGTTGGACAGAGCGTTAATTTTGTCACTGTAGTTGGACAGAGCGTTAATTTTGTCACTGTAGTTGGACAGAGCGTTAATTTTGTCACTGTAGTTACAAGACTTACACGACTCACAAGACTTACACGACTTACAAGACTTACTCGACTCACAAGACTTACAAGACTTACACGACTCACAAGACTCACAAGACTTACAAGACTTACTCGACTCACAAGACTTACAAGACTTACACGACTCACAAGACTTACACGACTCACAAAACTCACAAGACTTACAAGATTTACACAACTCACAAGACTCACACGACTCACAAGACTTACAAGACTTACTCGACTCACAAGACTTACACGACTCACAAGACTTACAAGACTTACTCGACTCACAAGACTTACAAGACTTACACGACTCACAAGACTTACAAGACTCACAAGACTTACAAGACTCACAAGACTTACACGACTCACAAGACTTACAAGACTTACAAGACTCACAAGACTCACAAGACGTACACGACTCACAAGACTCACGAGACTCACAAGACTTGCAAGACTTACACGACTCACAAGACTCACAAGACTTACAAGACTTACATGACTCACAAGACTCACAAGACCTACACGACTCACAAGAGTTACACGACTCACAAGACTCACAAGACTTACACGACTCACAAGACGTACACGACTCACAAGACTCACGAGACTCACAAGACTTGCAAGACTTACACGACTCACAAGACTCACAAGACTTACAAGACTTACATGACTCACAAGACTCACAAGACTTACACGACTCACAAGAGTTACACGACTCACAAGACTCACAAGACTTACACGACTCACAAGACTTACACGACTCACAAGACCACAAGACTTACACGACTCACAGACTTACACGACTCACAGACTCACAAGACTTACACGACTCACAAGACATACAAGACTTACACGACTCACAAGACTCACACGACTCACAAGAGTTACACGACTCACAAGGCTTACATGACTCACAAGACTTACATGACTCACAGGACTTACACGACGTATAAGACTCACAAGACTCACAAGACTTACAAAACTTACACGACTCACAAGACTCACAAGACTTACACGACTCACAAGACTTACAAGACTTACACGACTCACAAGACTTACACGACTCACAAGACTTACACGACTCACAAGACTCACAAGACTTACAGACTTACACGACTCACAAGACTTACACGAACCACAAGACTTACACGACTCACAAGACTTACACGACTCACAAGACTCACAAGACTGACAAGACTCACAAGACTTACAAGACTCACAAGACTTACAAGACTCACAAGACTTACAAGACTCACAAGACTTACAAGACTCACAAGACTCACAAGACGTACACGACTCACAAGACTCACGAGACTCACAAGACTTGCAAGACTTACACGACTCACAAGACTCACAAGACTTACAAGACTTACATGACTCACAAGACTCACAAGACTTACACGACTCACAAGAGTTACACGACTCACAAGACTCACAAGACTTACACGACTCACAAGACTTACACGACTCACAAGACATACAAGACTTACACGACTCACAAGACTCACAAGACTTACAAGACTTACAAGATTCACAAGACTTACACGACTTACAAGACTCACAAGACTTACACGACTCACAAGACTTACACGACTCACAAGACTCACAAGACTTACAAGACTTACACGACTCACAAGACTTACACGACTCACAAGACTTACAAGACTTACACGACTCACAAGACTTACACCAATCACAAGACTTACAAGACTTACACTAATCACAAGACTTACAAGACTTACACTAATCACAAGACTTACAGGACTTACACTAATCACAAGACTTACATGACTTACACTAATCACAAGACTTACACGACTCACAAGACTTACACGACTCACAAGACTTACACGACTCACAAGACTTACACGAACCACAAGACTTACAAGACTTACACTAATCACAAGACTTACAAGACATACACGACTCACAAGACTTACAAGACTTACACTAATCACAAGACTTACAAGACTCACAAGATTTACAAGACTAACACCACTCACAGGACTTACAAGACTTACACGACTTATACGACTCACAAGAATTACACGACTTACAAGACTTACACGACTTACAAGACTTACACGACTTACAAGACTTACAAGACTTACAAGACTTACAAGACTTACACGACTCACAAGACTTACACGACTTAGAAGACTTACTCGACTCACAAGACTTACAAGACTTACACGACTCACAAGACTCACAAGACTTACAAGACTTACTCGACTCACAAGACTTACAAGACTTACACGACTCACAAGACTTACACGACTCACAAGACTTACTCGACTCACAAAACTCACAAGACTTACAAGATTTACACAACTCACAAGACTCACACGACTCACAAGACTTACAAGACTTACTCGACTCACAAGACTTACACGACTCACAAGACTTACAAGACTTACTCGACTCACAAGACTTACAAGACTTACACGACTCACAAGACTTACAAGACTCACAAGACTTACAAGACTTACACGACTCACAAGACTCACAAGACTTACAAGACTCACAAGACTTACAAGACTCACAAGACTTACACGACTCACAAGACTTACAAGACTTACAAGACTCACAAGACTCACAAGACGTACACGACTCACAAGACTCACGAGACTCACAAGACTTGCAAGACTTACACGACTCACAAGACTCACAAGACTTACAAGACTTACATGACTCACAAGACTCACAAGACTTACACGACTCACAAGAGTTACACGACTCACAAGACTCACAAGACTTACACGACTCACAAGACTTACACGACTCACAAGACTCACAAGACTTACACGACTCACAAGACTTACACGACTCACAAGACTTACACGACTCACAAGACATACAAGACTTACACGACTCACAAGACTCACACGACTCACAAGAGTTACACGACTCACAAGGCTTACATGACTCACAAGACTTACATGACTCACAGGACTTACACGACGTATAAGACTCACAAGACTCACAAGACTTACAAAACTTACACGACTCACAAGACTCACAAGACTTACACGACTCACAAGACTTACAAGACTTACACGACTCACAAGACTTACACGACTCACAAGACTTACACGACTCACAAGACTCACAAGACTTACAAGACTTACACGACTCACAAGACTTACACGAACCACAAGACTTACACGACTCACAAGACTTACACGACTCACAAGACTCACAAGACTTACAAGACTCACAAGACTTACAAGACTCACAAGACTTACAAGACTCACAAGACTTACAAGACTCACAAGACTCACAAGACGTACACGACTCACAAGACTCACGAGACTCACAAGACTTGCAAGACTTACACGACTCACAAGACTCACAAGACTTACAAGACTTACATGACTCACAAGACTCACAAGACTTACACGACTCACAAGAGTTACACGACTCACAAGACTCACAAGACTTACACGACTCACAAGACTTACACGACTCACAAGACATACAAGACTTACACGACTCACAAGACTCACAAGACTTACAAGACTTACAAGATTCACAAGACTTACACGACTTACAAGACTCACAAGACTTACACGACTCACAAGACTTACACGACTCACAAGACTCACAAGACTTACAAGACTTACACGACTCACAAGACTTACACGAACCACAAGACTTACACGACTCACAAGACTTACACGACTCACAAGACTCACAAGACTTACAAGACTCACAAGACTTACAAGACTCACAAGACTTACAAGACTCACAAGACTTACAAGACTCACAAGACTCACAAGACGTACACGACTCACAAGACTCACGAGACTCACAAGACTTGCAAGACTTACACGACGCACAAGACTCACAAGACTTACAAGACTTACATGACTCACAAGACTCACAAGACTTACACGACTCACTAGAGTTACACGACTCACAAGACTCACAAGACTTACACGACTCACAAGACTTACACGACTCACAAGACATACAAGACTTACACGACTCACAAGACTCACAAGACTTACAAGACTTACAAGATTCACAAGACTTACACGACTTACAAGACTCACAAGACTTACACGACTCACAAGACTCACAAGGCTCACAAGACTTACAAGACTCACAAGACTTACACGACTCACAAGACTCACAAGACTCACAAGACTCACACGACTCACAACACTCACAACACTCACAAGGCTCACAAGACTTACAAGACTTAAAAGACTCACAAGGTTGTCAGGTTTTCTCTGGTATTCATTTTATAAAGCTGGGTCGACCTCGGAATCGTATTGGTTAGAACAAAAATTCCGTCTCAGCTGGGGATTCGAACCCTCGACCATTTGGTTTCTAGATGAGTGGTCTAACAACTACACTAGCCGGTCCCCGAAGATAACATACAAAGTAGGTAACAGAAAAATTTTGATTGATAAACAAGAATGTAATTATTGTTCACTAGCAAGTGCACCTATATCTCAAACAGCCCATACACTTGGGAATATTTTAGTCTACTGGCCCCAGGGGTAAAAAAAAGCTCGACCGATACAGATACAGCGGAACCAGTTGAACTCTTGGATCCAGTCTTTGTATTTCCCTTGCCGTTGCATTCTGGACTCATGGAGAACGTGAAACACACACACACACATTACTTTCAAATATGTGCGAAAGATAAAAAACATATGCCTACTTTGAAATAGTTTGATTTTTGCATACGTGAACGATAAATTTATAGTATTTCAATGGTCGAAATCGATCGCAAGAGATGACCAAAATGTCGTATGCTTGGGGTTCTGGAAATAACTGAAAGCGGTCGAATGAGCGGGCAGTCTAAAAGCAGTGAACGAATGTATTTATTGTGGAAGAAAGCAGAGTAGCAGTTTCTTAGCATGTGACATAAAAATTGATATGCACATTTACCAGGGAAAGATATAACAAATTCTCACGCTATGAACAGAATTAAGAAGGTTTTTGTGGTTTTCTTTCTGGAAAGAAAGAGCTGAAATGTCTGAGAAGATGAGCACGAAGCCGTGTCACTCTTGTGAGCAAGTAATGTCTGGATCGTGCTTTCGAAAAAGCCAAGACATGGTAGTGGAGCGTTCGGAAGTAGTTTGTCAAGAAGACCACACGGATATAGTGAACTAGAGAATGATGGTCTTAGAGTTTGCCCATTTCTTTAGTTTGATGGGAGTATGGATCGATGGAGAACAGTCATTGCATTTAATGTACATAACAATGAGAGAACATGTTGTACTATTGATTGTGAGATTCACAAATACAGATAAATAAACTCCATGTTAATAGTTTAAGGTATAAAAGAAATAGACCTTTTTGTTCACAACAGTTGGTTCTACGTTTCTAAAGTACAAATAGACGTGCTTTGTTCATAATAATTGATTATAGCCGATTCTAACCTCTGGAAGTTATCTCTCCTCTCTCTCTCTCTATCTCTCTCTCTCCTTCCTTCTCTCCCACTCTGGTGCATGCCAATCAACCGTTGGTCGTTAGTGATTTCCACATCCATGTATCCTCTGCTCTTTCTGTAAGATGTTTGTTGGGATGTGCTCCGTGCCACTCATTACTCCATGAAGTATCTTCTCTCTTTGTCTTCGTTTGTCATCACTAGGTTTTTTTCAGTTTGTCTCTTCAAGATGGTCCAGAAAACTGGTCTGTCGTCACTAGGTTTTTTTCAGTTTGTCTCTTCAAGATGGTCCACAAATCTGGTCTGTCATCACTAGGTTTTTTTCAATTTGTCTCTTCAAGATGGTCCACAAATCTGGTCTGTCATCAATAGGTTTTTTTCAATTTGTCTCTTCATGATGGTCCATAAATCTGGTCTGTCATCACTAGGTTTTTTTCAATTTGTCTCTTTAGGATGGTCCACAAATCTGGTCTGTCATCACTAGGTTTTTTTCAATTTTTCTCTTCAATATGGTCCACAAATCTGGTCTGTCATCATTAGGTTTTTTTCAATTTGTCTCTTCAAGATGGTCCACAAATCTGGTCTATCGTCACTAGGTTTTTTTCAATTTGTCTCTTCAAGATGGTCCACAAATCTGGTCTGTCATCATTAGGTTTTTTTCAATTTTTCTCTTCAATATGGTCCACAAATCTGGTCTGTCATCACTAGGTTTTTTTTCAATTTTTCTCTTCAAGATGGTCCACAAATCTGGTCTGTCATCACTAGGTTTTTTTCAGTTTGCTTCTTTAAGATGGTCCACAAATCTGGTCTGTCGTGTTCTGACTTTTGCATACATTCTCTCTTTTTTGCCCAACTTCATTTAGAACATCTTAATGTGTTTCTTTGCTGTCCGATGTATTTTCATCCTTTTTCGCAGGAATCACATTTCCACTGCTTTTGTTTTCTTTGCTGTCCAATGTTATTTTCATCCTTTTTCGCAGGAATCACATTTCCACTGCTTTTGTTTTCTTTGCTGTACATGGTATTTTCGTCCTTTTTTTTCGGGAATCACATTTCCACTGCTATCAGAAGATTTTGAGTGTTCTTGGATGCTGTCCATACTACCCATCAATATCAGTACGGGTTCGATGTAGCACAGATTAACCCTTTGGTGTGTTCATCGACAGAATTTATTGCATTGTATTAAGGAACAATTTTGTATAAATAGGAAACTACGAGGCTTTGGTACGATAAAGTAGGAAAACACAATTTTCTTGAATTAGACCTCGAAAAAAATCATAAACAAAGCTCTGACTAACTTCATGTTCTAACTAACTTCATGTAATAGTTCGTTTGTTATTCTTGTTCAAGTTTGCACCAGACATGGCAGGAGACCGTGTGTATGTTTGTCTAAAAGTTGGTACCTGCTAGAGAGAATGAATCTAAGCTACGGAATTTCTGTGTCACGACCTCGTTTCTTTCCGGGTGTCACGATCCCTCGTGTCTACTGAACAGTTACTAAAGACAATGTCAATAAAACACCTTTTTTGGGGGGTGCTAGTTGGCTAAGTCGATAGTACGCTGTTCTCTCGTGGCTAGACGGCTGCTCGTCCTACTGGAGTCCGTGTTCGAATCCCAGGTAATTTTCTTTTGATTTTTCTTTCTCTCAAGTCTCATTAAAGTGCCTTGTCTACGATTTTTTTGGAGGTCTAATCCTACAAAATTGTGTTCTCTTAATTTATTGCATAGTATATTCTGTTAGAAGTATACAGAACATAATCTTCTTGTTTATATCTTGATAAACCTTTCATCTCTTCATACAGAGCATAGAGAGCTGTTTGAGCTATGACGAGTAACACTGGTAGGCTGACTGGATGTAACAACTTAAAGTGTGGCCATATTTACAGTCAATGAAATCTCTTATATTAAAACTATTCATCTGATACTTTTAAAATATCATCATGGCTTTTAAATAAGAACAGCCTCTTTTTCTTTCGGAAAGTTATATGATGGATGTTTTTTTTAAATTTTCCGTGGTAGATTAAAATTGCATATTAACAGCTACGGATCAAAGCCGTGTCTATGATCGTCTGCTAACTGTTGGATATTCCTACGCAACTGTATACACGAATTCCAGAATGACTGCGGACATAACCATATTAGAGAAGAAATGACAACTGCAGTAAAACTGGTTCTAATAATAAAAATAGATGGATGTATGATACAGTTTTACACACAAACAAAAAAAAAGTTGAATGAGGAAAGCAGGCAGAAACAAGAATAGTAGAAGGCATTTCGTGCTGGACGTTCTTACAAAGAGGAGGCCAAAAAACTAAATCTGTATATTTTTCATACATTTTTCGTGTTTTTATCTGTTGTTTTGGTTTTGTATGTGATCCATGAAAAAGGCTTTTGCCGAAATATTGGATTGGCATAATGTCCTTCATTTATACGTGCTCATCTTACTTTTTGCCATTCTTCTCTCTGCCCACCTTCCTAACTCTTTCTATCGTTTCATAAACCTGTACTATACACCCATCTATTTTCATATAATCATATCACGCACTACCCAATACCACTTCATCTTAGACCATAATGTAAATGGAATTACGCAGATATGTCAGAATTCTTCTAAATATCCTTTCGGTGCAAAGTTGTTTGATTCAAAGCGCCATTATAATAGTTATTAATGGAGAATGGCTTCCAACATAGGCAGAATCCTGGTGTAAGTACAGTCTTCTGTAAGAAGGAAATCTCGCCAAGCTTGAACATATTGGATACTGCGTCATTAAATATGGGGCACTCCAGAGCTTTCAGCAAAATCTTTGTGACGGAAGTTTTAAGACGAATCGACAGAAAGTCCCTAGGGTGGCCGGCACTGAGATTAAAACGTCAGAACTCGATATTTTAGCCAAAGAGAAAGTGAAACAGACAAATAATCAATACGGCCGTAGATTACATGTATTCATTGCTGAGATTTCCTTAAAATAAATTTTTATCCATTTTTTTGTAAATTGGAAGGACGTAGAACCCAGTTTATTTACAGCTTCTTACAAAGATAGTAATGCAATTTTGCCTCGAAGGCAAGTTTTGATTGACAGTTCGGCAGTGTGGTTACTAAACAAGACCCTCTGTTTATTTTGATCCTTTATCAAATTGTGACATCCCTGGCTAGAATAGATTACTTGGTCTAAGTGGTTCTCTATGATGCTGAATGTTGCCGGCAAAAATTCTATTTCGTGGACCAAAAGGCGTACTAGCATTAAAAATGTGAGCTATTAAGTAACACTTTTCGTCGCTACATCGAATACTCGTACACTGAGTCAACAATCTAAATATTTGTGCGCCAGTGCAACCTAGCTCAGCTTAGAGGGAACATTGCTTGGTATTACAATGGCTTATCTGGGAGACGAACAAAGAATGTACAAGGTGCATGTGACTGGTCTGTTGTTTTTATTTGACAAGACACGTTCGGCCACGGTTAGTGATTTTATAGGTAGAATTGTGAAAGCAGTTCTCAGAGTAAGCCAGTGAGAATATTTTCACATAGCTCGCTCTTTCCCCCCCCCCCCCCCAGATAACTTGATGTAATACCAGGTAATCTTTCCCCAGATAACTTGATGTAATACCAGGTAATCTTTCTCCAGATAACTTGATGTAATACCAGATAATCTTTCCCCAGATAACTTGATGTAATACCAGATAATCGTTCCCCAGATAACTTGATGTAATACCAGGTAATCTTTCCCCAGATAACGTGATGTAATACCAGGTAATCTTTCTCCAGATAACTTGATGTAATACCAGATAATCTTTCCTCGGATAACTTGATATAATACCAGGTAATCTTTCCCCAGATAACTTGATGTAATACCAGGTAATCTTTCCCCAGATAACTTGATGTAATACCAGGTAATCTTTCCCCAGATAACTTGATGTAATACCAGATAATCTTTCCTCGGATAACTTGATATAATACCAGGTAATCTACACCAGCCACAGGTTTGAATATTTGATAGAAGATTAAAGAAAAAAATATAACAGGTCCTTGTTTTATATTCTAACTACCGAACTCCCCGAATCAGAGTTTACGCTCACGACACTGCTACAGTGAAAACAGTACGTGTATTATAATCTGATGCGAAATTAGAAAGGTGAGGTAATTCGACCACATCAAGAGACACTTTTTTGGAGAGACTGATAGCAGATGGCATGGTATCTGGCGAAAGAGAAAAGGGACGACCCCGCCACAGGTGGACTCAGGACATCACGGAATGTCTGAATATATCACTGCGAGAGGTTGGCCATCTTCCTCTACTAGATCGGACTGCGTTAAGAGCGGCTGTGAGAGATACAAAATTCTGGAAAGGAAATGCCACCGACATATAAACGATCTGATGAGAACGAAGCCGCACAAGCGATAAGCAATAAGGCCCTTTGAAGCCAGTGTGGAAGCAACAAGAAGTAGTCCCTATCTCAGAATAAGATGGAGAGTTGAGGTGAAACGCATCATACAGAGATTAGACATGGCATCTCCACATACAGAACATTGTGTAACACAGAAAAATTCTCACAAATTGTATCGGTTAACCTTAGTAACTATAGGCACAAAAGACAACTAAATCCCTTGTCTGAAATCCCTAATCCCTAATCAACTCATTTCGCCGAAACCAAGTTTTTAAAAGTTTCAGTTAGGAGAGAGTTAAGAATAAATGAGTTTAAATGATTTACGATATACTCATGAAATCGTTTTTTCTGGTTCAAGTAGTGAAAAACAAGGAAAATAAACGAATAATAGCAAAGTTCTGACCAAACAGAGTTTTCCCGTAAAGATACCCGCATAAATGACTGAATTCGCTTTAAAGTGCCTGTGCCATCGTATCTCAGAGTGTTTGAATATAGTTCGCGGAGACCGGAGTTTGAAATTGCAGTGTGGTAGCGATGAGACACTGCAGAGGGAAATCAAAGATTCCATAAAATGGAATAAGATTTTGGCAGATTTATGAACCTGAAGTGTCATCACTGCATTATTCCTGAGAACCTTGTTTTTTTCTTCTGAAAAGACACTTCTCATTGGATCTCGTTTCAGAGATTTATAAATTCTGTCAGTCTTTGGAAGATAAACGACGGAGAAACGTGAAGAGCAATAAATGTGTGGAAAGAAGATAAAACATTTGATGGAGCCAAGTGTCTCTTTTGAGTTTGTTTCGGTGAAGAAAATGTAAGACCGGTGAAATATATCACAGGTTGAAATGTGAGACAAATATGAATGGCAGGGAAGGACTGTGATAGTGTGGAGATTAAAGTGGTATCTCGCAAGAGAGGGTTAAATGTGGTTAATGTAATGCAGAAACATGAAACGGCTGATCTAGTTGTTAATATTTGAATGCATTTGCAATCAGAGGCGGAGGGCGAACTGAGAGTAGGGGTGAGGGAGGGAGAAACAAAGAGAGGCAGAAAGCATAGGAGGGAAAGAGATAGAGGAAAGAAGGAGAGGGAGAAAGAGATGGAGAGATGAAGGGGAGAGAGAGAGAGAGGGAGAAGGATGTGGGGGTGAGGGAGAGAGAAACAAAGATGGACAGGAAACAGTGGAGGGAAAGAGATAGAGGAAAGAAGGAGAGGGAGAAAGAGATGAATAGATGAAGGGGAGAGAGAGAGAGAGAGAGAGAGAGGAAGAGGGAGAGAGCGACAAGAATGTGGGTGTGAGGGAGAGAGAAACAAAGAGAGACAGAAAGCATAGGAGGGAAAGAGATAGAGGAAAGAAAGAGAGGGAGAAAGAGATGGAGAGATGAAGGGGAGAGAGAGGGGGAGAGGGATGTGGAGGTGAGGGAGAGAGAAACAAAGAGAGACAGGAAACAGAGGAGGGAAAGAGACAGAGGAAAAAAGGAGAAGGCGAAAGAGTTGGATAGATGAAGGGGGGAGAGAGAGAGGAAGAGGGAGAGAGCGACAAGGATGTGGGGGTGAGGGAGGTAGAGAGGGAGAAACAAAGAGAGACAGAAAGCATAGGAGGGAAAGAGAGAGAGAGGAAAGAAAGAAAGGGAGAAAGAGATGGAGAGATGAAGGGGGAGAGAGAGAGCAAGAGGGAATGAGAGAAAAAAGAGAGAATGGGAGAGAAGGGATTGTGAGGAGGAGAGATAAAAGGGAGCGAGAGAAAGAACAGGAGAGAGAAAGGGGGAGAGAGGAAGCGAGAGGGGGTAAAGAGAGAGAAAGGGAGAGACAGACGGATAGAGAGAGGGAGAGGAAGAGAGAGGTAGAGATGAAAGGGGAAGGAGAGATGACTAGGGAGAGAGAGAGAGAAAGAGAAAGAGTGAGAGAAAGAAACAGACAGACAGACAGACAGAGACAGATGTGGAAGGACAGTATACAAAGAAGAAATTGAATGACATATTCAGAGAACAGCAACAGTGTCACATCCTGCATTCAAACAGACAAAAAGCATAAATTAGACAAAAAAAAAGATAAAAAAACAAACAAAAAGATGACTATGAATACAAAACTAGGACAAAATATAGCCTCACCTTTTGTGTGTGTGTGTGTGTGTGTGTGAACTTTTGTAATCGTTAGTTTGACAGCAATTTCTTAAATATAGCAACCTTCCCCTCATAAAAATGAAATATAATTCCAAGTAACTTGAGCAGATTTTACACAAACCAAAGAAACGACGTTCGAAATTCAAAAGTAACGTCAACAAATTGTAATGTAAAACAAACGAACTGCTTTCCTTTTACCAAATCTGGCCTCATGACCGACGGGGCTGCGTGCTATACACACAAATCTTTGTCATGATTGCCAAGAGACTGGTGTGTGCGTGTGTGTGTGTGTGAGAGAGAGAGAGAGACAGAGAGAGAGAGACAGAGAGAGAGAGAGAGAGTGTGTGTGTGATTGCTTCGTCATGATTGAAACCAGTTCCTGGCTACCAGCTAGTTACCGAAGAAAAAAAAACAAACTATTTAACATTCATTGTTATGTTTTCTCCTGAGTGGAAATGTTATTGAAAGACAAAAAAAACTGGAAGATAATTTTTGTCAGATATAAAGTAAATATAGTTCTAGAACAAAGGGGAATAAATTATTTTTAAGGTATAAAGTAAATACAGTTCTGGAACAAAGGGGGATAATTTGTTAAGATTAAAAGTAGATACAGTCTGTGACGTTTAACGGCACGGGAAGGATATAAGATATATGCAGGAAACTCTCTACCGTAGAGAGCGGAACAACAACACAACTCCTTCAGATCATCAGAGGAAGTACCCCCCCTCAGACAAGTGTTTCGGCCCTTTAAACTCCTGACACTCTAAGGGGGGTGGGCCCCTCTGGGTCATGACTCCCAGAGGTCTTGTGAGTTGTTGCTTTTTTTTCGGTCCCGGGATCGAACCCATGATTCGGTCATTCATATTTGTCTCACATTTCAACCTGTGATATATTTCACCGGTCTTACATTTTCTTCACTGAAATAAACTCAAAAGAGACACTTGGCTCCATCAAATGTTTTATATATTTAGATATAAAGTACATACAGTTCTAGAACAAAGGAGGATAATTTGTTAAGATATAAAATAGATACAGTTCTAGAGCACAGAGGGATTAATTATTTTTAAGGTATAAAGTACATACAGTTCTAGAACAAAAAGATATAAAGTAGATACAGTTCTGAAGCAAAGGGGGATACATTATTTTTAAGGTACAAAAACATACAGTTCTAGAACGAAGGGGGATAATTTGTTAAGATATAAAATACAGTTCTAGAGCACAGGGGGATAATTTGTTGAGATATAAAATACAGTTCTAGAGCAAAGGGAGATCAATTATTTTTAAGGTATAAAGTACATACAGTTCTAGAACAAAGGGAGTTAATTTGTTAAGATATAGAATACATACAGATCTACAGAAAAGGGGATTTTCTTTCACTCCTCTCCCCTAGAGGGGAGGAGGAGGAGTTTTAGGATATTCGGGAGAGGGGATTAGGACAGCAAATTATCAGACTCAAACTGTTGGAAGATAGATGGATAGATAGATAGATAGATAGATAGATAGATAGATAGATAGATAGATAGATAGATAGATAGATAGATAGATAGATAGATAGATATAGAAACAGACAGACAGACAGACAGACGGACGGACGGACGGACAGCCTGGCAGCAGACAGCCAGTCAGACAGCAGATTTTGAATCAGGCAGTCTGGAAAAAAAGGGAAGAGAGAGAGAGAGAGAGAGGAAAGAGAGAGAGGGAGAGTGAATGACATTCTCTGATAGTGGGAAGGGTGCATGGAGCACAAAAAGTTGATAACCACTGCTTGAGAGCCACACATTTTTTTCCAGTTTCTTAGACGTGCTACAAACTACTGATATTATGAGAAGAATCCGGTAGCTTTTTTTTTATTTTCTGAATAAAAATAAAATGGAGAATATGACCAAGACCTGGGTTAGTTTCTTCAAGAAAAATAAAATGGAAAAAAAAACGAAAAACAAAACCAGACTTTATAAAATGAGACTTAAAGTCTATTTTTCTTATGTAAGTGATACAGTTCTTGTCGAATCAAAACTATGTGCTTGATGAAGATAAAAGACGAAAATGTCGTTTATGTATGTCTTCAATGGATTCTTTATAGTCTTCCAGGTCTCAAAAAAGGGTTTTTTAGGGGGAGGGGGGAATCATTGATTTAAAAATTCAGAATTGTCATTGTCTGACGCATGTTTAATGTCAGCAATTCAAACTTTACTATGTGTCTACCAGTCTTGTTGGTTTGCTGTTGTCTGTTTGTAGTTGGTTTGTTGTTGTCTGTCTGTAGTTGGTTTGCTTTTCTGATTAGCAGTTCCGAAATCTGTTATCTGTCCGTCCGTGGTAGCTTCTACTCTGTTGCTTTATGTTTTATTGTTTTCTGTTGGTCGACGTGATGTTTGTCTGTCGTTGATTCGTCTGCCTGACCATTCTTCTTTCTTGTTTGTCTTTTTCCTCAAGTCTGTTCTTTTTTTCATGTATTCTGTTTTTTTCTTCTGTCTTTCTGCCACTTCCCCGTCTGTGTAAGTGTGTGTCTCCTGGTCAATAGAGGAGTGAGAGAGGGAGAGAAAGAGAGTGAGAGAGGGAAAGGAAGAGAGAGAGAGAGAGGAGAATGAGAGAGGGAGAGAGAATGAATGAATGAATGAATCTTTATTTTTAAAGGGTAAAGAATTGGGCACGCAGGCCCGTCTTACATTCTGCCCTTCATCACTCCATCTTTCATTCTTCCCACACACTCGATTTAATGCAAGTATACAAATTACATTAGGAAAAAAAAACATATCAAAAGAGTATAAGATTAAACTATTATATTCAATGTAAGATAGAAGAAGTAATTAACCTAATAAAAGAGCACTCACACACATACACGCACACACAACCACATATACGTATTAAAAATACATTGTCAGTACATATATTCTAACATATGTTTTTAACAAACATTAAAATAATTTATAACAATATCTAACAAGTTACTTTTCAAACGAAAGAGAAAGAGAGGGAAACAGAGGGAGATAGATGCAGAGAGAGGGAGGCGAGAGAGCGTCACAGAGAGAGAGGGAGAGAAAGAGTGAGAGAGAGGGAAAGGAAGAGAGAGAGGAGAATGAGAGAGGGAGAGAGAAAGAAGAGGGAGAGATAGAAGGAGAGAGAGGGAGGGGGTAGAAAGGCACAGAGAGAGGAGAGATTGAGAGAGGGAGAGAGAAAGAAGAGGGAGAGATAGAAGCAGAGAAAGTGAGGGGGAGAAAGTCACAGAGAGAGAGAGGAGAATGAGCGAGAAAGAAGAGGGAGAGATAGAAGCAGAGAAAGGGAGGGGGAGAAAGGCACAGAGAGAGAGAGGAGAATGAGAGAGGGAGAGAGAAAGAAGAGGGAGAGATAGAAGCAGAGAAAGGGAGGGGGAGAAAGGCACAGAGGGAGAGAAAGAGAGTGAGAGAGAGGGAAAGGAAGAGAGAGAGGAGAATGAGAGAGAAAGAGAGGGAGATAGAAACAGAGAGAGGGAGGGGAGAGAGAGGGAGGGGAGAGAGGCAGATAGAGAGAGAGAGGGAGAGAAAGAGAGGGAGAAAGAATTGGAGAGAAATACTAGAAATAGGACGTCTGAGTGACCAAGTGGTTAGTGCACTGGTCTCCCAACGCAAAGGTCGGTAGGTCGAATCCGGCGGAAGACGCCCCAGCCACCCAGCTTTAGAAATGGTACCTAGTTTCTTTTTGAGCTGAAGAAGGAAATTCGAACATGTGTGACGAGGACCACAACACCGTCTACTGCAGTGATTCTTAACCTGGGGTCCATGGAATCCATTAATGGATTTTGGTAGTCCACGTACTAGCACATGGATTCAAAAACATTTAGCATCATTTGGGTTCTATTAATAATTTTTCAGTGATGGGATACATAACTGTTCTCAGGCCAGAAAGAGGCTCCACAGTTATTCTCAGGCAAGAAAGAGGATCTACAGTTATTCTCAGGCAAGGAAGAGGATCTACAGTTATTCTCAGGCCAGAAAGAGGATCTACAGTTATTCTCAGGCAAGAAAGAGGATCTACAGTTATTCTCAGGCAAGAAATAGGATCTACAGTTATTCTCAGGCAAGAAAGAGGATCTACAGTTATTCTCAGGCTAGAAAGAGGATCTACAGTTATTCTCAGGCCAGAAAGAGGATCTACAGTTATTCTCAGGCTAGAAAGAGGATCCACAGTTATTCTCAGGCAAGAAAGAGGATCTACAGTTATTCTCAGGCTAGAAAGAGGATCTACAGTTATTCTCAGGCTAGAAAGAGGATCTACAGTTATTCTCAGGCTAGAAAGAGGATCTACAGTTATTATCAGGCTAGAAAGAGGATGTACAGTTATTCTCAGGCCAGAACGATGATCCACAGTTATATTATCAGGCCAGAACGAGGATCCACAGTTATTCTCAGGCTAGAGAGAGGATCCACAGTTATTCTCAGGCCAGAAAGAGGATCCACAGTTATTCTCAGGCTAGAAAGAGGATCCGCAGTTATTCTCAGGCCAGAAAGAGGATCCACAGTTATTCTCAGGCCAGAACGATGATCCACAGTTATTCTCAGGCCAGAACGAAGATCCACAGTTATTCTCAGGCAAGAACGAGGATCCATAGTTTTATTCTCAGGCCAGAAAGAGGATCCAAAGTGGTTAACCTAATAAAAGAGCACTCACACACATACACGCACACACAACCACATATACGTATTAAAAATACATTGTCGTACATATATTCTAACATATGTTTTTAACAAACATTAAAATAATTTATAACAATATCTAACAAGTTACTTTTCAAACGAAAGAGAAAGAGAGGGAGATAGAAACAGAGAGAGGGAGGGGAGAGAGGCAGATAGAGAGAGAGAGGGAGGCGAGAGAGCGTCACAGAGAGAGAGGGAGAGAAAGAGTGAGAGAGAGGGAAAGGAAGAGAGAGAGGAGAATGAGAGAGGGAGAGAGAAAGAAGAGGGAGAGATAGAAGGAGAGAGAGGGAGGGGGTAGAAAGGCACAGAGAGAGGAGAGATTGAGAGAGGGAGAGAGAAAGAAGAGGGAGAGATAGAAGCAGAGAAAGTGAGGGGGAGAAAGTCACAGAGAGAGAGAGGAGAATGAGCGAGAAAGAAGAGGGAGAGATAGAAGCAGAGAAAGGGAGGGGGAGAAAGGCACAGAGAGAGAGAGGAGAATGAGAGAGGGAGAGAGAAAGAAGAGGGAGAGATAGAAGCAGAGAAAGGGAGGGGGAGAAAGGCACAGAGGGAGAGAAAGAGAGTGAGAGAGAGGGAAAGGAAGAGAGAGAGGAGAATGAGAGAGAAAGAGAGGGAGATAGAAACAGAGAGAGGGAGGGGAGAGAGAGGGAGGGGAGAGAGGCAGATAGAGAGAGAGAGAGGGAGAGAAAGAGAGGGAGAAAGAATTGGAGAGAAATACTAGAAATAGGACGTCTGAGTGACCAAGTGGTTAGTGCACTGGTCTCCCAACGCAAAGGTCGGTAGGTCGAATCCGGCGGAAGACGCCCCAGCCACCCAGCTTTAGAAATGGTACCTAGTTTCTTTTTGAGCTGAAGAAGGAAATTCGAACATGTGTGACGAGGACCACAACACCGTCTACTGCAGTGATTCTTAACCTGGGGTCCATGGAATCCATTAATGGATTTTGGTAGTCCACGTACTAGCACATGGATTCAAAAACATTTAGCATCATTTGGGTTCTATTAATAATTTTTCAGTGATGGGATACATAACTGTTCTCAGGCCAGAAAGAGGCTCCACAGTTATTCTCAGGCAAGAAAGAGGATCTACAGTTATTCTCAGGCAAGGAAGAGGATCTACAGTTATTCTCAGGCCAGAAAGAGGATCTACAGTTATTCTCAGGCAAGAAAGAGGATCTACAGTTATTCTCAGGCAAGAAATAGGATCCACAGTTATTCTCAGACCAGAACGAGGATCCACAGTTATTCTCATGCTAGAAAGAGGATCTACAGTTATTCTCAGGCTAGAAAGAGGATCTACAGTTATTCTCAGGCTAGAAAGAGGATCCACAGTTATTCTCAGGCCAGAACGATGATCCACAGTTATATTATCAGGCCAGAACGAGGATCCACAGTTATTCTCAGGCTAGAAAGAGGATCCACAGTTATTCTCAGGCCAGAAAGAGGATCCACAGTTATTCTCAGGCTAGAATGAGGATCCACAGTTATTCTCAGGCCAGAACGATGATCCACAGTTTTATTCTCAGGCCAGAACGAGGATCCATAGTTATTCTCAGGCAAGAACGAGGATCCATAGTTTTATTCTCAGGCCAGAAAGAGGATCCACAGTTATTCTCAGGCAAGAAAGAGGATCCACAGTTATTCTCAGGCAAGAACGAGGATCCACAGTTATTATCAGGCTAGAAAGAGGATCCAAAGTTATTCTCAGACCAGAATGAGGATCCACAGTTATTCTCAGGCTAGAAAGAGGATCCAAAGTTATTCTCAGACCAGAACGAGGATCCACAGTTATTCTCAGGCTAGAAAGAGGATCCACAGTTATTATCAGGCTAGAAAGAGGATCCACAGTTATTCTCAGGCCAGAAAGAGGATCCACAGTTATTATCAGGCTAGAAAGAGGATCCACAGTTATTCTCACACCAGAACGAGGATCCACAGTTATTCTCAGGCCGGAAAGATGATCCACAACTATTCTTATGCCAGGAAGAGGATCCACAACAGTTCTCAGACCAGAAAGAAGATCCACTAGTAATCTCGGGCCAGAAAGATGATCCACACTTAGGTCAGAAAGAGGATCCAAAACTGTTCTCAAGCCAGAAAGAGGACCCACAACTGTTGCGAGAAAGAGGATGCACAATTATTCTCGGGTTGAAAAAAGATTACAGTGTCTAAGAAAATGTAAAGAACCACTTCTCTGGTTTTCCAAAAGGTCAGTGAAAATATGGACACTAACACAATACCCCGCAGATGTGTCCGTGACATAACAGGGTAGTTGTGTCTGTGACATAATAGGACTAGATGTGTCTATAATATAAAAGTGCTAGACGTGTCTATGACATAACAGGGCTAGACGGGTCTATGACATAACAGGGCTAGATGTGTCTATGACGTTACAGGACTAAATGTGTCTGTGACGTACCAGAGCAAAATGTATCTGGCATAACAGGGATAGATGTGTCCATGACATAACAGGGCTAGGTGTGTCTATGACAAATAAAGGCTATATGTGTCTATGGCATAACAGGGATAGATGTGTCTATGACATAACAGGGGTATCTTTTACCTTTAATAGTATAAAAAATGTTTGCTGTACCAACGGTATAAAGATGTTTGCTGTGACAACGGTATAAAGATGTTTTTTGTGACAACGGTACAAACACGTTTAATGCCATAACGTATCAATATTTTAGTTGTATGTGACAACGGTATAAAGATGTTTGCCGTGTGTGACAAAGGTATAAAAACGTTTATTGTGACAATGGTATAAAGAAGTTTACTATGACAGTGGTATAAAATGTTTAATATACCATCGGTATAAAGGTGTTTGATGTATGTGACAAATGTATAAAGATGTTTGTCATGACATCGGTATAAAAATGTTTAGTCGTGACAACGGCATAAAGATGGTTGTCATGACAACGGTATAAAGATGATTGATCGTGTCAATGGTATAAATATGTTTAGTCGTGCCAACGGTATAAAGATGTTTGCCGTGAGAACGGTATAACGATGTTTTATCATGACAATGGTATACAGATATTTAGTCGTGACTACGATATAAAAATGTTTTGTCGTGACAACGGTATAAAGCTGTTTGTCATGGCAACAGTATAAAGATGTTTGCCATGAAAACGGTATAAAGACGATTAGTGGTGGCAACGGAATAAAGATGTTTAGTCGTGACAACGGTGTAAAGATATTTGCCGTGACAGCGGTATAAAGATGTTTGTAGTCGTGATAACGGTATAAAGATGTTTTGTCGTGACAACGGTATAAAGATGTTTTGTCGTAACAACAGTATAAAGGTGTTTGATCGTGACAACAGTATAGAGGTGTGACAATGGTGTAAGGATGTTTGTCGTGACAACGGTATAAAGACATTTGACGTAACAACAACAGTATAAAGATGTTTGTCGTGATAACGATATAAAGATGTTTGCCGTTGCAATACTATAAGATGTCTGATGGGCTACGTGTTCAGATTTGTACCTTTTAAAAAATGCAGTACCGCTGTTTCTCATATCTTTCTATCTATAAACATTAATTAATTGTCTGTCTGCTTATCTGTCTGTCTTATTTGCCTGTTTCTCCTAGCTTGATAACATGAAACAGTTGTGTTTTTGTCTCCCTTGAGTGACAGAGTACATGAAACAACAGACAGGGGTCGGCTGTTACAAATGCCATTCCATCAATGGCAGTGACGCCCACTGTGGTGACCCGTTCCATCCTGCCTACAACATGCAGCGGTACTACCCCAAGTTAGTAGACTTTTTACATTGTGATGTAGACTTTTTTTACACTGTGATGTAGACTTTTTTGCACTGTGATGTAGACTTTCTACACGGTGATGTAGACTTTTTATACTGTGATGTAGACTCTCTACACTGTGATGTAGACTTTTGTACATGGTGATGTAGACTTTCTACACAATTATGTAGACTTTCTACACTGTGATGTAGATTTTTTATCCAGTGATGTAGACTTTCTACACTGTGATGTAAACTTTTTTGTACTGTGATGTAGACTTTTTACACAGTGACGTATACTTTCTACACAGTGATGTAGACTTTCTACATAGTGATGTAGACATTTATTAGAAATATTTCTACAAATGGAGGTTAGGACGAACCCCTTGATGGGGGTTTTCCTTCAAGAAATGCGCAAATTCTCCACGTTATTAAATGGTAAAACTTTCTTTTCTTTTCCCGACAATTTTGAATGGTTACACAGAGTTATTAAATAGCAAAAATTTTCTTTTTTATTTTTCCTTCATTTTCGACGACTCACAAAAAGTTATAAATAGTGAAGTTTTATATCTTACATACCCGCATACATATTACGTTAAGCTGGTACGAGTGGTGATTGATAACTTCTCGGCATAAGGTACAACAGATTATTTGGCGACAACTTTTTTGGGTTATTTCTCAACATATTTCCCTTACAAGTTTATGCACTTAGTCCAGCGATCCTGGAGCATACGGATCCCTTCTTTGTAAAAGTCAGCATCTTGTGCCAGTAGAAAGTGGTCTACAGCATGAATGACGTCATCATCTGAAGCAGATTTGCGAACACTGAGCTCCTTTTTTAGTTTGGTAAACAGGTAATAGTCCAAAGGTGCCAAATCTGGGGAATAAGGAGGATGTTCTAAACAGGTAATAGTCCAAAGGTGCCAAATCTGGGGAATAAGGAGGATGTTCAAGAAGCTGGAAGCCGCATTCATGAATGGCAGCCATTGCCACCGCCGACTTGCGAAGTGGAGCATTGTCTTGATGAAAGATGACTCTTCTCGTCAATTTCTCTCAACGCTTTTCCTTCAGTTTGACCTGCAGTTGCTTCACAAGATTAGCGTAATAGGCCCCGGTGACCGTTCTGCCCTTTTGAAGATAATCTACCAATAGCACACATTCAGAATCCCAAAAAATGGAAGCCATCGCTTTGCCTACAGACAGAACCACCTTTGCTTTCTTTGGAGGTGGGGATCCATGATGTTTCCACTGCTTTGACTGTTCTTTTGTTCTGACTGAAAACGATGAACCCAAGTCTCATCCATAGTCACAAATTGCTGAAGAAACTTTTCAGGATCAGCAGAAAAATGGCCAAGATTGTCTCTTGACATGTTTAGACGCTGTCATTTGTGATCAGCTCCAAGAAGTTTCGGGACCCATAGAGCAGAGATCTTTGTCATTTGAAGATCATTGCGAATAATAGCATGAACAGTTCCTGGGAGATGACTGACACAGTAGCAATGTACTGCTCAGTTAGTCGTCGATCCTCCATTATCATTTCATGGATTCTGCCGGTGGTTTCATCGGTGGTTACCGTTCTTGGTCTTCCTGGACGGGGATCATCTTCCAGACTCTCCTTTCCACGTTTGAATTGAGCTACCCATTTCTTCACTGTGCTGTAAGAAGGGACACTCTCCCCCTAGAGTCTCTACCATATCCTCATGGATCTCCTTCTATGATAAGCCCTTGATGCAGAGGTAACGAATGACTGCTCGATGAGAAATGTTATCCATTTTCTCACTTTCTGCCATCCCTTATTACTTCAGTAGCCTATAAAAAAAAATTGGTTGCAGTTAATTTCTTGAAACTTGGTGTTTAATTTTACATTAACCTGATCTACAAATGCACCTAATATCAACTGTGCGTTTCAAGTATTTGTACCTTATGACGAGAACTTATCAAACACCCCTCGTATAAGGACAATAGGATCTTGATAGGTAGAGATCAACAACTAACTCATAGCGGTTCTTAATTAATATTTTAGAAGCCTAGTTTCTATATCTCTAGAGGCTTAGTCTATGCAGATAAAGTGCTAGAGGCTTAGTCTATGCAGATAAAGTGCTAGAGGCTTAGTCTATGCAGATAAAGTGCTAGGGGCTTAGTCTGTGCAGATAAAGTGCTAGAGGCTTAGTCTATGCAGATAAAGTGCTAGAGGCCTAAACTGTGAACATAAAGTACTAGGGGCCTAGTCAGTGGAAATAAAGTACTAGAGGCTTAGTCTCTACAGATAAAGTATTAGAGCCCTAGTCTCTAGAGATACAAGACGAGTCTCTACAGATAAAATACTAGAGCCCTAGTCTTCTAGAGATAGTCTATACGGATAAAGTACTAGAGCCCTAATCTCTAGAGATAGAGGACTAGTCTCTTTTGATAAAGTAATAGGACCCAGAGATAGAGGGCTAGTCTCTACAAATATGCTAGTGCCCTAGTTTCTACAGATATACTAGAGCCCTAGTCTCAAGAGATAGATGACTAGTCTCTACGGATAAAGTTCTAGATGTCTAGTCTCTAAATAACTAATCTGTAGAAATGAAGTATTAGAGGCCTAGTTTCTACATATATAAAGTACTAGAGCCCTAGTTTAGAGGACTAGTCTCTAGGGATAAAGTACTAGAGCCTACTTATCTATAGGGATAATCTCTGCAGATAAAGTGCTAGAGGCCTACTCTGTAGAAATAGAGGACTGGTCTCTGCAGATAAAGTACTAGAGGCCTACTGTCTAGAATAGGGGACTGGCCTCTACGGATAATGTACTAGAGCCCTAATCTGTGGAAATAAAGTACTAGAGTCTCTACAGATAGCACTAGAGGCATAGTCTCGAGAGATAGTCTCTACAGATAAAGTACTAGAGACCTAGTCTCTACAGATGGAGGCCTCCCTATAGATAAAGTACTCGCCTCTAGAGAAAGAAGCATAGTATCTACAGATAAAGTACTAGAATCCTAGTCTCTAGAGATAAAGTACTAGAATCATAGTCTCTAGAGAGGAAATACTAGAGGCGTGGTCTAGTTGACAGGGCAGAGATCACCATAGTCCTTATGGTGATGGAGTCTGAATTACGCACCCCATGATTTTTAGTTACAGTCAGAGACTGGAAGAAATAGCCGCCATTACCAGGTTCCAAGCTTCAACATGTTCACAGCATCGGCTACAAGGAACACTAGCTCGCAGTTGTTGGGAGACTGAATGAAGACACCCACTATTACAACACTAAGGAGACAGGAGTTGGATATGCCTTCCACGGTAATGGATCTTGCGGAAGAGACTTCTTCCTAGATCCGTTCTTTGAATGTAAAGTCAGTCTTGATGGTTCATGAGTCATATTTGATGAGATATTGTTCCGCAGATGTTTGTCATTGCGTTATCTGCCAAAGAGATTTTACATTTGCACTGATCTTCTTCTTCTTCTTCTACTTCTTCTTCTTCTTCTTCTTCTGTCTACCCGGACTTCGAGCTGTTCTTTGCTGCCGATGCCGCGAAGGTATTGAGGCACAGCATCGTGTTGGTTTGCTAGCAGGTTGTGGCAGCTACATTTTCAGTCCCTGGACGCAGCTAAAAAACAAGTAGCGTGCATTGCCAGGCTTGGCCTAATTCTGGGGCTACCAGCGGAGAGGGGGGATACGGTCTTGGTCAGCTATGGTTAGTCAACCCTGACCTCGGCATGTCAGCTATGGTTACCCAACCCTGACCTCAGCATGTCAACTATGGTTAGCCAACCCTGACCTCGGCATGTGAACTATGGTTAGCCAACCCTAACCCCGGCATGTCAACTATGGTTAGCCAACCCTGACGCCGGTATGTCAACTATGGTTAGCCAACCCTGATGCCGGCATGTCAACCATGGGTCGCTGCCTGCCAACAGAAAGTTGACTTCGTCCCTACTTCCACTGATACACAGCTGGACAGATATTTACCTTATAACAGTATTTCTAGCTGTGTTTATCAAGGAAAGGATTCAGATATTTACCTTATAACAGTATTTCTAGCTGTGTTTATCAAGGAAAGGATTCAGATATTTACCTTATAACAGTATTTCTAGCTGTGTTTATCAAGGAAAGGATTCAGATATTTACCTTATAACAGTATTTCTAGCTGTGTTTATCAAGGAAAGGATTCAGATATTTACCTTATAACAGTATTTCTAGCTGTGTTTATCAAGGAAAGGATTCAGATATTTACCTTATAACAGTATTTCTAGCTGTGTTTATCAAGGAAAGGATTCATTTTTCAAGAATCTCCACTGTTACTGTAATCATACAGTGTTCAGGAAGATTACAGTGCTGTACATGACCAATATTACATTATATCTACTCGAATGGCAACTAAGAAACATATCATGGAGCAGATGAAACAAAAAGAAAAGATACGGACAATGAAATAAATAATAAAGATGCAAAATATGCCCTGGAAGGCAGATACCCGAAATAAAGAAACTATCACTGGATATTTGCAAACCAATACAACTTTAAGAAAATAATAATCACAGTGGTTTTTTTTTGTTTTGTTTTGGTTTCTTTGCGAATCCCCGAGAAGACAGAAGGTAAAAGAACTTTACAATAGCAGGAAAACTGACAGGAAAAAGAAAAAGAACAGACAGAAAAAAAAAACAACTTCAGGCAGTCACGGAGTTCCTTGGTAATGGAAAGGGAATTGATCGGATTAAAAATGCTACAGAGCTAACGAGATGAAGAATTTTAATCCCAAGTCCCAAATGGCACTGAATCTATTGAATGAATGAGGTAGACTACCATGAATATATAGAGACAATCACCATTGCTTATGCCTGTCTCATTAGGCCATCTTGTCTCAACATTAGCGAAGGCGAAAAATGAATTTTTACATACGAGTTAAAAATAATTTGCCTTTTAAAAATAAAACAATCAACTTATCGCTGGCTGAATTTATTTTAAATTTAAAAAAAGCCAGAATCATTTCTAGAAAGCTCTTAAGTGAATTTTAATAGCTGGACCCGTCTCGGAAAAAATCATTTTATTGTTCGCTCATCTCTCTCTAGGCCAATAGATTCGAGCCTCCGGATAATGAACTGAATGTATTGCCATCTGTCAATAGTCTCTGCAGATACCAAGAGCGATTTACATCGATTTCCTTGGGAATTCTGGCATTCTGGGCACGCTCTCTGCGAAAATGAGAGAGCTTTTCATGAAATCTCTTGAATTCAACGTTTTTTCCTCTTCTCTGTTCTCGTGTCTTACCGGTAAGACATTTAATAGGTCTTCATTGTGTCCCATACGTTAAAGTATCTTCGCTGTGGAAATTATCTAAAAGCCTTTTACTGTAATAATGATTAAATACGTTTTCATTCGGAAAATTGCTTGCCTGTTTTTTTTAAAACTTTCCACATATATTGCCTTTACTTTATAGCCGTCTTCCTTCCTTCCTTCCTTCCTTCTTTCCTTCCTTCCTTGCCTTCTTTATCCCTTCTGGGACATAGGTAATCAGCAAGGGATGTCCGTTTATTTCATCCTGGACTGCTTCTTCTATTTGTCTCCAGGTGTAGTCTATCTTTGTTTATCTCTAATTCAAGACTCCTTCGCCAGGTGTTTCTACGTCTTCCTCCTTCCCTAGGGATTCCAGGTGAGATACAGTCTGGTTATGTTAGAGTTAGGCTTTCCAAGTGTATGTCTTATCCATCTCCAGCGTCTTTTCGTTATAATTTCCTTCACTGTGGGTTATTTCGCTTTCTGCTAGAACTCTTCATTGCTAGTAGTATCATCTGACCATCTAATATGAAGGATCTTCCTTAGCAGGTGTTAACAAAGGTCTGTGGTCTCTTAGCTATTTACTTTAGCTAAACACAAATCAGACTTTTTTTTCTGTGACAAAGGAATTTAGTGAAGAAAAACTTCAATAAGTTTGTTCTGTCTTGCTACTCTTATGGATCTATACCGATGCACTATTTTTTTTTTTTAAGTTGGGGATTTTTTTTTTTTTTGCGGCTGCATTTTTAAAAATAGATCTTTACCTGAACAATATTTAAAGAGGTTTTAGAGTAGGAGTTCCTCTGTAGATCATTACTGAGGCATTGTTCTAATGGACCTGCAGTCTGGCAGTGTAATGGAGCGCACATGATCGATAACAACCAAAATGAAAGCTGTTTCGAAGCTAGAAATCACGACTGATCGTCATGAAACAGCTAAGATAATGCGAAGAGATTCCCCCTTTGTGTCTGAGCAGAGGTTTTTAATCTTTGTCTACTCGTGTACCTCCTTTCTAACCTGAGAACACAGTCTGGTAATGCTGAAACATTGTCTGCAAATAAAGTATTAAGAAAGATGTGGTTATGTTGAAACAAACTAGTAGGCGATGGTCACAAGCAAATAAGATTATTAGAGCAGTCCAATAAAAGAAGGAAAGCACTATCAACATAGAAAATGCTTTACAAAATAAGCCGCCCAAGTTAGAAGCCATTGCTACGTAGAAAATTTCTACAAATATGAAACAACGAGGCTTTCGCACGACAAAGTGAAGGAACACGGTGCCGTATGGGTAGGCATGCACGAAAAAAACATAAACAAAGCACTTTTAGACATAAGAGAACGAAAAATGACAAGAGAACTACCTGGGACTTGAACCACAGACTTCGACAGGGTGAGCCACTGTCTAGTCTCGAGAGAACAGTGCTTTATTAAACTTAGCTATCTCTCACCCGTCTTCCCAAAAAAAACAAGTGTTTGATAGTGAAGCCATCAATGACTGGTCGAAAATCGTCACATCCAGAGAAAGAGCGGGGTCATAACAAGGAAATTTCGTCACTTGGATTCAGTATTCCGCTGGTACCAAATTTTTGAGACACAAACACACACAAATAATCTCCTGCAAATGCGAGACAGCTAAGCTGGTTAATGCGCTAATCTCTCCTGGCAAGACGGTTGCCTGTCCTACCGGAGTCCGTGGTAATACTAATGTCGTTTGTCTTTATCTAACGTCTAAACGTGCTTTGTCTATGAATTTTTCCTAGTCCAACCAAACAATACTATGCTATATTTCAACACAGAATATGCCTTGCAAAAATTAGCTGAAGTTAGAAGACATTGCTAGTTCACCACAGAAATGGTTATCATCGAAAAGGCGGAAAAAATACCGACGTTAAAAATAAATAACACTTGCATTTATTGCCAAGAAAATAGTTACGTGTATTTTGATGTTCTTTGCTCAGAATGTATGTGTTGGGATGAATGTTGTATGACACGTTCTACTGTTTGTTTCTGACAGGTGCGAGCAGTCTCAAGACAACAGAGTTGGTCTCTTTCCAGCCCGGTACTGTACCAAAATCAAGGGAACTAACTGTAAGTATCATATGTTTGTTGCACTGAGCAAACATTTTTGGTCGAAATATTGGTTCCTTATGTGGTTGGATGCTGCTTTCTTACTAGTGTAGTATTTTCATTCCGTTTCTCATCTAACTTCTGATGTTGTGTAAAATTTATCCAAACAGCTTCATTTACATCAGTGGTTCCCAGGCTTATAGGGGTTGCCGCCCTCTTTTCTTACGGGCCACATCCTCAACGCACCCAACCCTTATGTACTACTCGTACAGTAATAATCTCTTAAACCAGTAGGTATTACCGAACTAGAAACTTCAGCAAGCAAACCAATATATTTATCAGTATGAAGGGGTACCCAGTGTCATTAACAATACGAAGGAGTAGACTTACTGCATTATTTTCTCAACTTTTAATATGATCGTTCAGTTTCATGTAGGGGACACAAGTTCATCGATTGCAGTTTTGAAAGTGCTAAGAAGGAAGGTATTACTGTCCCCTGTCTTCTGCTCAACGCCACCTTACTGTCCCTTTTCTTCCGATGTTCCCCCTACTGCCCCTTTTTCTTTCACTGCCCCCTTACTGCACCATTTTCTTCCAATGTTCCCCCTACTGCCCCTTTTTCTTTCACTGCCCCCTTACTGCACCATTTTCTTCCAATGTTCCCCCTACTGCCCCTTTTTCTTTCACTGCCTCCTCCTTCTTTCACTGACCCTGCTGCCCCTTTTTCTTTCACTGCCCCTTTACTGCACCATTTTCTTCCAATGTTCCCCCTACTGCCCCTTTTTCTTTCACTGCCCCCTCCTTCTTTCACTGCCCCTGCTGCCCCTTTTTCTTTCACTGCCCCTTTACTGCACCATTTTCTTCCAATGTTCCCCCTACTGCCACTTTTTCTTTCACTGCCCCCGTACTGCACCATTTTCTTCCAATGTTCCCCCTACTGCCACTTTTTCTTTCACTGCCCCTTTAGTGCCCCTTTTTCTTTCACTGCACCCTTACTGCACCATTTTTTTCCAATGTTCCCCCTACTGCCACTTTTTCTTTCACTGCCCCTTTAGTGCCCCTTTTTCTTTCACTGCACCCTTACTGCACCATTTTCTTCCAATGTTTCCCCTACTGCCACTTTTTCTTTCACTGCCCCCTTACTGCACCATTTTCTTCCAATGTTCCCCCTACTGCCACTTTTTCTTTCACTGCTCCGTTACTGTCCCATTTTCTTTCACTGCCCCTCTACTGCCGTTTTTTCGTTCACTGCCCCATTTTCTTCCACTTCCCCCTACTGCCCTTTTTTATTTCATTGCCCCTTTACTGCCCCCTTTTTCACCGCCCCGTTACTGCTCCTTCTTCTTTCACTGCCCCCTTATAGCCCCTTTTTCTTCCACTGTCCCCCTACTACCCGTTTTTCTTTCACTGTCCCCTTTCTGCTCCTTTTTCTTCCACTGTCTCCTACTGCACCTTTTTCTTTCACTGCTCCCTTGCTGTCCTTCTTTCTTTCACTGTCCCCCTACCACCCCTTTTTCCTTAACTGCCAACTTACTGCCCCATTCCCCCCTACTGCCCTTTTTTCTTTCACTGCCCCCATACTGTCCCATTTTCTTCCACTGTCCCCATACTGCTTTTTCTTTCACTGCCTCCTTACTGCCTAATTTTCTTCCACTGTCCCCTACTACTCCTTTTTCTTCCACTGTCCCCCTAACTGCCCCACCGTACTGCTCCCTTTTCTTATTACATCTTTTCTTTCCAACAGACAACAGGTAGTTTGCCTCAAAAACAAGTCAAGTTCATCTGTGGTTGATAATGGCGTTCCACAGGGATCTATTCTGGTCCTCTCCTGTTTACCATCTACATCAATGATTTCCCACTTCATCTCAAAAACATATCTTGTGACCTCTTTGGTGATGACAGCACAGTTTACATTAGTGACAATGACTGTATTAACCTTTAGTCAACTCTTCACATTGAAATAAACAGTCTAATTAGCTGGAGCAAAAACAACAGAATGCTCATAAACACCAACAAAATAAAATCCATGCTCGTTACAGCAAGATAGAAATTAACAAATTCACCACCAACAACACTACAGCTCTACGCTAGAACTTCACAGATAGAGAATGTTAGTGAACCTAAAACTCTAGGTCTCATGACTGACCACCACCTCAGCTGGAATCATCATGTAGACAATCTAACCAAACTCATTGCACAAAAAGTTTACCAGTTTACTAAAATTAAACATTTTCCTGACATAGATACCAGAAAATTATACTACATATCACGGATACAAACACACTTGGACTACTGCTCCACAGTCTGGGATGGTTGTTCAATGTCAAACATGAAAAGACTTTACTCACTTTACAAACGAGCAGAAAAGCTTATAGATGACAAACATGCAGCATGTATTATAAATAAGCACAAACAACGTGATATTCTGCCCCTCAAGAAGAGATTTCTTTTCAACAAGGCTAAGTTAATTCATAAAATTATATCGTATAATGCTCCACCCTTTCTGTGGTCGCTGTTCAAATCCAACCCAAAACACAGTCAACGCTTAAACAATTGTATTCTCTCAAAACCAAGACTTGACATGTTTAAAAAACAGCTTCTCTTACTCAGCTGCCCACCTTTGGAATGCCCTATCAATGTACGTAAAACTTATAAGTAATATTCGTTCTTATAACTTTAAACTTTGTCAACATCTGTTGGATATGAACTATATGCCTCCCTAAGCATAGTTTAAAACAGTTTAACATATGGCTTGAGTGTTGTAATTTTTTAAAATACTGCTTTTCTATAAATTTTTTAATTTTGAATGAGTGTAAGAATACAAGTTTAATTCATATTGTTGCACAAATCAGAGTGTAGAGTGTATGGATATGAGATAAGTTTATTATTTATTTCTGTAATCATTTAATGTGTCATCATGATTATTATGCTCATTAACAAATGCTGAATGACTGTGACTGAGTGAAAGCTGTATGATGAAAGGCAGAATGTCAGAAGGGCCAGCGTGCCCAATTCTTAACCCTTTGAAAATAAAGTATGTTCGTTCGTTATTCCACTGCCACCCTACTGCTTTCTACTCTTCCACTGCCACCCTACTGCTTTCTACTCTTCCACTGCCACCCTACTGCTTTCTACTCTTCCACTGCCACCCTACTGCTTTCTACTCTTCCACTGCCACCCTACTGCATTCTACTCTTCCACTGCCACCCTACTGCTTTCTACTCTTCCACTGCCACCCTACTGCTTTCTACTCTTCCACTGCCACCCTACTGCTTTCTACTCTTCCACTGCCATCCTACTGCTTTCTACTCTTCTAATGCCACCCTACTGCTTTCTACTCTTCCACTGCCACTCTACTACTATCTTTTCTTCCACTCCAACCTATTTCTCCCTTTTCTTTGACTGACACACTGGTGATACCTTTTCTTTCACTGCCATCTTACTATCCCGTTTTCTTCCACTTCCACCCTACTTCTCTCTTTTCTTCCACTGCCATCCTACTTCTACCTTTTCTTCAACTACCACCCTACTTCTCTCTTTTCTTCCACTGCCATCCTACTTCTACCTTTTCTTCAACTACCACCCTACTTCTCTCTTTTCTTCCACTGCCATCCTACTTCTACCTTTTCTTCAACTACCACCATACGGATCCCTTGTCCTCCACTGCCACCATACTGATCCCTTATCCTCCACTGCCACCATACTGATCCCTTGTCTTCCACTGCCATCATACTGATCCCCTGTCCTCCACTGCCACCATACTGATCCCTTGTCCTCCACTGCCACCATACTGATACCTTGTCCTCCACTGCCACCATACTGATCCTTTGTCTTCCACTGCCACCATACTGATCCCTTATCCTGCACTGCCACCATACTGATCCTTTGTCTTCCACTGCCACCATACTGATCCCTTGTCTTCTACTGCCACCATACTGATCCCTTGTCTTCCACTGCCACCATACTGATCCCTTTTCTTACACTGCCACCATACTGATCCCTTTTCTTACACTGCCACCATACTGATCCCTTGTCTTCCATTGCCACTATACTGATCCCTTGTCTTCCACTGCCACCATACTGATCCATTTTCTTATACTGCCGCCATACTTATCCCTTGTCTTCCACTGCCACCATACTGATCCCTTTTCTTACACTGCCACCATACTCCAAAACTTAATCATATATAAAACTATGTTTTTACTCGCGATTTTGGAAATTAAAAAAATAATTCAGTTATTCAGTAAGCTAAACACAGGCTGGGCAGAACACGTGACAACCCAGGAAATAACTGAACGAACAGGCATTAAGAACATTACTAAAAGAGAGCAAAGAACGAAGATGAAGATGGCTGGGTCCCTAACAACGAATGGGAAAAGCACACCCCTATACTACCTTGACTTGGGCACCTCAAAGGACACGAAAGAAGGACAGGCCACTGGGGACATGGAGACGCACGATACAGGAAGAACTAAGGCAAGCGGGAAACATAGTTTTAGGTATCCCCACTTGCTCAAGACAGGATTGGCTGGAGAACCTTTGTTGATGGCTTATGCTCCACTGGGAGTACAGAGGACTGACGATATGATGATGAAATAAGCTAAACATTATTATCGTGTCATTTCACATCACCAACTTGGGGGGGGGGAGGGATATGCTTGTTATAATTGTGGTGTCTAGAAACTTTGTATACCGTAATCTAAGATACAAGTTAGCAATATTACTACAACAGTCGCTAATACTAAACGCTCTCTCTCTCTCTCTCTCTGATTTACAATGTATTTTTATTTATGTATATGTCTGCGGGTGTATGTGTGCGTGAGTGCTATTTTATTAGGTTAATTGCTTCTTCTCTTTTACCTTGAATGTAGTAGTTAAATCTTACACTCTTTTGATATGTTTTTCCTAATTTAATTTGTATTTTTGTACTAAATCAAGTGTGTGGGAAGAATGAAAGATGGAGTGATGAAGGGCAGAATGTAAGACGGGCCTGCGTGCCCAATTCTTTACCCGTGAAAAATAAAGATTATTCATTCATTCATTCATTCTCTCTCTCTCTCTCTCTCTCTCTCTCTCTCTCTCTCTCTCTCTTCCTGAACCTTAAGTGCCTAGGGCACATGGGGCTTCAACAAGTTTTCCACAAATGCCTGTCCTTTGCTTTTTTCCCCTCATGCCCAGGTGAGCCCTCTATTGCTCAACATCCTCTCTGTTGTTCTTCTCCATGTCTCTTTTTGGTCTACCCTTACTTCTGTTCCCCTGCTGTGTCCATCTTAATACGAATCGCTAGGACTTTGAAATGTGTTTTATCTACTGCAATTTACCTTTAGAATTAAGTTACAGCGCCATTATCATGGCACTGGACAATGTAATGTCATAGGCCATGCAATGAGAAGAAGGGCATTGGAAATATTATAACAACAGGAAAAATAGAAGGAAGAAGATCAAGAGGAAGACCAAGAGAAATGATACTGGACAGTCTGACGGGATGGTGTGAGAGGAGATCACCAACTGAGCTGATGGTCTGCATGAAGGATCATGTACTCTTGAGAAGCATAATAGCCAACACCAGTGGGCACGGCACCTGATGATGATCCAATTATCAAAATTCTGAGTAATTCTGCTGTTACAAGTCTTAAGAGTCAATTTATTTTTTTTTAAATTAAGCGTGTTGTACAAAATGACCTGATAGTAATGGTTTCAGCTTAAGAGAAGTAACGGCTGCTGTTAAACTGATTCTAGTGATGAAGTTAAGTGGAAGTGTGTGCTTCAGTTTTATAACAAAGCTGGAAAGAGTGAAGAAAGAGGAGCAGAAACAAGAATGACAGAAAGTAAGATGAGCATGTATAAATAAAGAACATACAACAGTGCAATATTTCGGCCAAAGCCTTTTTCAAGGATCACATTAAAAAAACAACAACAAAACAGATTAAAAACACCAAAAAATATATGAAAAATGAAATACTTGGCTTTTTTGGGGGGTATCTTCCTTGGAGGAAAGACAGGCGCAGGATGCATTTTATTTGTTGTGTGTGTGTTTTTTTATGATTCTAGAAAAAAAGGCTTTTGGTGAAATATTGGATTGTTGTGTTATTTATACGCGCTTATCTTACTTTCTGTTATTCTTGTTTCTGCCCATTTTCCTCACTCTTTCCATCCCTTTGTATAACTGACCCATAGGTCTCCAATGTTTCAGATTACACGACGAAAAGAGAAGACAAATAAGGGAGGACATATTTTACTAGTAAAGAAAAAATATATATACGAGTGTATTACATTTTGAAACGGGCGCTTGACTGGCGAAGTGGTTAGTGTATTAACCTCTCATAGCAAAGGTTGTTGGTACGAATCCGGCCAGTGACGCCCAGTCACCCAGCTGTAGTAAGGGTACCTAGCTTCTTATGGAGGTGGGGAAAGAAAAGCAGACAGGCTTGGCGCTGACCATATCACACTGTGACAGGAGAAGATGAATACAAACCCCAAATGCTTTAGGGGCCTTCGTGACATAACAGAGTTGCCTTTACACTTTCGAATTAGAATGTCAAAAACAGTGTCAAGTCAACTAATAGAACTCTTAGGTAGCACCAAGTTCAGACCATCAGAAGAGGACATCCTCAACTCTCCAGACCATACTAGAATGGTACACTGAAGTGGTGTGCACTGGGCCCAACAGCGTGCTCAACAGAAATGTGATGTGATCAGAGAAGTTCATATTTTTAGGAATATTGCTATTTCTACTACTACTACTACTACTACTACTACTACTACTACTACTACTACTACTACTACTACTACTACTACTGCTGCTGTTGCTGCTGCTTCTGCTGCTATCACAAGAACCATTATTAGTGCTATTTCTGTAAATACAACAATTACCGCTGCTGATCTCGAAATTAAAAAAAAAAGAAGAAGAAACTGAGAGCATCGTGTCTTTTTCCGACCAAGACTGGTGGGACTCTAACTATTAACTTTCTGCGAGCTGTAATTTACTTAAGTGAACACAGTTTCCCAGGATCGATTCTTGTTTCCCGTGTAACAACCTACCCAAACTGATTTAAGTACATTTGGGGAACAACATCAACGACCCTCTATGTGGCTAGACACTTTAAGTAACAAGTCACGCTCTGCATGATGATGGTCTTGCCCAGCGTTCCGATGTTTCGCGCAGTAAATTTGTTATCTGAACTGAACTACCATGAGGAAGGAACCAGTCACATGTGAACGTTTAGTTATAAGTTTGTTTTTTTTTTTCTTTTTACTTTCATGTATGTATATGTATATGACAGAAGGAAAAGAAACGTAAATATGCGGTCTCGTTACGTTCTGTGTGTGGAAGATGTGTCTTGTTACAGTCTTTATGGAGGATGTGGTCTTTCTACATTCTGTGTGGAAGATGTGGTCTTACTGTATTCTTTTGTGGCAGATGTGGTCTTATTATAGTCTGTGTGGAAGATGTGGTCTTACTAAAGTCTGTATGGAAGATTTGGTCTTAATACAGTCTGTGTGAAAGATGTGATCTTACTACAGTCTTGTGTGGAAGATGTGATCTTATTACAATTTGTGTGAAAGATGTGATCTTATTACAGTTTGTGTGGAGGATGTGGTGGTGACGTGAAAGTAGATGAGAAGATGTGAATGTTTCACAATGAGTTATTATAAACAGTTGTCTTTACAAAAATTCCCACAGAGAGGAGATTCTGCAACTGCAGCAGCAAAAGCAGCAGCAACAGCTATAACGACAGCAACAGCAGCACCACTAAGAGCAGCAGCAGCAACAATAGCACCACCAACAACAGCAGCAGCAACAGTACCACCACCAACAACAGCACCAACAACAACAGCACCAACAATAGCACCAACAACAACAGCATCAACAATAGCACCACCAACAATAGCAGCAACAATAACACTAACAACAACAGCAACAATAATAGCACCACCAACAACAGCATCAACAATAGCACCACCAACAACAGCGGCAAAATAGCACCACCAACAACAGCAGCAACAATACCACCACCACCAACATCAGCAGCAACAATAGCACTACCAACAACAGTAGCAACAACAATAGCACCAACAACAACAGCAGCACCAACAACAGTAGTAGCAGCAACAATAGCACCACCAACAACATCAGAAGCAACAATAGCACCACCAACAACATCAACAGCAACAATAGCACCACCATCAATATCAACAACAAAAGAAAAAGTGTTAAAGCAAGAATTTGATTGAAATTGCGAAGCCATGTCAAAAAGTAATCGCAAAACATTGAACATTATATGAAAAAAATCCTTTTTGAATCGCTCTCGAGTCAGTCAGTCATTTGCATGTCCCTTGCGGAACTTTGCCTCCCTAACAGCACTTCTCTAGGGCTCTCGGTTGTAAGCAAGATGCCCTGCTGCTGATGCATCCATTTGCAGATTATCAACGATACCTTGTATCCATCTTCGCCCTTGAGTATTTTCGTCTATTTTGTCACTAGTTACGTCCCTGGATTTGCTGTTACTTTCTCCCTCTCCCTCGCTCTTTTATCAAAATTTATGTGTAAACTTGATGATTTATGCTTCTTTATATTTGTAAAAAAATATTTGTAAATAGTGCTAGAATTTACGAACTGCGTTATATTTGTTAAAAAATATCTGTGAACAGTGCTAAAATTTATTTTTTTTTTATTTGTTAAGTTAGTGACAGAATCTGTGAACTTTGCTGAGCTTCTAAAAAAAATGTTGTTTTGATCTCGGCAGTGGAGACCAACACGGAGATGATAGTCCGCTCCTGCAGCATCTCCTCCTTCGACAACACCTGTGGGCTGTTTGAGTTTGAGCAGACCCGCTACTCAGGCTGCCTGATGTCTTGCTCCAGGGACGCCTGCAACAGCGGCAGGTCCAGATACAAGCTCAACACTGCCATCATCTTCTTCAGCCTGCTCGTGGCGGGAACTCTAGGGTTACAAATAATCCCTCCAGTCACGTGCGCCCAGTTATGACGTCATTGTTCATGCCAGATTTGCTTCGGGAAAGTTGTTTCCAGGACTTGAGTTTTTGTTATGTTGCTGCCATTAAAATGTTTTGTGTAAGCACCAGTTTAAATTCCGTACAATTATACACAACAACTGTGTTGCATGTTGGCCATTTCTTTTCACGTAAATTGTACTGTTATTTGGTTATGATGGGGGAAAGGTTCAGAAGAGTTGCCATAACGAAGGAGTGACACAACAAGGAGTGGCATAATGAATTAGAGATGTGACGAAGGACTGGTATGACGAAGGAGTGACATAATGATTTCGTGATGTAACGAAGGGATGACACAGGCAAGAAGGAAGGTAACGAAGGAGTGACATAATGGTTTATTGATGTAACAAAGGGGTGACATAGGGAAGAAGTGACATAACGAATGAGTGACATAATGATTTAATGATGTAACGAGGGTTCAGAGTTAGATTTTGGTGGTAAAGTTTACTATTAACTTTAGGCTTCAGGGTTAGAGTTTGTGGTAGGATTTTTTTTAACTTTAGAATTCAGGGTTAGAGTTTTGTGGTAGGATCTTTTCTAAAGTTTAAAAGTTGAGGGTTAGAGTTTGGTGGTATGATTTATTGTTAACTTTAGGGTTCAGGGTTAGAGTTTGGCAGTAGAATTTTTTTAACTTTAGAGTTCAGGGTCAAAGTTTCAATTTAGGATTTATTGTTAACTTTAGGGTTCAAAATTATAATTTGGTGGTAGGATTTATTGTTAACTTTAGGGTTCAGGGTTAGAGTTTGGTTCATTCATTTATTCATTTGCAAGTCCCTTGTGGAACTTTGTCTCTCAAACAGCACTCCTATAGGCCTCTCAGTTGTGAGCAAGATGGCCTGCTGCAGATGCATCCATTTTCAGATCATCAGTGATGCCTTGCAGCCATCTCCGTTTTGGTCTTCCTCTCTTTCCCATTATGTACTCTTCCAAGACGATCTTCTTTAGATTATCATGACGTTTAATGTGTCCAAAATATTTCAATTTTCTCTCTTTAACCCCCTCTTTACAAGCCAGCCCTCTTCAATATTACGTTCTTGTAGTATGGATATATTTGTTCTTTTTGTGTCCATGATATTTGAAGAACTCTTCTGTAGCATTTACATTAAAAAGCATTTATGTGTTTCTCAGCTGTTTTGTTAAGTATCCAGGTCTCACAGGCATATGTTGCAATGGGAAAGATGCATGCCCTTAAAAATCTTATTTTTGTAGTTCTGTCTGTTCCTCTCCACAGATTCTTTAGTTGTTTTACATTCTGAAGTTCCCTCATTGTATCTACATTATTAGTTATCAGAGATCCAAGATATTCAAAACTCTCCACTTCTAGTTTTTTCTCATTGATACATATTTCAGCTGCCTTGTTTGTTTTGTCATTTGTCATCAATTTAGTTTTCTTTACATTTAGATAGAGGTTTTGCTCTTTGCTGTTCTTACAGACTGACGTAATTAACAATTCCATTCCTTTTTGTGTTGTGGACAGTAATACTGTGTCATCAGCATACCTAATCTCTGCTCCAATTGTTATGGCATCATAATGTTCTTTGTGTACATCTTCTGTAACATTCCTCATTTATATTTTCTGCGTACAAGTTAAGTAAGTAAGTAAGTAAGGTGACAGTATGCACCCCTGATGGACCTCCTGTTTTATGTCAAACCAAGTTGTTGTTTCACCATTTATTCTTACTGCTGCTTGTTGGTCTATATACAGCAGTGATGTTAATTGTATCGAATGTGTTGGAAATCCAATTTTTTCCATTATTTCCCAAAGTTTCTGGTGTTGTGCACAATCAAAGGCCTTTGAGTAGTCTATAAAGGATAAATATAGATTCACATTAAACTCTCTGCATTTCTCTATTATTAATCTTATATTGAATATATGATCTCTTGATCCACTTCCTTGCCTGAAACCAGCTTGGACCATACTGACTTCTTCTTTTATTTTCTTACAAAGTCTACCCATTATAATTTTTAACAGAATTTTACTGGCATGATTAATCAGGGCAACAGTTCTGTAGTTTGTGCATAATTTCAGGTTACCATTTTTTGGCAGTGGTATGAATACAGTTATATTTGTTATATGGAAGTGAATCATGGACAATAGGCATGTCTGCACAAAAATTATTGGAAGCAGCAGAAATGTGGTTTATTAGAAGAATGTTGCGAGTCCCCTGGACAGCAAAAATAACTAATGAAGAATGTATGAGAAGAGCTGGAGAAAAAAAATTCTTGTCAAAAAAATAAGAGAAAGACAATGTGCTTTATAGGACATGCAATGAGAAGATGGGGCATTGAAAATATAACAATAGGGAAAACAGAAGGAAGAAGATCAAGAGGAAGACCAAGAGAAATGATACTGGACAACCTGACGGGATGGTGTAAGAGATCACCAACTGAGCTGATGGGCCGCATGAAGGATCGTATACTCTGGAGAAGCATAATGACCAACGCCAATCGGCACAGCACTTGATGCTGATGATGATGATGATAATGAATACAGTTCTTTTCCATTATTTTGGCCAAATACCTGAATGCCATATCTTTTTACATAGTGCATGATAGATTGCTGCACATTCCTTTTCTCCTGCTTTAATAAGTTCAGCTGTTATCTCATCACATCCTGGTGATTTACCATATTTCAGATTCTTTATTGCCCATAAAACTTCTTCTATTGTCGGTTCAGGTTCTTTCTCCTCCAATAATAATTCATACTGTTGATTTCTGCTTTCACATTCAGTTGTTTCATACATTCCTCTGCAATATTCCTTCACTCTTTCTAGAATTTCCTCTGTCTCTTTCAAGGTATTCCCCAATCTCATCACAAATTACATTTAGCTTAGGTGTGACAACTCTCGTCAATGTCTTCATTTCTTTAAACATTTCACTATCTCTTTCACACTTCTGATGTCCTTCTATTCTTTCACAACACTCTTGTATGTATTGTTTTTTGTCTTTTCTTATGTTTCTTCGTAGTTCTTTTGTTAAAGATTTATATTTCTCTTTGTTGTTGTATGTCACTTTCTATTGCGTCTTCATTTCTCTACGTTATTTTATCAGTTCTAGTGTGCCTGCTGTAATCCATCCATTCATTTGTGTTTCTTTACTGGAACCATGTCTTTAGCTGTTGTTATTAAGATGTCTGTGGCCTGTGTAGCCAATTCATCTGGTGTCATCTCCTCCTGTACATCCATCAGGATTTTGAAATGGTTCTTCACTTCTATATCGTATTGTTCTGATATTTTTGTAAGATCAAAGCGGAGTGGTCTTGATTCTGTAACTGTCTTTTTTATCTTTATCTTCATGTCTGCTATTAATAACTCATGGTCCATGTCACAATCAGCACCAGGTAAAGTTTTTGCTGATGTTATACTTGATCTCCACCATCTTTGCACTAAAGTGTAATCTATTCGATTCTTGGTTTTCCCATCAGGTGATGTCCATGTGTAAAGTCTTCTTGGATGTTGTTTAAAAAGTGTATTAGCAATCATTAGCTCATTGTCCATGCAAAACACCATTAGATTGTCACCTGCCTCATTTCTTTGTCCTATGCTAAATTTCCCTACAGCATGTCCTTCATCTTCTGCTCTTTCTGTAACAGTCTTTACATTAAAATCCCCCATTATTAATACAATATCATTTTTCTGTACCTGGTCTGTCATTGTGTGCAGTGTGTTATAAGTTTGGTAGGATGATTTATTGTTAACTTTAGGGTTAAGGGTTAGAGTTTGGTGGTAGGATTTTATGTTAACTTTATGGTTAAAGGTTAGAGCTTGGTGGTAGGATTTTTGATTAACTTTATGATTCAAGGTTAGAGCTTGGTGGTAGGATTTTTTTTATTAACTTTAGAGGTCAGGATTAGAGTTTAGTTGTAGAATTTATTATTAGCATTAGAGTTCAGGATTAGAGTTTGGTGGTATGAGTTTTTGTTAAATTTATGGTTCAGGATTAGAGTTTGGTGGTATGATTTTTTTGTTAACTTTATGGTTCAAGGTTAGAGCTTGGTGGTATGATTTTTTGTTAAATTTATGGTTCAGGATTAGAGTTTGGTGATAGGATTTTTTGTTACATTTATGGTTCAGGATTAGAGTTTGGTGGTAGGATTTTTTTTTTTAACTTTAGGGTAAAGGTTAGAGTTTGGTGGTATGGTTTACTGTTAAATTTATGGTTCAAGGTTAGAGCTTGGTGGTTGGATTTTTTTGTGAACTTTAGAGATCAGGATTAGAGTTTGGTTTTAGGGTTTATTGTTAAGGTCCTACGTTTAAAGTTTTGAATATAAAGAGTTCAGAGGAAAAAAAATGATGTAGCAAATCAATAGGTACAACAGCTTATTTAATTTTTCACTCTTCCATATTTTAATATACATTACAAACTATCAGTCCTTTGTTGTGTTGCTTCCTCAGTATGTCACTCCTTCAAAACTGCATTTATTTCACTCCTTCATTTGTCACTCCTTTATTATATCATTGTTTTTAGACACACCATATTGTATTTCACTATATATTCTGTCGCATTTTTTTTACTTTAATACGAGCAGGATGTACATATATAAGCCTGAAAAAACAAACATTCGAACACAAATTTACAATAGAATTGATTTGGACCTGAATCAGTTTATAAAGGAGACAACTGTGGAAAAATAACTCTCTCATATCATTTCGTTAAATAGCGATTGTTGTTTCCCTTGAACGGGAACTGGTGCTTGAATTCCTCCATTACAAGTTCCTTTTTTACAAGAAGGTAGAGAGAGTGAGGAAAGTGGGAAGAAACAAGAATGGCAGAAAGTAAATATTCATTCACTCATTTGTATGTCCCTCTATAAACTTTGCCTCCCTAACAGCACTCCTGTAGGCCTTTCGTTTGTGAGCAAGATGACCTGCTGCTGATGCATCCATTTTGAGATCATCAAGGATGTCTTGCAGCCATCTTCGCTTTGGTCTTCCTCTCTTTCTTTTTCCCATTATGTACCCTTCCAAGATGGTCTTCTCTAGATTATCATGATGTTTAATGTGTTCAGAATATTTAAGTTTTCTCTGTTTAATCCTCTTTACTAGACAACCTTCTTCAATATTAAGTTCTTGTAGTATGGATATATTTGTTCTTTTTTGTGTCCATGATATTTGAAGAACTCTTCTGTAGCATTTACATTAAAAGGCATTTATGTGTTTCTCAGCTGTTTTGTTAAGTATCCAGGTCTCACAGGCATATGTTGCAATGGGAAAGATGCATGCCCTTAAAAATCTTATTTTTGTGGTTCTCTCTGTTCCTCTCCACAGATTCTTTCGTTGTTTTACTTTCTGAAAGAGCGATAGATGTCCTCTTTTTAATTTCCATCATTGTATCTTCATTATTAGTTAGTAGTGATCCAAGATATTCAAAACTCTCCACTTCTTCCAGTTTTTCCTCATTGATACATATTTCAGCTGCCTTGTTTGTTTTGTCAGTTGTCATCAATTTATTTTTCTTTGCATTAAGATAGAAGTTTTGCTCTTTGCTGTTCTTACGGACTGACATGATTAGTTTTTCCATTCATTTTTGTGTTGTGGACAGTAATACTGTGTCATCAGCATATCTAATCTCTGATATTTCATAACCTCCAATTGTTATGGCATCGTAATATTCTTTATCTACATCTTCTCTAACATTCCTCATTATATTTTCAGTGTACAAGTTAAATAAGTAAGTGACAATATGCACCTCTGATGGACCCCTTGTTTTGTATTAAACCAAGTTGTTGTTTCATCATTTATTCTTACTGCTGCTTGTTTGTCTAGATACAGCAGTGATGTTAATTGTATCAAATGTGTTGGAAATCCCATTTGTTTCATTATTTCCCAACGTTTCTGGTGTTGTACACAATCAAATGCCTTTGAGAATTCTATAAAGGCTAAATATAGATTCACATTAAACTCTCTGCATTTCTCTATTATTAATCTTATATTGAATATATGATCTCTTGATCCTCTTCCTTGCCTGAAACCAGCTTGGACCATATTGACTTCTTCTTTTATTTTCTTACGAAGTCTACCCATTATAATTTTTAACAGAATTTTACTGGCATGACTAATCAGGGCATCAGTTCTGTAGTTTGTGCATAATTTCAGGTTACCCTTTTTTGGCAGTGGTATGAATACAGTTCTTTTCCATTCTTGTGCCTAAATACCAGAATGCCATATCTTTGTACATAGTGCATGATAGATTGTTGCACATTCCTTTCTTCCTGCTTTAATAAGTTCAGCTGTTATCTCATCACATCCTGGTGATTTACCATTTTTTCATAAGTAAAGATTAGGAAATAGAAATGAAAAATATGCAACAATTCAATATTTCAGGAAAAACATTTTATAATGATCACACAAGAAAACAACACAATAGATAAAAAAACAGAAAAGATATGAAAAATTAAATACTTATCTTTTTTGGTCTCTTCCATGTAAGAAAGACGGGCACAGAATGCATTTTATCTGTTGTGTTGTTTTTGTATGTGGTCCTTGAAAAAGGCTTTTTGCCAAAATATTGGATTGTTGTATGTTCTTCATTTATACGCACTCATCTTTCTTTCTGCCATTCTTTCTTTTCTAGGCGTCCAGATTTTCGACTTCACAGGCATTGATGGCCTTGCTATCATACATTTTTTTTTCCTTAGCAGGGGAGGGGGTGGGGTGTGAGATAGCTTAAGTTGATTAATGCACTGTTCTCTCGTGGCTAGACGGTTGCTCATCCTACCAGAGTACGTGGTTCAAGTCCCAGGTAATTCTCTTGTCATTTTACTTTCTCTTACTTCTAAAAGTGACCTGTCTATGATATTTTTTTCCGACTTCTAACAGTACATTACTGCGCCCTGATACTTAATCGTGGGACAGCCTATTTGTAGAAGTACTATTTCTGCTACTGCAGGTGCTACACGTGTCAAGTGATCAAAATATGAGGAGAAAATCTATAAATGCCTGGGAAAGAATGATTTTGGCTCACCAACTACAGAAAATTTTCAGCAGCGAACTAAACGAGATCTACCTACCTACCTATATCTAGCTTTCTTTGATTGGACCAGCTAGCAGACCAACCAGCCGTTACAACTATTGCCTATATGGACACAGCAGAATCCCAAATTATGCATGAAGTTTCGACCAAAAACCGATAAACATTTCTAAAAAAAAATTTTTTTCAAACTCTTGACAAAAGGCCCATAACTCCTCTTTTTCTAATTGATTATCATCATCTTCATCATCATCATCAGATGCTATGCCGATTGGCATTGGCCATTATGCTTCTCTAGAGTACATGATCCTTCATGCAGGCCATCAGCTCAGTTGGTGATCTCCTCTCACACCATCCCGTCAGACTGTCCAGTATCATTTCTCTTGGTCTTCCTCTTGATCTTTTTCCATCTATTTTTCCTGTTATATTATTTTCAACGAAATCTCTTCTCATTGCATGTCCTATGAAAGTACATTGTCTCTCTATTATCTTTTTGACAAGGTTTTTTGTCTCTCCAGCTCTTCTCATACATTCTTCATTAGTTATTTTTGCTGTCCAGGGGATTCGCAACATTCTTCTAATAAACCACATTTCTGCTGCTTCCAGTGATTTTTGTGCAGACTTGCCTATTGTCCATGATTCACTTCCATATAACAAGATAGGTTCAATATAGCATTTTAGGACTCGTTTTCTAACATTCATTGATAAGGATGTGTTGGCTAATATGTTTCTCATTCTCTGAAATGCAGCCTTTGCTTGGCCTGTTCTGTTCTGCGTCTAATTTCTTTTCTGCATTTCCCATCTGAAGTTATTACTGCTCCAAGGTATTTGAATTTCTGCACCTGCTTTAGAATAGTTCCGTTTAATTTCATATTGCATGTTGGTGGATTCTGTTTCTTAGATATAACCATAGTCTCTGTCTTTTTGATGCTCAAAGTAAGGACTTTCTGATCACTTTCTTTGGCGACTTGATCCAAGAGATTTTGCAGGTCTTGTTAGTTCTCAGCTATCAGTACTGTGTCGTCAGCATACCGAAGGTTGTTAATATTGTATCCTCCAATTTTTATGCCTGGTTCTGTGATGATTGTTCTTAGAATATTCTCGCTATACAGAGAAAAAAAGGTCTGGAGATAGTACACATCCTTGTCGCACCCCTTGTTTTAAAGGTTGATATTTTCCAGTTCTGTTTTCAACTCGAATTGCTGCTTCTTGCTGCCAGTATAGATGTTTTACAATCCTCAAGTCTTTGCCGTCTATATTGAAGTCTTAAGCATTTTAATAATTTCATTATGTTTCACCTTGTCGAATGCCTTGGTGTAATCAATGAAGCATAAGTAGGGATCTTTATGTACTTCTAAAGCTCTTTCTGTTAGTGTTCGTAAAGCATAAATGGCATTGTGTGTTCCCTTTCCTTCAACAAATCCAAACTGTTCATCTGCTATTTCCATTTTTATCATTTTCCTTGTTCTTCTCATAATGATTCTCAGAAGTAGCTTCGTTATGTGACATGAAAGGCTGATAGTCCGGTGGTCATCACATTCCTTTGCACCTTGTTTCTTTGGTAGTGCTATAAACGTGGATTTAATCAGGTCACTGGGAATATAACCACTGTTGTAAATATCATTCAATAACTTGGTTATTATTTTTATTCCTGTCTCCTCTAGTGCCTCTATTTCCTCTATTGTTATATTATCAGGCCCAGTCGCTTTTCCTTTCTTCATGTGTTTGATGGCATCTATGATTTCATGTTAAAGTATTGGTGGTCCATCACAGTTTTCGGTATCTGGTGTTAATTCTGGTCTTTCTCCTCCATATAACTCAACGATGTACTCTGTCCACCATGTCCTCTTTTCCCATTAACATTTTATCTTCTTTTGATTTCAGGCATCCTGTGGTACATTTTGTTTTCCTGCCTGTGAGTTCACTAATTCGTTTGTGCATGTTTTTGCTGTCTTTATTATGAGAGTCCTCTATCTGTCTGCACTGTTCATTTAATCACACTTCCTTTGATTCTCTGCATTTGCATCTTATTTCTTTATTTATCTTGCTATATTTTTCTTGGTTATTTTTACTCCTCCTCCTCTTGTCCATCAGTACTAAGATGTCGTCTGTCATCCATTTATTTTTAGGGTCTTCTTTTTTGGTGGTGTTATCTCTTTAACAGTTTGGTGGATAGACTCTCTTAACATTTCCCATTGTTCATCGATACTATTTGTCTTTGCTATTGCACTGTATCTATTTGTTATAATAACTTTGTATTATTTTCGCAGTTATTGGTCATTTTTAAGGAGTTCTGTATTCATTTTGATGTTTCTCACTTTTCTGCATGTTTTCTTTAGCTTTATTCTAATTTTTCCACAGAGTGGGTCATGGTCACTATTGCAGTCAGCTCCTGGCATGGTTTTAGTTGTCAGTAATGCATTGCGGAATCGTTTGTTGATTAATATTAGTCTATCTCGTTAAAAGTCTTTTTGTCTGGGCTGCACCACGTTGCCAGTCTTCGAGGATGTTGTTTAAACCAGGTGTTTCCTACAACCATGCTATGTATTCTTGTCCATTCAATTAATTTACAACCTCTGTCATTCCTCTCCCCCAGTCCATAGTCACCAACAATGTCTGAAGTTCTTCCTTTACCAACTTTGGCATTAAAATGTCCCATGACTATAGTAACTTCATGTGACTTTGTGTGTTTTAGGGCTGTCTCTACGTCATTATAAAATAGCTGTACATCTTCTTCAGAACTTTCAGATCTTGGAGTGTACACTTGTATAATATTTATGTTTATTGGTCGTCCTTTCAGTTGGGCTAGCAGGACTCAATCCGAGATGTTCAAATATCCTACAATTGCCCTTGCTGTTTGTTCGTCAAATATTATTCCTACTCCTCGTTCATGTTTCTCACTTCTTGAATATATTATTGTATATTTATCAGAGTTTATCTTCCCTGCACCTGTCCATCTAATTTCACTTATTCCTAATATGTTGATCTTCATCCTTTCCATTTCCATCTTTACATTTTCTAATTTTACAGCCTGAAATAAAGTTCTAACATTCCATGTTGCTATTTTGAAGTTGTTAGTTTTGCCACCAATAGCTTGATAACGATCTGGCCTCACTTGTGGCTCGTGAGCTGCCCTACAGGACGAGGCTGTTCCAGAGGAACATCCATTAACGTCGTTCATGACAAATCTATTACTCTGAATAGGCATAATTGTTCTTGGGAGCTACAACAGCGGTTTCCCACTGCCTTCTGTCAGTTTGTGTACGGACTCTCCGCTAGCCTTTGGACTCCCTGTCCTACCCGCAAGGCAGCGGGACCGAGAGGTTTTAAGGCGCCTCTGACCCGCCTGGTATTCCCTTCACTGAGCACCTGAGGCACTTTATAGGGGTAGTAGAGCCACTTACTACCCCACCTCGCTCTCTGAGTCTACCGCCAGTTGGTCCGCACCTGCTTATTTCGATAACTCCTTATTCACAGGGACCCTCCATATCTGGAGGACTTTCACCATCCGCCACCTGTGACGCTTGGGGTGATGATGGTCGCCCCAGCTTTACCCCAGCTCTTATCCCATTATTAACCTTATCTCATTGCATCGGACAAGACTGTTCTTGTGGGGAAATAGTTCTTGTTAAGTTGCTTTTTAATTCGACCATAATTGTCACTTCCATAATTACAGTTTTCATTTACCACACCGACTGAAGAGGATTCATTCATTCACTCTTTCATGTATTCATTCATTCATTTCGCGGTTGTGTTTAATGTGAAGTGTCAACTGGATCCTGAAGATCTGTTACTACTTTCTTGTTTTCAACATTTATTTAAATATTCTTCTCTTTTTTTTTCCTCCTCTTCATTTCTTTCACCCTTGAACGATTATCATGTTATCCCATTCATTTTTAACTTTTCATACATATTGTGTATTTGAGAATGTAATAAAGTTAAACCTGATCTTGTATGTGAAAATGGGGCAGAATGACCTCAAACTAGTTCCAGAAACGGTGAAAAGAAATCCACATTATTTCACAGATTATATAATCACATTATGAAAAGAGATTTTTTTTCGCTTTTTTTTTTTGTTTCGGTAAAAATCATAACAGTGCTACTTCCTGTTCATTACAAGAGAAAGTAAAACAAAGTAACTAAACTAAAGTTGCTACTTTGAGTAGTGTGAGACTTGAGTGACTGTCCAGGATTGTAAATTTCAGCGTGTAAATGCCTGAGGGACGCTGTGGCTGTGTGCCTGGGCAACTGTTTCTCCAGTGGGAGACTCAGGTTCGTAACCTCGAAAGGTCAAGGGATTTAAACCACTCCCACCATTACCCCATGATGGGATGAGAGTTCGCAGTCTGTCTCCTCGCAGGGGGTGAAGACGCAGTCGGTGGCCCATATACTAGCGTCAGGGTTAGCGACCAAAAGCTGATAGGCTAGCATCAGTGTTAGCGACCCAAAGCTGATATGCTAGCATCAGGAAATTGTAGTTTAATAAAGCTGATATGCTAGCGTCAGGGTTAGCGACCCAAAGCTGATATAGTAGCATCAGGGTTAGCGACCCATAGCTGATATAGTAGCATCAGGGTTAACGACCCAAAGCTGATATACTAGCGTCAGGGTTAGCGACCAAAAGCTGATATGCTAGCGTCAGGGTTAGCGACCCAAAGCTGATATAGTAGCATCAGGGTTAGCGACCCATAGCTGATATACTAGCATCAGGGTTAGCGACCCAAAGCTGATATACTAGCATCAGGGTTAGCTACCCAAAGCTGATATACTAGCATCAGGGTTAGCGACCCAAAGCTGATATACTAGCGTCAGGGTTAGCAACCCAAAGTTGATATGCTAGCGTCAGGGTTAGCTACATAAAGCTGATATGCTAGCGTCAGGGTTAGCTACCTAAAGCTGATATACTAGCATCATGGTTAGCAACCCAAAGCTGATATGCTAGCGTCAGGGTTAGCGACCCAAAGCTGATATGCTAGCGTCAGGGTTAGCTACCTAAAGCTGATATACTAGCATCAGGGTTAGCGACCAAAAGCTGATATGCTAGCGTCAGGGTTAGCGACCCAAAGCTGATATGCTAGCGTCAGGGTTAGCTACCTAAAGCTGATATGCTAGCGTCAGGGTTAGCTACCTAAATCTGATATACTAGCATCAGGGTTAGCGACCCAAAGCTGATATGCTAGCGTCAGGGTTAACGACCCAAAGCTAATATGCTAGCGTCAGGGCAAGCTACCCAAAGCTTATATGCTAGCGTCAAGGTTAGCGACCAAAAGCTGATATGCTAGCATCAGGGTTAGCGAACCAAAGCTGACCAACACCCTGGCCCACCTCTCCGTGGTACCCCCAGTAACAGGCCTCGCCTAGCTAACAGGGCAGGGATCTGCCTCCTCACAGTGCTGAAAGCAACAACACAAGAGGCTCTTGGCGTAGCTACAAAGATCTTTATTCTTTTCGGCTTAGACCACCTTTGAAGTAACATAAACGATTAGTCATTTGCATGTCCCTTGCGGAACTTTGCCTCCCTAACAGCTCTCCTGTAGGCCTCTCGGTTAAAAGCAAGATGCCCTGCTGCTGATGCATCCGTTTGCAGATTATCAACGATGTCTTGGAGCCATCTTCGCCTTGGTCTTCCTCATATAAATGATCACGTGACAGAATTTTAAACAGATGTGTTTTTTTTTTCCCTTCAAACTGATCAGGCGCTTACTTCATTGTAGATAAAGTGTTGAAAAACTACGTCTTAAGTTATCAGTAGCACCAGGTCTTCCTTCCCTTTCTTTCTAACTCGTTTCTACGGTCATTTGGCCTTTTATATTTCTCCGCTGTGTCAGTGCTAAATCTTTACCCTCTATAAGTCAATAAAAGTGTTTGGTGCTGTAATACTCCTTCCACCCTTCTGTCCCGAGGTATGGCACTATACAGAATAAGAATACCAAAGTACGTTATTCAGAGATGAAGGAAAGACGCTGAGACAAGTATGTTAAGTTCTGTCAGTTCGAACGATTAAGGGAGATAACAGAGACAAGTATATTTAGTTCTGTCTGTTCGGAACAACGGTAAAGGGAGATAACAGATTCGTAAGCGAATTGGAAATCGAAGACTGGAAAGGCAAAAACAGGTCTTTCACGACATGAAGAATATTATCCAAATAATAGACTATCCTTTACGGGGGGAGGGGGGAATAAATGATAAATATCTTGCTATATAAACATAGTATTAGCTACAGTTGTGCTACTTCGGCAGTAAGTAGAAGAGAGATGTAACAGAAATATGAAGGAACAGAGAAAAATTTTCGGAGAAAGATGCAGTATATGCTGGAGTGTCAAGACACAAAGAAAGACGGGCTTTTTGTTTTTAGAAAAGATACAAAACAAGGAAATTAATAAAGAAGGAATGCATCTTGTTAACACGCCCTTTTGGCTAAGATCAAAGTGCCCTCTTGGCAGGTACCCTGATCAACATGCCCTTTGGTTAAGACAAAGGCGTCGTTTATTTTTGAACTAAACGAGATGCCCGAGGCCTGCCCTGCACATTGAATGCCGGGGGCATGGTCCGCATCTCATTACGGGTGGACCCCGTTTGTTGTCCCACCGGGTCACGACCTGTTGTTTTCGTCGTCTTAAAAAAAAGGAACTTAATAAATACAATAAATAATGGAAGGTCAAATTTCTTTGCGACACACAAGAAAACACACAGGGACTTAGAAACCTGAAAATCTATGTGATTTTGCAGTGTTCTCATATATTATCCTGCATAACCCAATATGTTGTTCAGTATTCTTTGTCGTGTCAGAAAATACTCGGTATAAAGTGGAACGAATTTAAGAACAACGCAGAGATAAGATAGATGAGTGAACAACGTGTCTCATGGGTGATCAGGAAAAAAAAAGATGGACATATGTAGTCCATGTGATTAGAAGAAGCAGTCAGAGAATACCAAAACAAGCTATCAAGTGAAACACAACAGGCCGAAGAAAAAGAGGTCGACCACGCGAAACTCTAAAGAGGACATTGTTAAGCCAGTTTAGTGGGCATAACATCCCTTGATGAGGTTGAAAGACTCGCCGAGAACAGGAAAACTTGGCGAACTACCATGCGAGCCCTATGTGACGTTTAACGGCACGGGAAGGGATGTAAGATGTAAGATTCTTTGTCAGTCTCACGCCACTTCTTCTTCTTCTTCTTCTCCTTCTACTTCAGCCTCTCTAGAAATGCTAGCTGGTGTTCTTTACAGCCGATGCTGTGGAGATATTGAAGCATCTCGTCGGATTGGGGACGGGTCATGGCAGGTATTTTTTAGTATCTGAGAGCATCTAAAGAGCAGAGAGTATGCAATATTACTTTAGGAGACTCTACATCCATGGGGACTAACATCCCCTCTCCGTTAGCGAGGCTAGATTTGTTACTAAGGCAAGAAACTGACAGATAAGACAGATATCAGCTATGAGTCGCCAACCCTACCACCAGACTGTCAGCTGTGGGTCGCCAACCCTGACACTAACATGTCAGCTATGTGTCGCCAACCCTGACACCAGCACGTCAGCTATGTGTCGCCAACCCTAACACCAGCATGCCAACAAAAGACGTCTTCCAGTCGAAACTATCACAGATCTTGACAGAACTATTTTTCCATGCTCGTTGTGTGTCACAATTTTTTAAATAAAGATCAATCAATCAATCAATCACGCTCTAATTTATTAAACTACAATTTCCTGAGATCTGTCACTTAACTTAGGTCTGACCTGTAGCTGCTTTCAATTTTTTCCCAACAACATCCTAATTGTATCAGAGGGCCTTTTGTCAATGAGACCGGTTAACCAATCAGATGTCTTATTTAGACTCATCGTTGGGCTCACCATCCGATGCAATACTATACCAGGAAATCTGTTCCAGCAGTAGGTATGAATTTAACAGTGTTTACCATGATGTTTAGATGAGATCACTTAAGATTTATTGCTTTTTGCTGATCTAATGGAAATAATTAAACATTATTGTAGAGTCACGTATGTTTAGGTCCATGAGATCTAACTAAATACACTATTTCCCTTGTAGGGCTCACATAGTTCAGCACGTGATTTGTAATACCCTGTCTCAGTCTGTAAACAGTAGACAAAATTGTAATCACTTAGCGTTATTTTGCACGGGATTCTAAGAGAAAAGTTTCTTGGCTCTAGTAATTTTGAGTAGGTAGCGGAATTTCTCAGGATTATTATGAGTTTTGTAAAGGAAAGTTTCTTAAATGTCAACGATTGGAATGACTGTGTTGACTTAACAGTCTAAAATTAGTTTGAGAGGTTTAATGGTTTGTTTTAGGAACGAAAGTTTAGGGTACGAAAGTTCAGGGCATGAGTTATGAATATCGTGTTTTAAGTGAAGCTCAGAACAGTTACCTTTTTTTTTTTGCGTGAATGTGAATTTCACTGAGTGAAGTTCTGGAAAGATGGAGGAGTAAATGGGGGTTATATAAAAGAAATCAGAGCTTATTAAAGAGGATTATTATGATGATTGTATTTGGAGTATGATTATCTTGTGATAGAGGCAAATCAGTAGTAGTTTTGTAGTGAATTCAGTCATGTCCTAGTGGAGTATGATAGCGCTTGTGTTGTCTTTTTAGGACAAGGTTTTCCTTGTAATAGTATGATAGGAATTATGTTGTAGTGTCCTTGCTAAGACCAGAGTGTACTGTTTGTGTTTTCTTATTCTGGAAGATGAATTGTTATTCTGAAAGTTGTTATTCATTCCAGACATTAGTAAATACTGCGTTTTTGGGGTTTTTTTTAATTGCTTGCTGGTAGAATGTTTCTTCCTTATGGCACGGACTGCTTGCTGGTAGAATGTTTCTTCCTTATGGCACGGACTGCTTGCTGGTAGAATGTTTCTTCCTTATGGCACGGACTGCTTGCTGGTAGAATGTTTCTTCCTTATGGCACGGACTGCTTGCTGGTAGAATGTTTCTTCCTTATGGCACGGACTGCTTGCTGGTAGAATGTTTCTTCCTTATGGCACGGACTGCTTGCTGGTAGAATGTTTCTTCCTTATGGCACGGACTGCGTGCCTGGGAAGTTTTTCATGTTTCACTTTTTGTCATTGCCGTATGACATCAGTTTTTCCTACCATCGTCATATCCATCATCCACATCTTCCGCGTCAATAAATTTGTTGTCTATTGAATGTGAACTACATTCTTGACTGTTCAAGTTACTGTTGCGTTGTAAGCTTGAAATATGGAGTCCAGATGTTCTGTTTTTGTCCAGTGGAAGAAGGAGCGTGCCTGGGTGTATTGTTCTCTGAGTGTATCACAGAACACAAATCGTAGTCTCTCAGATCAAACTGTCTAATCTGATCCTAAGAGAGAGTAACTAACTTTTATCCAGAGTTGTTCCTCTGGACCTTTAACAGATACATCTTTTCTAGTGCCATATTGGGACGTTAGTATTCAGTAAATCACAGAGAAACGGAATACGCCTTTATGAGGTTTGAATATCAGGTCAGAAGAAATCTCAGAGACTTTAATATAATGATACAAATCACTGGAAAATTCATGGGAAAAAGAGGGAGACCGAAAGGAAAATATCTGCACAGACTGACAAGACGACAGAGGAAGTTGTTAAAAATGAAAATGAAAGCACAGAATGGAGAAATATCAGTTATCGTCGATAAATATTACATTCGATGATGATAATGACGATTATAGTGATGATTATTCTTTAAACTCTGAAGTCTGCGCATGAATAAGTGGGCAGTAATTTGCAATAATATAACCTGGTGTTTCAAGGTTATGTCTTTAAAAGCCGCCCTCCCCGGCACAGTTCCAGTCGTGACCTAGATAACAGCAAGCCTGGCCGCTGGAAAGCGCGGGAGAATGTTGGTTGTTGTTTGTATCTGCAAAGTGGCTCCCTGGGTTATCACCGTCTCTCCCATCAGAGGTGGCGCCCTCTGTATTCAGTATAGAACAACAGCAGAATAGTTCATGAAGGTAGAACAATAGTCAGGGAACAATGAAATGAACAAAACTTCAGGAAATACAATATTACGAACACACACAAAAAACCGACAGTTCTAAAGAAAAAGCAACGTAAAATAAAACCTACAGCATACAAGAAAGTAATGTAGGGACCATGTGTTCCATTAACTCCTGTCAGTTATTTAACAAGGTCAGAGCTAAAATTATGCCAAATGTGTAGCCGAGTAAATGGAAGGCATTAAGATAAGCGTATTATTGACCTGGGCACGTTTTAAAGCGCAAATAGGTTATCCTTGCCGAGGGCGTACAGCAGCCAGTCTTGGGCGCTGGTTATTTCTTTCGGTTATTGTAACATATCATCAACTTTTGATAGCAGTGCTAAAATATTTATGGATAGTATTATAATAAAGAAGATATAGAGGAAGACTACGTCACAAGTCAAGAGATAAAACGAATTATTTGATTTTTTTTTCTCTTTGAAATAGAACAGAGTGTAAAACATTTACATAAAAGCTTTTACAAAGCGTAACTGTCATTTATTGTCACTAACATCCCCCAGGAAGAACTGTGTTAAGAGCACACTTGTCTTAACATAGTCTTTGTGAGACAAGGAACATAAATCTTTTTGCTTAGAAACTCTGACCTACTTCTGTAGCCTAGAAACATGTAGCAGTCAACACTAATTGTAATTGTTAGTTTCATAAAATGTGATGTCAAGTTGGTGGATGGATGGGGACATGGAGATCGCTGGCAGAGATGAGGAAAATCTAATGTGAAACCATTGAATCCAGGACGTGACAAGCCTATGGGTCTTTACAACAATGGCTCTCAGAATGATGTAAACAAAACTGAGCCAGCAGACTATAGGTAGAGGGGAATGAAATATCATTGAGGCACTCATCGGATTCCTCATCCCAAAGTCGGAATGTCTCTGTGGAACTGTCTCAAAGTCATCTGGCCAGCCAGCGTTGCATGCTGGATCTGACATGGAGAAGGCGCTTAAGTACAGCTACCAGAGGCTGGAAAACAAAGTTCTGGCCAGGCCAGCCTACACCACTGTCTTCATGGCAGTCCGAGCAAGACCACAGTCTGCCCTAGCAAGGAAAGGTGCTGAAGTAGGAGGTACCCAGCCAAAAGGCGCACCCCAAAATATCAGGGTACCACGCATCATCCCCACTGTACATGTGAAGAAGAAGAAGAAGAAGAAGAAGAAGAAGAAGAAGGAAGAAGAAGAAGAAGAAGAAGAAAGGAAGAAAGAAAGAAAGCAAGAAAGAAAGAAAGAAAGAAGTCACTAGTATATATAAATGGTACTTTATGGAATTCAGTTTATTTCAATGATACACCCATGAAAAGTGGAGTCCACTGCAAGCTGGTTCCTTAGTGTGAGAAAGAATAGGTTGCAATTCAAAAGTCAACAGGTTAAAAAAAGATCAGCAACTCTATCAACCAATCAACCGCTCATCCAAACAACCAATCAAAGAGTCAGTTAATCAACCAATTCACAAAGCAGCAACCCAGTCTACTAATCAAGCAACCACCCACACATCCAAACAACCAAGAGGCAGTTAGTCAGCCATTAACTAACCACCCTAACATTCACTCAACCAAACAACTGAGAACCCAGTAAATTAACCAATCAGCTAACCATCTAGTCAGTCTTCCAATCACATTCCACCCACCCTTTACACCTAACATCCTATCAACAAATCAACCAAGCCGCCAATCTGAGAACTAGCTAAAGAGTCATTCAACCAAACAATCACAATCAGACCATCTGTCAAACAAATCACTAAACTAACTAACCAGTCCCCAACCTGACAACTTTCCACGAGCCCCAGTCAAGCCACTTTCGAGAAATGAATACCTGACACAGATGTGGTAGGGAAAAATGGTAAATGAAAACAGAGACTGTCTTTGAATCTCCCTGAGATTCTGCCATCACCTTGTCTCTGCAGTTTCTACTCTTCAATACCATCAGTGATGTCTTCTTTGTTCTGTCCACTCTTCCATCCTGCTTCTAATTACAGGTGATAACATATACTATTACTATACCAGGGATGTGGGAACGCTTTGCGCGGTCTTGCAGCAAGCGGTTACGTTTTGAAAATTCAAAACTTTCTTGGCGCCAGTCCGTCAGTCATTTGCATGTCCATTGCGGAACTTTGCCTCCCTAACATCTCTCCTGTAGACCTCTCGGTTGTAAGCAAGATGCCCTGCATCTGATGCATCCATTCGCAGGTTATCAACGATGTCTTGCAGCCATCTTCGCTTTGGTCTTCCTCTCTTTCTTTTTTCCAATTATATACCCTTCCAGTATGGTCTTCTCTAAGTTATCATGACGTTTAATATGTCCAAAATATTAAAGTTTTCTCTGTTTAATCTTCCTTACTAGCCAACCTTTTCCTGATGTGCCACTAAAAATTTTATCGTATATTTTGAGATAACAGATTTTGGAGTTTTCAAGTACCCACAAGAGTTTCCTGAAGGTCACATTTGCTGAACTCTGGTAATAATCTTTCTTTAATTGCCTGGAAACAACAGAATATAAGTTTTATGAAGAAGATGATACAAGCTCCCTAACTTTTCTATAAAAAAATCACCGGATCACCTCTGCTTGTTTCTGACATCAGAGTCGAAGTGGAGACAAAAGATGTGTTTAAATAGTCTCTGGTCTAAAACATATTTTCACGAAAAAAAACAAAGGAAAAAAAAAAGAAACACTACAAATAATCACTTCTTTATCAGATACGATACTTGAAGTTCAAATAATGTTACAGAGTCGGATAGAGTGAGAAACAGTTCATAGTTTTCTGGAAAGTAATAAGATGAAGAAACAGAATAATAATAATAATAGTAATAATAATAATAATAATAGTAAAAAAAGAGGAAGAAAAAGAAGAAGATGATGATGATAAATGGATGAATGAATAAATGAATGTGAAGAAAAGTACCAAAAATACATAAAATATACATAAAAAGATATAGATATACATAAAAGAAGATGTTAAGGTTATGCGGCGTTTACGTAGAATGGAATAATAATAAAATAATAAATGAGAGTGAAGTTAGAACAATAATAAAATAATAACTAAGGGTGAAGTTAGAACAACAGTAAAATAATAACTAAGGGGGAAGTTAGAACAATAGTAAAATAATAACTGGGAGTGAAGTTAGAACAATAGTGAAATAATAACTAAGGGGAAGTTAGAACAATAGTAAAATAATAACTAACAGTGAAGTTAGAACAATAGTGAAATAATAACTAAGGGTGTAGTTAGAACAATAGTAAAATAATAACTAGGAGTGAAGTTAGAACAATAGTGAAATAATAACTAAGGGTGAAGTTAGAACAATAGTAAAATATTAACTGGAAGTGAAGTTAGAACAATAGTAAAATAATAACTAGGAGTGAAGTTAGAACAATAGTAATATAATAAATGAGATTGAAATTTGAACAACAATAAAATAATAACTGAGAGTGACGTTAGATCAACAGTAAAAAAAATAACTGAGAGTGAAGTTAAAATAATAGCAAGGGAACAATGAATTGGAAAAAATATAAAAGTAAAAGTAAAGATAGTCCCATAGCATTTCAAATGCCGTAGGGGGTGAAGCGTTAGAGACCTCATTATGCTGGGTCATCAGCGTGTGAGGTAGGGTGACCAGTTCCTTTCCTCGCTGCCTTTACTTCCCAAATTTTCTCTGGTACCCATTTTACGAGGCTGGGTCGACCTCGGGGCCGTATTGGTCGGAAAAAAAATCCCGCTCAACTGGGGATTCGAACCCTCGACCATTTGGTTGCTAGACGAGTGCTCTAACCACTACGCTAGCCGGCCCACAAAAAAAATATAAACAAAGATAAAATACGAACAAAACTCGACGGTTCCAAAGAAAATATTCTTCTAGAAAAGGGAAATAAAAATACAAGGAAGTATTAAAATGAAGAAGAACAAAATAAAAATATTTTAAAAAAGATGTTAAGGTCACTTAACAATATTTATATCGTTCCAGAACCTCTTTTCTTGCACTTTATGACTCACTCATTTTTTTTTCTTTGTGCTAATCTTTTAGAAGATCTCATGTACAGGTTACATAGCTATCACCAGATCTACATATCTTTTAAATAACACATATACCATTATCACCCTTTCTCAAATATTGGACCACCGACTCTCGCCGCATCCATGCGGCATCTGCACCCACCCGATGATTCACCGAGAAACGCCCCTGACTGGAAAAAATGCAATGGCAAAACGACTTCTGAGTTGGAGTTGCACTATCGTTCACAGATTTATGTTGAATGCTGTGGGGGTACAATGCTGATACGAGAGATTTTCACGATACTTTGACTGGATACAATCAGTGAAGCTCCAGTCTTTCAGTAACATAAGATATGCTGAAACTAGACACTATACTATGAGTGAGATTAGGTATAGTCAAGTTTTCCTATAAATGGATTCGGCTGTGCTACAGTTGTTCAATGAGTTGTAATGGAAACATTAAAGTTTTCTATATATGTATAGCTAGATCGGATATGGTATAGACGTTATATGAGTTATGTTGCCTATACTAAAGGAGAAGTTTCAAATAGAGAAACTGACAATACTGAGAGTGAGAGTTCTTCTAAGAGTGAGAGATTGTGCTAAAGTTTTTGTGTTTTGTTTTTTTTTAGTTAGATGACGTGTACAAAAACAATTCGTGTGTAAGACCAACTACATTAAAGCTGCATTCTCTGAGTCTGACCAGTTTATATTAAAATTGCATTCTTAGAGTGGAACCAATTATATTAAAGTTGCATTCTTAGAGTGGAACCAATTATATTAAAGTTGCATTCTTAGAGTGGGACCAATTATATTAAAGTTGCATTCTTTTGGTGTGACCAGTTACATTAAATTAAATTTGTATTCTTTAAGTGTGTAGTCGTATTCTTTGAGTGAGATTGCCTATAATAAAAGTTGTATTCGTTCAGTTTTATCTTGTATCTTCTATCCTTCCCGTGCCGTTAAACGTCATATAGGGCTCGCATCCTAGTTCGCCAGTCTGTCTATTTCGGCGAGCTTTTCAAACTCATGAAGGGATTTTATACCTACTAAACTGGCCTCTCTTAACAATGTCCTCTTAATGTTTCACGTGGTCGACCTCTTTTTCTTCGGCATGTTGTGTTCCACTTGATAGCTTGTTTTGGGATTCTCTGACTGTTTCTTCTCATCACGTGACCGATATAAGTCCATCTACTTTTCCTGATCACCCATGAGACTGGTTGTTGTTCACTCATCTGCATTATCTCTGCGTTGTTCTTGAATTCGTTCCACTTTATACCGAGTATTTTCCTTAGGCATTTGTTTTCAAAAGAAAATTTGTTGTCTATTTCTTTAGTTGTTTTCCAGCTTCCGCATGCATAAATGAGAGTGGATATTACATTTGAATTTAATAAAAAATTGGTTGTGTAAAAACTTGTTTTTTTGTGTTTATAACTTCTGGGTGCCATATGTTCTCAAGATTCTTGAAGGTCGATGCTGCTGTGGCAATTCTAGCATCCTATCTGATGTCATTATCGTGGACTATAATAATATATAATAGCTGCCAAGGTATACAAATTGGTTTACTTCTTCATCAGCTGTCCCTTCTGCGTATTTTTTCTTTGATTAATGGGAAGTTTCATTATTTTTGTTTCTTTTTCCTTGTTAATTTCAAGTCCTATTTTGCTAGCCATTGAAGACAGGGTATCTATTTTTTCTTGCATTGATTTCACATTGTCACTGATGAGAGTTACGTCATCAGCAAAATCAAGAGCTTCTAGTTGCGTCCCATGTATTCAATCAATACCTACGTTACCTGTGCAGTATTTTTCATTATGAAGACTGTGACACTTCCAAAAATCAAGGGAGATAATGTACACGATCTGACAATTAAGTAATGAGACTGATTTTATTAGGGCCAAGACAAACATGCCATCTATGAAGAAAAGCATGGAATCCAAAGAGGCAACCTTCATCTATGAACAGGGAACTTTTCATCGCCGCCCCATAAGCATACAACAACAAATCGCCATTTTGTTGACCTAGTCAAAGGTGCATTGTTAATCAGCATGGAGCAAAAAGCTAACATTAAATTCTGTTTAAAACTCGGGAAAAGCGCCATTGAGACAGTTGAGTTGACGCGACAAGTTTATGGGGATAATTGTTTATCTCGTGCACGGATTCAAAAGTGGTGTGGAAACGATTACAAATGCAACTAGACATGGACTCCCAATCTCTGTTCGTAATGAGGAACTCACTGCAAAAGTCAGAGAACGGATAGAAGAAGATCGTTGTTTGACTGTGAGGATGGTGGCAGATGAATTTGGTGTTAACCGAGAGATCATTCGTAAACGTTTAAAGGAAGATTTGGGCAAGAAAAAAGTTGTTTGCCGGTTTGTACCACGTGCGTTGCCTGATGACCAAAAACATCAGCGTGTTGAGTGCGCAAAAGACATCATCAAAACGTGTCGCAGAAATAAACATTTCTTAAATCTGATTGTTGCAGAGTATGAACCATGGACTTTCCACTATGATCCCACAACTAAACGCCAAAGTACTCAGTGGAAATCATCATCATCACCAAAAGGCAAAAATATTCGTCTTCAAAAATCGAAAGTGAAGACAAAGTTGGTGTGCTTGTACAGCAGCAAAGGAGTTATTCACAAAAAAATTATTCCATTGGGACAGACTGCTACTGCCAAAGTTTATTCAAGTATTTTGAAACGCCTAATTGAAAAGGATTCTCCGAGTCCGACCCGAGTATTCAACACCTGGCAGTTTTTTCCTTCTTTATGATAATGCACCAGCTCATCGGGCGGTAGTTGTACAGAAATTTTGGGCTCAAAAATAAGTATGTGTTCTCAATCATCCACCCTATTCTCCAGATTTGTCTCCCTGCTATTATTTTCTATTCCCAAAATTAACGTTACCATTGAAAGGACTCTTCGTTCGCGATACTGATGACACCTAAAGGCCCGTAACATCGAGTTTAAGCGCCATACCACCAGAAGAACTGCAGAGGTCGTTTCAGTGTTTCTTAGATCGTGCCACTCGCTGTATCAGTGCACAAGAGGCTTACCTTGAGTAACATACAGGTTATATCTTCAACTGTTGTTTATTTTATTTTTTATGTAATTAGTCTCACTACTGAATTGTCGGACTTTGTACATCCTTGTTTCAATCTAGAGCCATTCATTCATTCGTTCTTCTGTGTTGACTACACAAACATATCCGTTGTAGAGGCCCCTAATGATATTGACAGTCTTAGACTGTATTCCATATACTCTTAAAATTCTCCACAATTATTCTCTCTGTATGCTATTAAATGCCTTTTTAAAGTCTCTGAAGTTCAGTATTAATTGTTTCTGCTATTTAATATGTTCTTCAAATATTATTCTTGGAGTAACTCTCTCTCACTATAAACAAAATATAGCGCTAGTCATAGTATTCATCTTTAAGCACGAGGTCATAGTATTCATCTTTATGCACGAGGTCATAGTATTCATCTTTATGCACGAGGTCATAGTATTCATCTTTAAGCGCGAGGTCATAGTATTCATCTTTAAGCACGAGGTCATAGTATTCATCTTTATGCACGAGGTCATAGTATTCATTTTTAAACACGAGAAAAAAGAAGTTATTAAAAATAGGCACTTGGAACGTGCGCCCACTTACTGATGCATGCACGTCAAATAGGCCTGAAAGACCCACAGTATGTTTCGTGTGTGGCAAAACTTCTAGAGCTCGTATAGGGCTAGTTGGTCACACACGGACACGCCTCTCCTTGCTTTGACTAAGATGAATCTGTGGTCATTATCGAAGACGATGGACGAACAACAACAGCAGCAACAACATTCTTAGAGTAAAGATCTGGTCGAAACAGCTCCTCCCTTTTCGAAATCCTGCTTGTTCTTCTCTCATTGCAGCATCCATTATACCTTGAATTCTGTTCAGAATAACTTTGAAGAATACTTTTGACACAACTGATAGTAAGGTTACTCCTCTCCAGTTATTGCAATCGCTAAAGTTGCCTTTTTTATGTATTTTAACAATGATTCACTTTTTCCATTTAAATGGGACCTTTACTTCTTTTCAAACTTTATTAAACATTCTCTGTAACTGGCTCATGTTGTCACTGTTAATAGCTTTTAACATTTTGGCTGTTATTTCATCTTCACCTGCAGCTTTATTGTTAGCCATTAGATTGACTGCTGTTTCAATGTCACGCAATGTAATTTCATCTAGGTTGACATTTAGGATGAGTTTTTAGGATGAGTATCAGTCAGAGTAGAGTTTAGCATCAGTTTTCTATGAATGGTAAGTCAGTTTCAAGGTTTATCAATTCTTTTGGGTGTGGTTGTGATAGTATATTGTTAATATCAATAAAGATCGACATTGTGTCAGTCAAATGGAAGTAATAAACTTTAATAGTAACGATAGTTGATTCAATCCCTTATATATCGAGTTTTAGAATGAGTCATCTCACACGAAAATTAGAAGTTAGTCCCAGTTTTGACTGGTACTGGCACGGGCTATGTGAGGTTAGGTTAGGGGAAGTTTTAAAGTGTCAGCTTTGGAATGTTGGTTGTTGACACAACAGACTAAATTTAATAACTGAGAGTTAGTTTTAGGAAGATGTTTGTTTAAGAAAACCAAAGGTCATTAAAAACAGAGAACTTCACGTGAAGTTACTTTTTCAGGATAGAATGTTCTGGAGTTGTGGGATAATTTTAGAGGGAATATTTCAGGGTTAGGTGTTTTTAGGATGAGTATCAGTCAAAGTAGAGTTTAGCATCAGTTTTGTATGAGTCTGTACTTTGATGAGGACTTTTGGATAGGACTCTAACTTCTTGAGATGTTGGTAGTAGTCAATTTGGTAAATCAGTAACATCAATCCTTCCAGGCAATGACAACATGTAATAACACACACATATCACAGTAGAAATCCACTATTCCTATTTCTTGATTGACACCAGTCTGTATCACTGACATTCTTGTATAATTTGATAGCAGTGGGCTCAACTTGTCAAACCTTATAGTACGGCAAGGATATCCTGTTTCATGTAGGAATCCTGCTTTAATTCTGCTTCATGGTGGATTAAGTATTTCTTGGAAGCGTTTTTGTCTTTCATCACCATCATCATGTGCCGTGCCGACTGGCGTTGGCTATTATGCTTCTCCAGAGTATCCGATCCTTCATGCAGGCCATCAGTTCAGTTGGTGATCTCCTCTCACACCATCCCGTCAGACTGTCCAGTATCATTTCTCTTGGTCTTCCTCTTGACCTTCTTCCTTCTATTTTTCCTGTTGTTATAATATTTTCAATGCCCCCTCTTCTCATTGCATGTCCTATGAAAGTACATTGTCTCTCTCTTATCTTTTTGACAAGGTTTTTTTGTCTCTCCAGCTCTTCTCCTACATTCTTCATTAGTTATTTTTGCTGTCCAGGGGATTAGCAACATTCTTCTAATAAACCACATTTCTGCTGCTTCCAATGATTTTTGTGCAGACCTGCCTATTGTCCATGATTCACTTCCATATAACAATATAGGTTCAATATAGCATTTTAGGACTCGTTTTCTAACATTCATTGATAAGGATTTGTTGGTTAATATGTTTCTCATTCTCTGAAATGCAGTCTTTGCTTGACCTATTCTGTTCCTAATTTCTGTTCTGCATTTCCCATCTGAAGTTATTACTGCTCCAAGGTATTTGAATTTCTGCACCTGCTTTAGAACAGTTCCGTTTAATTTAATACTGCATGCTGGTGGATTCTGTTTCTTAGATATAACCACAGTCTCTGTCTTTTTGATGTTCAAAGTAAGGCCTTTCTGTTCACTTTCTTTGGCCACTTTATCCAAGAGATTTTGCAGGTCTTGTTGGTTCTCAGCTATCAGTACTGTGTCGTCAGCATACCGAAGGTTGTTAATAGTTTTTGTCTTTACGTGATGTAGATATGGTGCCAGTTTTGCTAAAGATTGGTCTTTCTTTAATAGTACCTGTTAGGCTCTTTTGTATGCTATATAGAGTTTTGCTGTCTCCTGTTTTTGCTGCCTTCTCCGGTTCTTTCGCTATATTGTCTATGTATTCTCTTTCATCCATTCTAGCTGAACTTGTTATGTATGCAGAAAACTCTCTACTGTAGAGAGCGGAACAACAACACAACTCCTTCAGATTATCAGAGGAAGTATCCCCCCCCCCCCCCAGACAAGTATTTCGGCCCTATTAAACTCCTGACACTCTAAGGGAGGGGGGGGTGGGCTCCTCTGGGTCATGACTGGCAGAGGTCTTGTGAGTTGTTGCTTTTTTTTCCCGTCCCGGGATTGAACCCGGGATCTTTCATTTGGCACTGCACTTTGAAGTGCGTCTTTAGCGATTTAGCTACGGAGGACTGGTATTAGTTGTGACAAACGAAATTATTTTTGTTCTCAATACTTGTTTCGCATACTTCACAGCCAGCATGAGGCCTTTTCTGTGTTTCTGAAAGGCTTTTCAATACCCTTGTTCTTGCTTGTTCCTTTATGCCCAGTTGCTTACATAGGTCGTAAACTGATGTTGCTACGAATCCTCTAGCTCCCACTTCTACAGCTATCCCCCTGCCCCCTGCCTCATTCGCTTGACCAGATCATTGTACTTCTCACATTTGTATAGATGCTGCTCCTCTATTCTTGTTTCGTACGGAACCGGAAGCTCGATCATTATTAGTTCCTGTTTTTCTATGGAGTACACTACAATGTCCGGTGGCATTTCTGTGTTCTTGATGGCAGTCGGGTATTCGTTTCTTTCTGGTAGGTCCGTTATCACATCCCAGTCAATTACTTTATTATCTAGTTCTTTGTATGATGCTTTTGCCAAATCTTTTCCAAGATCTGTCTTTACATGCAACGTGGCTAATTTGACCGACCGTGGAACCAGTTACATTAAAGTTGTATTCTTTCAGTGGCATCAACTATATTAATGATGCATAATTTAAGTGGGATAAGCTATTGTAAATTCGTGTATGACTGGTACCAGCTTTATAAAAGTTATTAAACAACTGAATCTTTTACAACTAATTTAGAATTATTCTTTATGCAGAATCTGTTCTGCTAGACTACTTATGTAATTCAACTCGAACATAAAGAATATGTGCAGGAGACCTACACTGTAAGTGCTATATAAGTATGGCATAACAGAAAAACCCACGTTGATGCCTTTTGAATGTATTAATAGTTACTGCAACTGTTCAACTGTAACTGCATATTGAATTTTCTGGGGTTGCTTCCACTGACACTATTTGTGATAGGTTAATTCCCTTGTTACTTACGTAGTAAAGGTTACGTTTGTTATGAGTTGAAAAAGTGTGCGGAAGCTTCGACATTCACAAATTCACGTGGGAATGAGTTTTTAGTGAAGGAAAGTCTGGGGCTGATTTTGGCTGTATGAAAGAATGGTTTTTGAAGACTGTGTCAAAGTCTCGTAAGGAGGGAAGTCTTGCCTTCACTCTCATATAGAGAGTAGTTTTTTCGTTTTCATTAGAGCACGAATGGATCAAGCTGGAGACATACTATTTCTTTAAGTTTCTTTTCTTGGACTCTTTTTTATCACTGACCTTGTTGGCCTTTGTCATTGTTTGTCTTTGTCATTGTTTGTCTTTGTCAGTGTTTGCCAATGTGCTTGTCCTTTCTTGTTGTTTTACAGGCGGTATGAATGGTGTGAATTCATCATCATTATCTACAACTATTGAGATTTTCATCATCATCATCATCATCATCATCATAATCATCATCATCATCATCAAGTGTCGTTATTAAACTTGTTACATAAACCCGCCACAGATGTTCTGCTTGCCTGAGAGTCGCGCTAATCTAGCTAGTCTGAGCCAGGCGCTGATGTAGCTAGTCTGAGCCGGACGCTGATGTAGCTAGTCTGAACCAGGCGCTGATGTAGCTAGTCTGAACCAGGCGCTGATATAGCTAGTCTGAGCCAGGCGCTGATGTAGCTAGTCTGAGCCAGGCGCTGATGTAGCTAGTCTGAACGAGGCGCTGATGTAGCTAGTCTGAGCCAGGCGCTGATGTAGCTAGTCTGAACCAGGCGCTGATGTAGCTAGTCTGAGCCAGGCGCTGATGTAGCTAGTCTGAACCAGGCACTGATGTAGCTAGTCTGAACGAGGCGCTGATGTAGCCAGTCTGAACCAGGCGCTGATGTAGCCAGTCTGAGCCAGGCGCTGATGTAGCCAGTCTGAACCAGGCGCTGATGTAGCTAGTCTGAACCAGGCGCTGATGTAGCTAGTCTGAGCCGGACGCTGATGTAGCTAGTCTGAGCCGGACGCTGATGTAGCTAGTCTGAGCCGGACGCTGATGTAGCTAGTCTGAGCCGGACGCTGATGTAGCTAGTCTGAGCCAGACGCTGATGTAGCTAGTCTGAACCGGGCGCTGATGTAGCTAGTCTGAGCCGGACGCTGATGTAGCTAGTCTGAGCCGGACGCTGATGTAGCTAGTCTGAACCAGGCGCTGATGTAGCTAGTCTGAGCCAGACGCTGATGTAGCTAGTCTGAACCGGGCGCTGATGTAGCTAGTCTGAGCCGGACGCTGATGTAGCTAGTCTGAACCGGACGCTGATGTAGCTAGTCTGAGCCGGACCCTGATGTAGCTAGTCTTAGCCAGGCGCTGATGTAGCTAGTCTGAGCCGGGCGCTGATATAGCTAGTCTGAGCCAGGCGTCTTGTCTTGAATCTCTCGAACAGAGAGATTGTTGTTGTGTGTCAAGATGTGACATTATTTGTCTAGTCATCTGCCTGCATTATCTTGATACATTTCACAAGTATATAAGACGAGCTATCACACAACAAATGGCTATTCTGAAACTGTATGAATAGAAAACATGGAGATTTTTCGGGCAGTAAGGTAGTAGAGTACACTATTGTATCATTAGCTTTTGAAAAATACAAAGAACTTTCAGTGGCTAATACTTTGGAAAATTTTATTTTGAAATCTGAACAGCCACACCGTAGGCAATGATTGATCTAATCTGGTCGGATTTTTACCTCACAAGACGAAGCCGTTAAGATATTTTTAAAGATATTTTTCTCGTTTGACCTTTTTTTCCCCTGTGTTTTCGAGTGATTTTCTGATATTCTGCCAGAAAACACAAGAGAACCTTGATAAACAGATAGAGAGAGAAGAGAGAGAGAGAGAAAGAGAGGAGAGACATAGAGATAGAGAGAGATAGAGAAAGAGAAGAGAGAGAAAGAGAGAGAAGAGAGATAAAGAGAAATAGAGAGAGTAGAGAGAAATAGAGAGAGAGAGAGGAGAGAGAAAGAGAGGAAAGAGAGGAGAGACATAGAGATAGAGAGAGATAGAGAGAAAAGGAAAAGAAGAAGAGAGAGAGAAAGAGAAACCCAGGAACACAGTAGGATGGAAGCAGACTGTGTAATAAGCTCTGAGAGATTCGAAAGATGAAGGGAGATATTAGATTCTCTAAATTTCTGTCTTCTTACGTCAGCTCAAAAAGAAATTTATCTTTGTTTTTCACACGTTTCAAATGGTTTTCAGAGTTGTATAAAATGTTCAGATTACCATTCATTCATTCACTCATTCATTCAGTTTTCCAAGTGATTGCGGCTCATTGTTGCAGACAAGATTTGTCTCCCTTTCCTCTCTGTTCTTAGTTTTCTCCTGCCAGTTGTCTCTAGTCCTCTCTGTTCTTAGTCTTCTCCTGCCAGTTGTCCCCTTCGAGGGCTCGTAGGTCTTCTTCCAGGCTGTCACGTCGCCGTTGTCTCGGTCTGCCTCTTGGTCTGTCTCCGTTAATCATATCTATATAAGCCTTTTTTGTCTGTCTATTCTCGTCCATCCTCTCTAAGTGTCCAAGACATCTCATTCTGTTGTTATTCATAATGGTAGTTATAACTGGAGACTCGAATAGAGTGTGTATGTTTTTGTTGTTTATAATTTTCCTTTCTTGTGATATAGTATATCTAATTGGTCCAAAATTTCTCCTCAAGATTCTGTTTGCAAAGAAATCCAGATTAGCATATCCAATATATTTTCTTCATAAACATCAGGTGTTTTCAACAGGCTTTAGTCTGTAAGTATGTTTTCTTGTATTATGAGAATATTTCAGCAATGTTTTCTTGTATTATGAGAATATTTCAGCAATGTCCCATAGAATCTGCATGATTATATGTCTCTTTACTATGTGCTTTCTTGATCATTTACTTTTATTGAGGTCTTATGTGATACAGCTCCACATCGAGACCATGTGTACTGTATGGATCTAATATGTTTTCCAACACTTTTGAATTCCTTCATGTTTCAGAATTTAAATAAGATGATAAGTTTATTATCCTTGCTTGATGAAACTCTCATTTTTAACTTCTGTCTAATCTACCGCTCTACATGCTGCCCAAGATGGCTGAGCTGTTTTATGAGTCTGCCGGCCAAGATTATGTTATCAGATACGTCTTTTTTTCGACTCCCCTTTTGATTTAAAAGAAAAAAAAATGTAGCAACATTTATCTTTTATCTTGTCCTACTAACAATATGAAAATAATACTGAAACGTTGGTAAGCTTGACAAAGAGTGGTATTACTTCACTGAGTACATCCATTATACAAGCTTGTTTGTACAGAACCAGTTATCAGAGCCATGGACTGATACAGTGTGACAGGATAAGTGTGCTGCTGATCATTTTATGCTTTCTGAGTCGTCACTTTAGCACAGATGAAGAGAAACTCACGGATTCGAGTCATCAATTTTAGTACAGATGAAGAGAAACTCACGGATCTGGGTCTTCAGTTTTGTACAGATGAAGAGAACTCCTGGATTTGGGATGTATGTTTAGAAAAGGCGAAGAGAACTCCTGGATTTGGGACATCAGTTTAGTATAGGAGAAGAGAACTTCGGGATCTGGGACATCAGTTTAGGATAGATTAGGATAACTCCTGAATTTGAAGCATCAGTTTATGAAAGGTGAGAAACTTTTAAATCAGTGGATAAAAAGAAAAGATTAAGAAAAGCAAAATAAATCTGAGGAAGATGAAGAATATATATATATATAAAAGCTAACATAAAAGATGTGATTTTTTTTATCACACAAGTCTGATTCTCTATCATCTCATGAATAGAGCTGGAGTAAAGAGACCGCATCAACTTTCATACTGTGTTAAATGGGGAGTGGTCCAATCAGTATCAAATGTATCCATTATCCAGTAACTGAGCAATACACTCTGTCTTAACTAGAAACTGCTTCTATTCTCCAGGGCTTCTCCATGATACTCTTAGTACATTCACCTGTACTGGGATTCTCCTTCACTAAAGTACTTACAGACTTGTTTTGCACTTGATGATGATAATCATTTAACACAAAATTTGTGTTAGTTCTCCCTGTAAATTCATGTTAAAGTTGTTGTATCTAAGATCTAGTCTTGTGCTATCTCCCTGTAACTGCGAACTGGTGTTCTTTGCAGCCGATGCTGTGAACATGTTGAGGTACAACATTGTATCGGCATCGGAGCGGTTTATGGCAGCTATTTTTTTCAGTCCCGGAGTAGAAAGAAAAAGCAGGGGGTGTGCAATGCTTCTTCAGCAGACTCCACCACCATGGGGACTATGGCGGTCACTGCCCCGTTAGCCAGGCTATGCCTGTTACTAAGGGTACCAACGGAGAGGTGGGACAAGGTCTTTGGTCGGCTATGGATCGCTAACCCAGACGCTAGCATATCAGCTATGTGTCTCTGACTGCCCAATCTGACAAGAGTCTTCATCCCCTTAAATCTCCGGCAGAGATTAGCAAGAATTGATTTTCATTTCCTGTTTCTGCGAAAACATTGTTTAGATCTAGTACAGAACTATAACCTCCAGCTATGTCATCATTTAAATGTTTCTGGTGTTGAAATTATTGTTCATGAAACTATATTGTTCATTGCTCTTATTTCAGTGCTGACATTACTGTAAGTACGAGGGGTGATTGATAAATTCACGGCCTAATGTACAAATACTTGAAGCACACAGTTGATATTAGGTGCATCTGTAGATCAGGTCAATGTAAGATCAAACACTAAGTTTCAGGAATTTAACTGTAACCATTTACCATTTTTTACAGGCTACTGTAGTGGTAAGGAGTGGCAGAAATTTAGAAAATGGATAAAATTTCTCATCAAGCAGTCATTCGGTGCCTCTGCATCAGGGGCTTATCATCGAAGAAGATCCATGAGGATATGGTAGAGACTTTAAGAGAGAGTGCTTCTTCTTACAGCACAGTGAATAAATTGGCAGCTCAATTCAAACATGGAAGGGAGAGTCTGGAAGATGATCCCCGTCCAGGAAGACCAAGAACGGTAACCACCGATGAAACCACCGGCAGAATCCATGACATGATAATGGAGGATCGACGACTAACTGAGCGGTACATTGTTACTGAGTTGGGCATCTTCCAGGAACGTGTTCATGCCATTATTCACAATTATCTTCAAATGCCAAAGGTCTCTTGCTCGATGGGTCCCGAAACTTCTTGCAGTTGATCACAAACGACAGCATCTCAACATATCAAGACACAATCTTGGCCATTTTTCTGCAGATCCTGAAAGGTTTCTTCAGCAATTTGTGACTATGAATGAGACTTGGGTTCATCATTTTCAACCAGAAACCAAAGAACAAGCAAAGTAATAGTCGAAAGGGGCCAAATCTGGGGAATAAGGAGGATGTTCAAGAAGCTGGAAGCCGCATTCATAAATGGCAGCCATTGCCACCGCCAACTTGTGAACTGGAGCATTGTCTTGTTAAAGATGACTCCTCTCGTCAATTTACCTCGACGCTTTTCCTTCAGTTTGACCTGCATTTGCTTCACAAGATTAGTGTAATAGGCCCCGGTTCTGCCCTTTTGAAGATAGTCTACCAATAGCACACCATCCGAATCCCAAAAGATGGAAGCCATCATCTTGCTTGCAGACAGAATCACCGTTGCTTTCTTTGTAGGTGGGGATCCATGATGTTTCCACTGCTTTTGACTGTTCTTTGGTTTCAGGTTGAAAATAATGAACCCAAGTCTCATTCATAGTCACAAATTGCTGAAGAAACTTTTCAGGATCTGCAGAAAAATGGCCAAGATTGTATCTTGACATGTTGAGATGCTGTCGTTTGTGATCAGCTGCAAGTAGTTTCGGGACCCATCGAGCAGAGACCTTTGTCATTTGAAGATCATTGTGAATAATGGCATGAACACGTTCCTGGGAGATCCCCAATTCAGTAACAATGTACCGCTCAGTTAGTCGTCGATCCTCCATTATCATGTCATGCATTCTGCCGGTGGTTTCATCTGTGGTTACCGTTCTTGGTCTTCCTGGACGGGGATCATCTTCCAGACTCTCCCTTCCATGTTTGAATTGAGCTGCCAATTTATTCACTGTGCTGTAAGAAGGAGCACTCTCCCATAAAGTCTCTACCATATCCTTATGGATCTCCTTCGATGATAAGCCCTTGATGCAGATGCAGCAAATGACTGCTCGATGAGAAATCTTATCCATTTTCTAAATTTTTGTCACCCCTTACCACTACAGTAGCCTGTAAAAAAATTTGGTTACAGTTAATTTCCTGAAACTAAGAGTTTAATCTTACATTAACCTGATCTACAAATGCACTTAATATCAACTGTGTGTTTCAAGTATTTGTATCTTATGCCGAGAACTTATCAAACACCCCTCGTATTTCAGGCATGTGCCACAATATTTCGGGTATGTTTCAAAGATCTTATACATGTGCATGAAATTTTACGATTACCTCCCATATTGAGATTACATCTTGACTCGCCTTTGTCCGCGCGTTTGTTTGTTTGTTTGTGTGTGTGTGTGTGTATGTGTGTGTGTGTTTGTGTGTTTAAACACAAAACTTATGGTTCAGAAAACATCACAGTACATCACCCGAAGCATAACGTAAGCCTTTCTTTACAGTACTATAACCTCCTGGCTTCACTTTAGTTAACAACACACTCCACCCACACACTCCCCCCCCCCCCACCCTTCCTTACGAAAGATTTCTACACTACATCCCAACTTGTGCTGTGGCCTAATTTAGTTTTCGTCTTATTGTAAATAGGTTCTATGCATCCTGGTTGATAGGCCCTTTTTGTTTTTCATATACGAGGGCCTCATAAGAAAGGCTGTTTAATAGCAAATACTTAGTTGCTCATTTAACCCATGGATTACCATTAGTGTATATTACGAGTTCATAGTTAAACAGTTGTATCTTACACTTGGTGTATTTTGTTAAATGATTTTTACCTCGCCTCAAAGTTTTCCTTTCGGTGATAAAAGTGTATTTATTTACTGGTTTGTGTTAGTTACGAGGAAAAGTCAAGAAAGTAAGTTTTTATTTGTCCATAAAATGTGCAGGTATGATTGGAAATTCCTTATCACTTTTCAGCATAATCCCTAGCACGTTTAATGTAAACCTACCACCGCTTCTTTAATGCTTGGAGCTTTCAAGAAAAACAAAATTTTCTGGCAATGTAATCAAATATGTATCGCCTCTTTCATAAACTCTTCGTCTGTAGAGAAATTCTTCCCACCCTGCACTTCCTCGACTGGTAAAAACACATAATAACCAAATGGTGCGAGATTGGATGAACATGCATCATGTGGAAGACACTTCAAACAAAGATTCGTAATTTGATGAGCCGTTGCACGTGTTCTGTGAGGGCGCGGGTTATAAAAAGTTGTAACAACACAATATAACTGAGAAAAATGCAGGCGCTTAGACCTGACTGAAGGTTCCAAGTGATTCTCAAGCAGATCACGGTATGCCTCGCTGCTGTGACTGAAGGTTTCAGGTGATTCTCAAGCAGATCACGGTATGCCTTGCTGCTGTTGATAGCAGGATTGAATTCCTCGGGATCCATGTTCAAGGACCGAGATTTTACAGACCCAGAAGAGCTTGAGCATCAAATTTATGGCCGATTCAGTTTTATGGAACTTCTTTTGTTTCGACGATGAAGAAGAATGTCGCCACTCTATGCTGGCTTGATTTGTCTCTGGCTGGAAGTCATGTACTCAACATTCGTTTCCAGTGACTAGTAACATCGTAGAAAGCCATCTTCGGCTTCAGGAATCAGACACGCAAGAAACGAAAGATTATGCCACAGGACAAAAACTTTTTTTTTCATAATATATTTCATGTCCCTACCTTTGACCCTTTGGGACAGTAATTTGGATGCTGAGGTTGGGAACGGCTTAAGATTTCTCTAAGACGTGGACAGCCATGTTAATGATTCTTGCTCTAAGAGGATTGAAAAGAAATGCTCAAACGGTTGGTGCTGAAAGAAGAAGGATCAGATCAAAGAACAGAGTGTCTGTGTATATCAAGGCTTCTCAACCTCTTTACTGTCGTAATTACGCCCTCTGCATTATTCTTTTATCTGTGATTCATCTCCTCTTTATTAAAATACCAAATGCAAAAAAAAGCTGTCGCCGCCCATGTAGAAAACCTCTGGTGCAGGTCATTGTTTCAGTTTTAGTTTTTTTTAAGATGATGATAGGAACTCTTGTTACTGGGCGTATTTTGTGTCCCGTGCATGTTGTGTTTTTTCTGGTAAGAGTTTTTCTCCGCTCTCTCACTTCACGATTCGGCTGAGATCTCTAATCAGCGACTTATCTTCACTTGGTTTGCTAGTTTCTCATCATTCATTCACAGCTGTATATGCAGTGCGCATCGACTGACAGCCGTGTATATGAAGCTCAGTCTTACATGTTTCTCCACTTCAAGAAGATGTGTCCGCTTTCAGAGTCTGTTTTCCCAATAACTTTCGTGTCAGGTGCCAGATTTTACATCTAGACGACGGCGGCAATATCAGGCCATAAATGTACAAACTTTTCCGTGGAGAAGATACCGGATATTTGACCAGTCTGCTATCATCCCCCCCCCCTTTTTTTTCACCACCACCCCCCCCCCTAAAAAAAACCCCCAATAGTAGGACGTTACTGCGTGCTTGTTATCCGTGACCCCCTAACTATCTCAAGGACATTCCTTGTAGCTTTGTTATCTGTGACCCCCTAACTATCTCAAGGACATTCCTTGTAGCTTTGTTATCTGTGACCCCCTAACTATCTCAAGGACATTCCTTGTAGCTTTGTTATCTGTGACCCCCTAACTATCTCAAGGACATTCCTTGTAGCTTTGTTATCTGTGACCCCCTAACTATCTCAAGGACATTCCTTGTAGCTTTGTTATCTGTGACCCCCTAACTATCTCAAGGACATTCCTTGTAGCTTTGTTATCTGTGACCCCCTATCTCAAGGACATTCCTTGTAGCTTTGTTATCCGTGACCCCCTAACTATCTCAAGGACATTCCTTGTAGCTTTGTTATCCGTGACCCCCTAACTATCTCAAGGACATTCCTTGTAGCTTTGTTATCCGCGACCCCTAGCTATCTCAAAGACATTCCTTGTACTTCTTCTGCCATCTTATCTGGCACATGTAGGTATTGGTGAGATTTCCATCTTTTCAACGCTAAAAAAGAAGAACAATCTCTAACTACTTTCTGAGACACCTAACAGATGCTTTTCATGAAACCAGTGAAACCATTTAGGCATTTTCATTAAGCCGTTTAGAAACAGTTCATGAAATCATGTGGACATTGTTCAGAGAAGCATTCAGACATTGTTCATTAAAAATTTTAGACAGTGTTCGTGAAACCATTTATACATTGCTGATGAAATCATTTATACGTGTGCCATGAAGCCAGTTATACATTGTTCATAAAACCACTGATAAATTATTCATGAAACCATTTATACATTGTTCATGAAACTATTTATACATCGTTCACTAAACCATTTATACATCGTTCATGAAACCATTTACACATTTTTCGTGAAACCATTTATGCATTGTTCATGAAACTATACATTGTTCATGAAGTCATTTAGAAACTCCACATCAAAAAGACAAAGACCCCCTAGCTCACTAACCTCTTGGAGCAGCTCGTTCATTTCATTATTCGTTTCCATGTTGATATCAGATTTATCAGTGGGGCTGTACCGTCACCGTCGCATCTCTCATTAGATAACATGTACTTATGTTTCAAGGACGCACGAAGAACTTCCTGTAGCGACATGGTGCCGCTTCCATTACGCTAGTGTTCTCATCTGATAACAGAGTTCTCTTTGGAAAAATAAGATGTGTTTTAGTTGTTTTTTTTTCTTTCATAGAATATGATGGAATATGATGAGATATAACGAATATTGGTTCTGAGAGTGTATGGCAACTTAGGAAGTGCATATGCAGGAAACTCTCTACCGTAGAGAGCGGAACAACAACACAACTCCTTCAGATCATCAGAGGAAGTACCCCCACTCAGACAAGTGTTTCGGCTCTGTTAAACTCCTGACACTCTAAGGGGGGTGGGCCCCTCTGGGTCATGACTCCCAGAGGTCTTGTGAGTTGTTGCTTTTTTTTTTCAAACAACTACCAATATTTAAAAAAATGTTTTTCGAACGACAAGATCAGTGTTTCTCAACGTGGGACCTGAGAGGAGGGGGGTGGGGTGGATGCAATTTGAATATTTTTGGGGTAATTAGAATATATTTATATTATATTTTTTTTTCAGAATGTGGTTGACTACTATGATGTGAGGGGAGTGGAGGAGGGGGGGGGGGGGAACATAAAAATCTTTCGGGTGCTGAGTGGGGCGTGATCCAGAAAAGGTTGGGAAACACTGGTCTAGATAAACGAAAAGTGCGGTCATTGGTGCATTGTGTTTTTTCTGAGTAATGTTAAGTAGAGACCTGCTACAGCTGATCTGCTGTAGAAACGAGCGCCTGACACAGCTAGTGTTAGGGAAGTTGTGCTGTGATCAAAGATAATATCTGCTTTCAGGGTGAGATACAATATGTTACATCAGTTCTAAAAAAATAAATTAGCCTAAAGATAACTTAAAATATTCCACCAACAAATGAGTAATGGCACAAACAGAATGAACATATCTGCAAGGAGATTATCTGAAAAAACAAACGCTTATTTTTATCAGAATATTTTTTTAAAGTCCTCAGTTTGTTTCTTTGCTTCTTGTTTTTAAATGCCGAAGCAAAGAAATATTTTTAAAAGTGTTAATAGTTTCAAAAATATTTGCATTGATGTGTAAAGTTGTCTGTTGATCTCGCGAAACTCTAAAGAGGACATTGTGAGGCCAGTTTAGTTGGCATAGAATCCCTTGATGAGGTTGAAAAGCTCGCCGAAAACGGGAAAACATGGCGAACTACCACGCGATCCCTATGTGACTTTTAACGGCACGGAAAGGATGTAAGATGTAATTAAAGTTGTCGTTTGAATGTTTCTTAAGCGAGTTTGTAACTTATTGTTTGAGGATAGCTTCGAAAATAATTCCATTCCATGTTGTTAACTAAACAGTTTCATAAATAGCTGGGACCGCTTTTTGTGAGAGGCAGGAGTAGATTATGTGGTAAATGAAGAACTATCAAGTGATAGCTTCTTAAGGCAGGAGTAGATTATATGGTAAATGAAGAACTATCAAGTGATAGCTTCTCAAGGCAGGAGGTTAAGACAAGGAGAGAGTGATTTATGACAAGGAAAGAGTTATTTTTATTTGGAATGCACATTTTAGAGTCAAACAATCTTGGAAGAGGAGGGAATAACATTCTGAAATATGGTAAAAAAAAAAGGTTCACGGGACAAAAAAGAGCGAGAAACACTGGCCGACATGGTGTACACTGATATAGTTTCTAAAAATGTAAGCGTAGCGAATCAGGAAATAAAACAGGCGTGACACTGCACACTATCTTTGACCTGGACGAAGAAAATCATTTTATTTTACTTAATCTCGGAATGTTTATTTATAGAAACAGGTCTCCCAGCACATCGGTGTGGGACTGGGGATTTACATGTTTTACGTACAGGTTATGTGAGAGCAGAGAGATCAAGCGTAGTTCACTGTTAACTGCAGTCGACCATGACAGAACAACATCAAAGTAGTCGAATGTAGTCGACCATGACAGAACAACATCAAAGTAGTCGACTGTAGTCGACCATCAAAACATGGGAGAAATTGCCAAGAGACTTTGATGATATCAGGGTCCAGGTTTTGCACCCTCAGAGAAGCTGCGAGTCACATCATGAGTTACAACTTTGATGGTCATCTAATATCTATGTCACATCATGAGTTACAACTTTGATGGTCATCTAATATCTATGTCACATCCTGCGTTACAACTTTGATGGTCATCTAATATCTATGTCACATCCTGCGTTACAACTATGATGGTCATCTAATATCTATGTCACATCCTGCGTTACAACTATGATGGTCATCTGTCTGCCTAAAGACTTCACAATGAAGTAAAAACCATTATTACTATTTATTGTTATTATAAATTATTATGTTTTCAAAAGTTTCACGTGACTATGGCAATGAATTGAATTCTTATATTTGTCTTACTTTTGGCATTGCAGATGGCGTACGTAACTCATGGACTTTTCAATCATACACTATACCTTGGCGGATTTTTGGGTATACCTTTTTTGTATATGTAGCTCGATTAAGCCAACATCGGACATATTTTTAAGCTTTTAATGCCAACGCTCTCTAGCTCGGCACTCCATGGTCCGGCGTCCTTTGCGAAGCAGCAGATTCCTTTGGCGGTCATACAAGGACTTTCACTGAGGAGAATTCTGAGGCGTCTATGATTCATCCTGCTAGGACCATTTCCAAGGAAGGCATTGTTCCAGACAATGGACACAGTGAGAACTTGAGCACTTATGTGAATCGGATCGCCCAGTAGAGCACTTCTCAAGCAGTCAGTCATCAGACTCATTAAGAGAGGGATCAGCTTTCTGGTTCCACGAAACTGATTAATTCCTCATGAAGAATCATCAGGTTAATGTTCTAGCTACAAGCAGGCATAGTCTTTAAATCTAAACAAATCACGTGCTGATCCAGATTTTTCCGCACTCTTCCACTTGATCAACAGAGTTTTTCATATTCAGTCTGCTTATTCACAGAGTTTTCCATAATCTATCTACTGATCCACAGAGTTTTCCATAATCCATCTGCTGATCCACAGCGTTTTCCATGATCCACTTGCGGCAAAGCTGGTGAGCTTTACCAGTTCATCATAAACATCTAAGAAATATAAAACTATCGGCGAGAGTACGAAGTGTTCCCTGGTAAGTTTCTTATGTTGAAGATATAGTCATGCGAAACCACGAAACATAGAACATTCGCCGACTGGTACTTGTATGGAGAACATAATGGGAGAAAAAGGAAGCTCAGATTCAAAATCTGTTGCAACAAATGATAAGGACCCCTCCGCCTCTGGAGCTAAAAAAGAGCCTGATGGAAAGACACCCTTGTTTGTCTACGTTCTATCAACTTTGGCCACCATTGGTGGTTTTCTGTTTGGTTACGACATTGGAATTGTGGCTGGTTCCATGTTGTTCATTCAGCCGTACTTTGAGGTAAGTCTCTATTTCAGCTTGATTTATTGCACTTATCTCCGCTTGCGTTGTTGCTGTTAAAATATGTTAGTAATGCTTCAATCTTCATTTATTGGCAGTTGACGCCATGGGAGAGAACTGGCCAACAACAGACAGTCTGGATGAAGAGATACCAAAGCTTGAATTGGTTTCTTTTTAGCTGTTCTAAGCGAATACACATCCATCATGGATAAAGTACATTTTGTTGGCCAGGCCAGGAGTGTCACAACAGCCTATCAGATATAAGAAACACAGTATGAAGATTAGATCAGCTATGGTTCTCTAGCCTGGGTTCTGCTGTATCACTGCTGTCTCAGACAGTTTCCTTTCTATATATTACACTTGATCGCCTTGACTATACACGAGATATTAGTAGTAAACATTTGATGCGGACCACATTTTCTAGTGGCGAAAGTGGACCACTGGATATTAGTAGTAAACATAGTATGCGGGCCACATTTTCTAGTGGTGAAAGTGGACCACTGGACATTAGTAGTAAACATAGTATGCGACCACATTTTCTAGTGGTGAAAGTGGACCACTGGACATTAGTAGTAAACATAGTATGCGACCACATTTTCTAGTGGTGAAAGTGGACCACTGGATATTAGTAGTAAACATAGTATGCGACCACATTTTCTAGTGGTGAAAGTGGACCACTGGACATTAGTAGTAAACATAGTATGCGACCACATTTTCTAGTGGTGAAAGTGGACCACTGGATATTGCTATCACTCTAAACACCATACTCTGGGTGAATTGGGCATCCCAGCCAAAAGAGACATTTTCTTCAGTCTGACTACCGAGAGAGTATCAGATTCTGCGAAGGACATAACTCCTGAAGAATGGAAGTGGCCCAATCGACAGCGAAGCAGCTTCTTGGACTGAAGGCACTGGGTTCTTCCTCTCATCGCCACTGCTGTTCAGTAAGTAAGGAAATATGTCGGTGCTACAAAGAGCGTGACCTTGACCTGAGATCTTCCAAGTAGACCGGGCAGTCATGTCTGTGTCCTCAAATTAGATGATGATAATGATGATGATGATGATGATGATGATAAATACTCATTCTCATAGTCTATTCTTGTGGATTTTCATTCTTATTAAGTTATCAACTTTCTGGCAAGAAGCAATTGTCAGCGGAACGATCGGGGCTGCCGCTGTAGCAGCCCTGGTGTCAGGATGGCTGACAGACAAAATTGGGCGCAAGATTACCATCATGACCTCAAGCGTTGTCTTCACTTTAGGAGGGCTTTTGATGGGGACGGCACCAACTAAAGAAGTACTACTAGTCGGCAGAGTCGTCGCTGGTTTAGGCGTTGGTATGTTTTATGTGTCAGTTTCGTCACTAATACATTAAACCAACATAAGAGTAGGCAGCAACAGTATGTTGTGTACACAGGGCCCATGATAGAGGGGCCCCAGCCGGTACATCGTTCCAGTGCCTAGAGATCTTTCATTGCTTTAAGAGAGGGCCTTCCTTGATTTCTATTGGCTCTCCCAACATTTGTTTTACATAAACGACCACGGTAACAACCAAACCTTGTGTATGTTGCCAGATCCAGTATTCTTCGCCATTTCCTGATTTTATTTATGGCCTTCGTTTCCTCTTCGGCCTTGCCCCCTCCCTCTCCCCCTTGTACAGAGTGGATGTCCGGCTGGAGAGATAGCGGCCACTAAACTGCAAAACGGAAATTGTCTCCACTTTGTGAAATCGAATATCAGAGAATCGATACACAGACTGCAGAATGTTTGGATGTCTTAAAGAATGCTACCATTTTGCTCTGGGCAAAATCGCACATTTAACTAAGAACATCCGATCAAACCCAAGGAATATGAAATGAATAATGTAAAACGTTACGCATATATGTGTGTATGTGTGTTTGTCAGTCAGTCAGTCATTTGCACGTCCCTTGCTGAACTTTGCCTCCCTAACAGCTCGGTTGTAAGCAAGATGCCCTGTTGCTGATACCTCTATTCGCAGGTCCTCAGCGATGTCTTTCTCTTTGCCTTGATCTTCCTCTCTTTCTTTTTCCCATTAAGTGCCCTTCCAAGACTGTCTTCTCTAGATTATCGTGAGGTTTAATATGTCCAAAATATTTAAGTTTACTTTGTTTAATCCTCCTTATTAACCAAACTTCTTTAATATTAAGTGGTTGTAGTAGGGATATATTTGTTCTTTTTGTGTCCATTGTATGTGAAGAACTCTTCTGTAGCATTTACATTCAAAGGCATGTATGTGTTTTTCAGCTGTTTTTTTTTAAGTGTCCAGGTCTCACAGGCATATGTTGCGATGGAAAAGACGGATGCCCTTAAAAATCTTATTTTTGTAGTTCTGTCTGTTCCTCTCCGTAGCTTTTTTAGTTGTTTTATTTTTTGAAGAGCGATGGATGTCCTCCTTTTAATATCCATAATTGTATCTCCATAATTAGATCTGGCGAAAGCAACACACAAAGAAATATACAAGAAAGTAAAAAGTTCAGCTAGAAGGGATAAAAGAGAATACATAGACAATATGGCGAAAGAGGCAGAGAAAGCAGTTAAAACAGGAGACAGCAAAACTTTATATAACATACATAAGAGGCTAACAGGTACTATTACATCTAAAGAAAGACCAATCCTTAGCAAAACTGGAACACTATTAACATCAAGTAAAGACCAAAAGCAAAGATGGGCTGAAAACTTCCACGAAATACTTAATCGACTACACCCAAAAGAATTGATAAACCTTGAAACCGACTAATCAACCCCACAACTAAATGTCAGTCTAGATGAAATTAAATTGCATGAAACTGAAACATGAGTGAATTTAATGGCTAACAACAAAGTTGCAGGTGAAGATGAAATAACACCCGAAATGTTAAAAGCTATCAATAGCGACAACATGAGACAAATACAGAGAATGTTTAACAAGATTTGGTAAGAAGAAAAGGTCCCTTCCTTCTAAATGGAAAAAAGGAATCATTGTTAAAATACCAAAAAAAAAAACAACCTTAGTGACTGTAACAACTGGAGAGGAGTAACCTTAATATCAGTTGTGTCAAAAGTATTTTGCAAGATCATTTTGAACAGACTAAAAGATATAGTGGATATCACAATGAGAGAAGAACAAGCAGGATTTCGAAAAGGGAGAAGCTGTCTCGACCAGATCTTTACTCTAAGAATAATACTTGAAGAACGTATTGAAAAGCAGAAACCATTAATAATGAACTTCATAGACTTTAAAAAGACATTTGATAGCATACACAGAGATTCATTGTGGAGAATTTTAAGTCTATATGGAATACCATATAAAATTGTCAACATCATTAAGGACTTCTTCAATGGATATGTTTGTGCAGTCAAAACAGAAGAAGGGATGCGTGAATGGTTTCAGATTGAAACAGGTGTGAAACAAGGATGTATACTGTCTCCTTTACTTTTTGGAATTACAATAGACTTCATAATGAAAAAATGCTGCACAGGTAACACATGTATTGACTGGGTACATGGGACCCAACTAGAAGATCTTGATTTTGCTGATGACATAACTCTTATCAGTAACAATGTGAATTCCATGCAAGAAAAAACATATAGCCTGTCTTCACTGGCTAGCAAAATAGGACTTGAAATTAACAAAGACAGAACAAACATATTGAAACTTCCCTTTAATCAAAATGGAAAATTGCACGTAGAAAGGACAAATATTGAAGAAGTCAATCAATTTGCATACATTAGCAGCTACATAGACCAGGATGGTGACACTAGAAAGGAAGATAGAATTATAATTACAAAAGCAGCATCAATCTTCAAGAATCTTGAGAACATATGGCATTCAAAAGTTATAAGCACAAAAACCAAGTTAAGACTATTCAGTTCAAATGTAATATCCACCCTCATTTATGCATGTGAAAGCTGGAAAACAACTAAAGAAATAGACAAGAAATTAGACTCTTTTGAAAACAAGAGCCTAAGGAAAATACTCGGCATCAAGTGGAACAAATTCAAGAACAATGCAGAGATAAGACAGATGACTAAACAACAACCAGTCTCATGGGTGATCAGGAAAAGGAGATGGACATATATTGGTCACGTGATGAGAAGAAAGTCAGAGGATCCCAAAACAAGCTATCAAATGGAACACAATAGGCCAAAGAGAAAGAGGCAGACCACGTGAAACTCTGAAGAGAACATTGTTAAGAGAGACCAAATTAATAGGCATAAAATCCGTTGATGAGGTTGAAAAGCTCGCCGAAAACAGGAGAAATTGGCAAACTACCATGCAAGCCATGTGGCTTTTAACGCCACGGTAAGGATATATAAGATACTAACACCATATCCCTATGTGCCTCCAAGGCATGAGAGGTTTACCTTTACCTTTACCTGATATGTATATATATATATATATATATATATATATATATATATATATATATATATATATATATATAATCCAAGATATTCAAAACTCTCCACCTCTTCCAATTTTTCCTCATTAATACATTTTTCAGCTGCCTTATTTGTTTTGCCAGTTGTCATCAATTTATTTTTCTTCACATTAAGATAGAGGTTTTGCTCTTCGCTGTTCTTACGGACTGACATAATTAGTTTTTCCATTCCTTTTTGTGTTGTGGACAGTAATACTGTGTCATCAGCATATCTAATCTCTGGTATTTCATAACCTCCAATTATTGTGGCATGTATGTATGTATGTATGTATGTATGTATGTATGTATGTATGTATGAAAAAGGAGAACTTAAATTTTGCTGTTTCAAAGGATAGCCGGGGGATAGAAGTCCAGGAAAAAAAACTGACTAGAACTGGTCTGACCTATATATCAAAACGACCCCAGTACTGTCGCCCAGTTGGGTAATCACTGGACACGTTGAAGAAATAGGAAGTGATGACGAGAGAAAAAAAACGATAAACTGACGAAGAGCTATAGAAGATGAAGCAGAGAGTATGAAGAAACACCATGAGATGAAGCAGAGAGTATGAAGCAACGCCATGAGATGAAGCAGAGAGTATGAAGCAACACCATGAGATGAAGCAGAGAGTATGAAGCAACACCACGAGATGAAGCAGAGAGTATGAAGCAACACCATGAGATGAAGCAGAGAGTATGAACCAACACCATGAGATGAAGCAGAGAGTATGAAGCAACGCCATGAGATGAAGCAAAGAGTATGAAGCAACACCATGAGATGAAGCAGAGAGTGTGAAGCAACACCATGAGATGAAGCAGAGAGTATGAAGCAACACCATGAGATGAAGCAGAGAGTATCAAGCAACGCCATGAGATGAAGCAGAGAGTATGAACCAACACCATGAGATGAAGCAGAGAGTATGAAGCAACACCATGAGATGAAGCAGAGAGTATGAAGCAACACCATGAAAAGGTTAATTGCGGGTCGTGATCAATGAAATTTCTTGTTGTCCTGTAAAACATTGAAGGGCGAAATGGGCGGTGGCTGGTTTGTGGAACATCGGTGGAAGACCAGGGAAGGAGGAATAAGCCACTGCTGCAGATGATGTTTTCTTCTAAATGGGCTGTGGTATTTGGGATATTTGCCCTGGGCTAGCCCTCAGTCTCATCATCTTCCCAATGTAGGAGTACACGCATGTCAAAGCTTGTTTTATCCGCATCTTAATCATTTACCAGAATTTTATTATCTCAAACGTAACATTATACACTTCTTGCTGTACGTAATATACTCTTAAGTGTATGTAATGCACTTTTACTGTATGTACTCTTAAGTGTATGCAATGCACTTTTACTGTATGTACTCTTAAGTGTATGTAATGCACTTTTACTGTATGTACTCTTAAGTGTATGTAATGCACTTTTACTGTATGTACTCTTAAGTGTATGTAATGCACTTTTAATGTATATAATATACTATTAAGTGTATGTAATGCACTTTTAATGTATATAATATACTATTAAGTGTATGTAATGCACTTTTAATGTATATAATATACTATTAAGTGTATGTAATGCACTTTTAATGTATATAATATACTCTTAAGTGTATGTAATGCACTTTTACTGTACGTAATATACTCTATTTAATACAGTTTTATTGTACTTAATCTACAAGGTCCGACAATTAATTAATGAGACTGATTACATAAAACAATGAAATAAGCGACAGTTGAAGATATAACCCGTATTTTATTCAAAGTAAGCCCCTTGTGCATTGATACACGATCTAACAAACACTGGAACGAACTCTGCACTTCTTCTATTGGTATGGCACTTAAACTCGATGTTACGGGCCTTTGGATGTCATCAATATCGTCAAAGAAGCGTCCTTTCAATGGTAATTTTAATTTTGGGAATAGAAAATAATCGCATGGAGACAAATCTGGGGAACAGGGTTGATGGTTGAGAACACACATTTGTTTCTGATCCAAAAATTCCTGTACAACTATCGCCCGGTGAGCCGGTGCATTATCACGAAGAAGGAAAAAACTGCCAGGTGTTGAATGCTCGGGTCGGACTCGGAGAATCCTTTTCAATAAGCGTTTCAAAATACTTAAATAAACTTTGGCATTGACAGTCTGTCTCTCTGGAATAAATTATTTGGGAATAACTCCTTTGCTGTCGTAAAAGCACACCAACATTGTCTTCACTTTCGACTTTTGAAGACGAATTTTTTTTTCCTTTTGGTGATGATGATGACTTCCACTAAGCACTTTGGCGTTTAATTCTGGGATCATAGCGGAAAATCCATGTTTAATCCTCTGCAACAATCATATTTAAGAAATGTTTATTTCTCCGACACGTTTTGACGATGTCTTTTGTATACTCAAAACACGGATGTTTTTTATTATCAGACAACGAATATGGTACAAACCGGCAAGCAACGTTTTTCTTACCCAAATCTTCAACTAAAATTTTACGAATGGTCCTTATGTTAAAACAAAATTTATCTGCCATCATCCTCACACTCAACAACGATCTTCTTGTATCCGTTCTCTGATTTTTGCAATCAGTTCCTCATTACGAACAGAAAATGGGCATCCATGTCTAGTTGCATTTGGAATCGTTTCCACACCACTTTTGAATCGTGAATACCACCTGAATATCTGTGCACGCGATAAACAATTATCCCTATAAACTTGTCGCATCAAATTAGCTGTCTCAATGGCACTTTTTCAGAGTTTTAAACAGAATTTAATGTTAGCTTTTTGCTCCATGCTGATTACGTACCTCTGACTAGGTAAATAAAATGGCGGCTTGTTTGTCGTCTGCTTATCGGGCGGCAATGAAAAGTTGCCAGATCACAATTAAAGGTTGCCTCTTTGGACTCCATGCTTTGTTTCATCGATGGCATTTTTGTCTTGGCCATAATAAAATCAGTCTCATTACTAATTATCGGACCTTGTACTTTTTATTTTTTTTATTACATAACTTTTTTGTTGTATTTGTAAATTACGTTTTTACAGTATGTATTATAGTTTTTGATGTATTTGTCCAGGCATGGCTTCTGTTGTTGTCCCCGTGTATGTGGCAGAGTCGGCCCCTGTCCGCATCCGAGGGAGGCTGGTATCCATGCACCAGCTTCTTATAAACACAGGCATCATCATCAGTAGTCTTCTGGCTGGAGGATTTTCTTACGTGGTCCCAGAAGGCTGGAGGTTAGTCATGTGATACACCTGTTTGAATGTAGCATGTGACATCCTAGAGCAGTGATTCTCAAACTGTGTTTGTTCGCGGCACATTATTTCGTCACACGGAAATTTGCGGCACACAGGGACAGCATAGAGTAGATTAGTGCCACTTACTGTTTTAATGCTTTTTTCTCGATTTTCATGGCACACCCACGGAAGTTTACCGCGGCATACATTTTGAGAGACCGCGCCTTAGAGTAATTATGCTGAATCTGAATAAGTAAAGGTAAAATCCCCGTTTCCGTGCCATTAAGGCATATTGGGGGTACCGTGTTAGGCCCTCATTTCCAAGACCTTCGGCACATGCACATGAAAGCGTGATGTGGTCTTTATCACGCTTGGTCGCATTTACTTTCCCATATTTTTCTTGTACCCCATTTTTAGAAGCTGGGTGGGCCCTGGGGCCATCTTGGTATATACCAGAAAAAAAATCTCTGTGTTGAGACTTGAACCCGGTACCGCCAGATTAGTAAAACCGATTATCTAACCACTCAGCTAACCAGGCCGCCTTCTAAACAAGTATCAGACTATAATGTGGAGGTGAGGTAGGATGCTCTGAGCCACGCCTGAGTGTCAGAATTTCTCGAGGTTACTTATGTCAGTGGCCTCATCACTGGGGAGCTTGAAGCTACAATAGATGAAAAAACTGCTGAAGCTAGATTACATGAAAAAACTACTGAAGCTACATTACATGAAAAAACTGCTGAAGCTAGATTACATGAAAAATCTGCTGAAGCTAGATTACATGGAAAAACGGCTGAAGCTAGATTACATGGAAAAACGGCTGAAGCTACATTACATGAAAAAACTGCTGAAGCTAGATTACATGGAAAAACGGCTGAAGCTACATTACATGAAAAAACTGCTGAAGCTAGATTACATGGAAAAACTGCTGAAACTACATGGGAAAACTGCTGAAATTACATTACATGGAAAAACTACTGAAGCTGAGACGGACTGCATACAATACAGGTGGCACAAGTTGGTCACAACAAAATGACTGGCTGTAGATCGTGAGTAGTGGAGGGTATCTGGTCTCTGACCTGTAAGACGATATAAGAGATACTGGATGGTAACTGATTCGTTGATTAGCATCCAAATGGATGGATGGATGGATGGATGGATGGATGGATGGATGGATGGGTGGATGGATCTGATTATGCAGCAAGTTCTGTTGGTAATTTTTGTTTAATGTTACACTTTCTTGGAGGTCTTGTGGTTGATAATGAACATCATTTTACACCTGTGTCCGTCAATCATTTAGACTAATTATCGTTCAGTTTTTATTTATCTCCTTGTACAATCACACAGAAACAAAACACTTCGAATGCAAAATACAGATTTGTTAAATAACACAAAAACACCCGGGACGCAACTTTTTTTCCCTTTAGAGAATATAGAAAAAGGTTACTGTCTTGAAAGTGACAGAGGACGGGAGTGTACAGTCAGTTTAAAAAATATACTTATAGCAAACACAACATTCTGGAAATGAGAGAAAGAAAAACAATGAAATGACCCAGACTCGTACCACAGACTCCGGCAAGACGAGACAGATAAAAGAGATAACGACTGCGGTAAACCTGGTTCTAGTAATACAGGTAGATAGAGGTGTATGGTTCAGTTTTACAAAGCAATAACGGGAGTGAGAAAAGTGAGAAAAACACAAATAATGAAAAACATACAACATCCAATATTTCGGCGTGAGCCTTTTTCGTGGATTACATACAAAAACAAACACAACATAAAAGAAGAAAAATGAAAAACTTATCTTTGTGGTATACCTCTTTGTACACAATACAACAGAATGCGCCCTGAAGACCAGGCTGTGAGACCAGAAAGGAAAACAAATTGAACCAATCGGATGTTAGCGGCGATGAAAGGGAGAGAACGATGTGGGTGTGTGGGTGTGGGGGGGGGACCTCGGGAAAGAGACCAGGAGGCAATAAATGCCTCTAGGCCGCTAGAGAAGAAGGTGGGAGGGGGTAAAGAAGGGAAGCTCGGAGATAACGTGAAAGTGATTAATGAAGAAATGTAGCGACATTGGTGGGGGGGGGGGGGGGGGGGGGGTAGAACAAGAAAGTAGAGTATAATTAGCAGAAAATATGTGGAAATCTAAAGAACTTTAAAGGAAACCAAATATATTGTTCATTCCCGCTGGGTGCAGACAGCCGGCCTGGAAAATAAGGCGCTGTTCTAGAGCTTCCGAGATCGTACATCAGAAGAACAGGAGGGGATTGCACTAACAGAGATGTCACGCAGCCGCCTAGCACAAGATGTCGATGATCTTGCGTCCAAGTAACGATCATTCTTTTGTTTTTCTTTCTCTGACATCTATATTGCTTTGTATACAATTTTCAACCACAAAGCCCTTGTTGTATCACTTTGCTGTTTTGAAATACTAACATCTGTGAACTATTTTCTGCTGTTTTCAGGTACATGCTTGGACTGGCAGGTTTGCCTGGAATTTTACAATTTATAGGGTTTTTTTTCATGCCTGAATCTCCTCGCTGGTTGGTCGGTAGGGGGCGCACTGAAGAGGCGAAGGAAGTGCTCTCGCGCATGCGCGGTGGAAGTGACGTGACGGAAGAGCTCAACGACATTATCCTTACAGTACGGGAGGCAGAGAAAGAAACTGCGGGTAACAAATGTCTCTGTCATCTTCTTTTATAAATCCCATAGCAACGACAAGATGTGCTTTCTACACCGCCTGTCGTGAGTGTATGAAACACGTAGAATTGTCGGATATTGAATGAAAAAAACACATTTTTAAGTATGACTCAAGAATTATTTCACTTCACGGGCATTCATCCTCACCGCACGTCATTTGCACACGATTTGTATTTATAAGACAAATAAACTTCATTAAAAAAAAAAAAGAGGAAAAAAGCTCTACTACAGTCGTGACATCGAGCATCACATCGTTGATCTCTAGGTGAAGATAGTTCAACAGCCTGTAAGATAGCTCAACAACCTGTTACACAAGTACCAGCATGATAGGGTCATAGGGAGAGATTTAATGGCTCTGATATTTGCATTATTCCTCCATAATAATCACTGTGCCGCATGAGTGGCAAAGTGGTTAATGCACAAATCTTTAATGGCGAAGGTCAATGGTTCAAATCCACCAGAGGCGCTATAGTCACCCAGCTTTATAAAATGTACCCGTTTTTTTTCGAAGAAGGGGAATTAAAGACAGCCAGGCGTGAAGTTGACCATTGCACCTTCTCTCTAGTGTGTCGACAGGTCGAGGAAAATATGGGCACTGGTCCCATGTCCGCTGGTTGCCTCGATGGCACAACAGGGTTACCTTTAACTATTTTCTTTATCGTACAGTTACTGTAGATATGCAAGAAGTCACCAATACCTATATACACCTGAGAGATGTGGCACTAAAAGTGAGTCTGACTGTTAACCAAGATAAGACAGATTGTATGAAGATATCAAGAGACCAGAGGCAGAATGATCCAGACTATATAAATGTTGGAGATGTGATCATTAGGACAGCAGGAACATACAAATATATAGGCACATCCTTCAACAGAAGCAACATAGTAAGCAAGAAAATTTGTAAAAAGAGTACAAATATGGAATAAAATATACTTTGTCTTGCAGCACCTGTTAAAATCCAAAATCCTGTCCCAAAACACCAAAATAGCAATCTACAAAACTATAATAAGACCAGCTGTCATGTATGGATCAGAAAACGTGGAGAACAACAAAGAAAGATGAACAACAATTGCAGATCTTTGAGAATAGGATCATAAGAGGAATCTTTGGGCCCATAAAGGATACCAACACCAGAGAATGGAGAGCTAGAAAGAACACTGAACTGAACATTTTATTTAAATCCAAACTAATTATAAATGTCTTGAAACTGAACAGACTACGCTGGCTGGGGCATGTAGAAAAGAAGAGAACAGACATACACAAATTATCTATGTTCAAGAGATGAGGAAACAAGACCAAGGGGTAGACCAAGACAGAGATGGAAAAACAACATAGAGGAAGATATAACAGAAATTGGTGTGACCAGCTGGACAGAGAAGATTAGGAATAGAGAGGAATGGAGGCGAAATTTATCTGCAGAAATGAGCCTTAATGGCTCAGAAAGCTGAATAATAAGAAGAAGAAGTCGCTGTAGCTGTATAATTTATGTTATTAATCAACCGTATCAAAGTTCAAGACTTCAACTCTGTACAGAATTTCATTACATTTATTTATTGGTGTAGAAACTTGAAAGACAATGTACACATTAATGCCAAAATTAATGTAAACAGAAGAACAGATTATCTATCTATCTATCTATCTATCTATCTATCTATCTATCTATCTATCTATCTATCTATCTATCTATCTATCTATCTATCGATCGATCTATCAGTATATATATATATATATGTAAGGTCGGAGTGGCGTAGTGGTTAATACGCTGGTCTCTCTCGATTGGGTAGGTAGTTTAAGTCCGGTCAGAGTCATCCTAGCCTACCAGCTGTAAGGTACCGGGCTCTTTCGTGAAGTAGAGAAGGAAACAGGTCCAGGCATGATGCTGACGACATCACACTGTCATATATGATAGGTCAAGGATAATATAAACACTAACGCCATGTCTCGTAGATGTCTATGTGGCACTGTAGCCCCACGTTTGCTTGTGGTGTGTACAGTTATAATCAGGTCAAACGTGGAGTTGGAATTTATAATTAGAATTTTCATTTATATGGGAGAGAGCGAGCGAGAGAGAGAAAGAGAGAGAGAGAGAGAGTATTATAATTCGTGGTATATAAGCAACTAGAACATATAGAATTTAACCTGGAGAAAATACAGTAAACATAATAGAAAAAAAAAGATGAGCCATCGCTCAGTTATGAGCATACTAAATACTGAGCCAGCGAACCATAGCTGACCAAGACCCCGTCCCAACTTTCCGTTAATACCCCCAGTAACAGGCCCAACTTGACTAGGAGGGCAGGGGTCACCGAAGTCCCCATCGTGGTGGAGCCTGCTGAAGAAGTATTGCACACCGGCTGCTTTTTTAGCTCCACTGTGGGACTGATAAAAAAGCTGCCACAACCCGCTCCCATACCGACACCATGCTATGTCTCAACGTCTTCAAAGTATTAGCGGCAAAGAACACCAGTTTTCATTTCCAAGAAGAAGAAGAAGAAGAACTCGGCCACAAATGTCAATTAACACTATGAGAACTGCAAAAGTTGCTATGAAATTTGACATTCTAGTAGTTATTACTGTAATCCTTCAATAATTTCACTTGTAATCTTATCCTACAGCGACATTCAGGTATCTGATAGGAGTCAAAATTGTGTCTTGTTTTTACAGCGGGTATACAGCACTGGGTAAAGATTCTGAAGACTCCACAAGTCAGACGGGCTCTGTTTGTTGGGTGCGCCTTGCTCTTCTTCCAACAGTGGTGCGGAATCAACACTGTCATGTAAGACATTCGTCGTCATCATCATCATCATCGCAGGCTGTGGCTATCTGGGGCATAACGCCATGTTACCATAGTTCCCTTTTTCTCAGCCAATCGATGGCTTCTACTTTGTGTTCTCCCTTCTTTATCTAGACGCAATTTGTGCCCGTCTTTCTTATTATCATCATCATCATTATCATCATCATCATTATCATCGCCTTTCACTCCCTTGAGAGCATCGGTCACGGATAAAGGCTCTCCAATCATCCCTGTTCTTGGAATTATTCTCTGCTTCCTTCCATGTGCATCCCTTGTCTCTGAGCACTGTCATAATTTCTCTTCTCCAAGTAAGTCTAGATCTTCCTCGTTTTCTATTTCCTTGAGGATTCCATGTCAGTGCCTGTCTTGCTATGTTGGTGTCGGGTTTCCTCAGTGCGTAGCCAATGCACCTCCACTTCCTAGACAGGATTTGTAGGTTCATAGGTTCTTGTCCTGCCCTTTCCCAGACCACCTCGTTCCTGATCTTGTCCTGCCATTTAATTTTAAAAATCCTCCTCAAGCACTATTTCATGAATGTTTGTATCCTCTGTTGTACTGTCTTGGTCATAACCTATGTCTCCGAACTATATAGTCGGACAGTCTTTCTTTCTAATAGGTGGAGATTTAAAAAAAGCTGAGTCTAGATTTCTCATGAATTTTTAACAGTTGCATTGTTTTTGTATTTGATCCTTCATAAAGGCTTTTTGCCGAAATATTGGATTTGTGTATGTTCTTCATCTGTACGTAGTCATCTTGCTTTCTGTCATCCTTGTTTCTGTCACTTTCCTCACTCCTTTCTTTTTGTAAAGGTAAGCCATACACCTCCATCTGCTTACATAACTAGTTAAAGCGTCGCCATCATCATCTTGTGCTATCCTGGGGTTCGCCTACTAGTTTGGTTGAACATTTGTGCGTTAGTCGTTTTGTATAAAGAGAAGTTTTGATAGTGAAGTACTGATACTTCTCGGAGAGACAATATCTGAAACAATAAATTATATGTGCAGATATTACAGCGGGACTGTTCTCAAGATGGCCGGCTTTCCTGTGAAATACGCAGTGTGGCTGGTGGCTGTACCGAACTTAATAAATTTTCTGTCATCCTTCATTGGCATATGCCTAGTGGAGAAGATTGGCCGCCGTCCTCTTCTCATCATAAGCCTAGCAGGTAAAAGATTATCATAAATTGCTTGTTAAGAAGAAAGCCACGTGACTGAAGTGTTATGCTTGGTGTCAAGAGGGATATTTGGTCATGTGTAAAGTGTTATGCTTGGTGGTAAGAGGGATGTTTGGTCATGTGACTGAAGTATTTTGCTTGGTGACAAGAGGAATTTTTGACATGTGACTGAAGTTTATGCTTAGTGAAAAGAGGAATATATGGTAATGTATAAAGTGCTATGCTTGGTGATAATAGGGATTTCTGATATTGTGACTGAAGTGTTATGCTTGGTGACAAGAGGAATTTTCGGTCACGTGATTGAAATGTCATGCTTGATGTCATGAGAAATATTTGGTCATGTATAAAGTGTTATGCTTGGTGACAAGAGGAATATATGGTCATGTATAAAGTGTTATGCTTGGTTACATGAGGGATTTTTGGTCATGTATAAAGTGTTATGCTTGGTTACATGAGGGATTTTTGGTCATGTATAAAGTGTTATGCTTGGTGTGAAGAGGAATATTTGCCAGGTTTTTTTTATGGAGATGGAACAGCTCTGCTGGGAAATCTGGAGGATCGACGTTTTCTACTTGAATGATGAGAAAGTGATTAAACATGGGACGTATATATGAGATCTTGGATTTGGATTTAAGCTTGTTTAGGAATATTTTAGAATAAGATATATCATTACTGTTTATAATTTTAGGGTACATTTTTTGTGTTTGAATCTTCAAACTTGATTCTTAATCCTGTTATATCTGGGCTCTCATCTGTTCTTAACTTTATTTCCATCTCTCACCCATTTTCTTCACTTCACAAACATCACAATAAAAGGAAAACACAAAACACCGATTTTCCGTCAAAAGATCATCAGTTGATAATATGAACAACAAAATCAACCTTTTATCCGGTTCTAAGGACTGTTATTGCCGGAGGTGGGGTGGAGGATACGCTCTCCACTCCAATGGCGTGCGTCTCAAATAGTCTCTGACAGTCAAGTCCAGCTCCTGGCCTTCTCGTGGCAGAACTGTTTAAACTGACAGGAGAAGGGGCGAAGGCCAATATCTGGCGCCTGAAAACCAGACGCTTCGGGTAGATGAGAGTCATGTTTGGTAGCTCATCTACCGCTGCTGGCGAGATTCTCCAGCTGCCGTGCGTGGAGTGGAGCTCTTCCGGGCCAGTGAATAAAGGTGCAAATGGGGTTGCCGAGCGGCACCACTGTGGAAAAGGTGAAATAAAGGACTAAGAAAAGTAAACAATAGTCAAATCACGGCACTTCTGTTCTGGAGGTCGACCACGTCCTATGTGCACTCATATCGGGCGAAATGTCTCAACTGGCTTAACCAAGTCCTATATACACTGCTGGCGTGATTCTTCGGATGCTGCATGTGTGGTGAAACTCCTCCCGGTCAAGGAAGAAAATGCGGAAAAGCAATTAGGGTTGCTGTGTCGCGCCGATGTGAAAAGGTGATGGAAAGGATAAAGTGAAGCTTAGTCGGTATGACCAGTAGTCTCGCCGTTAGAGCTACTCATATCACGGCACCTCTGCTCTAGAGGCAGGCCACGTCCGAAATATGCCCATACTGGTGAAATATGCCTAAACCGGCTTACACCAGGGGTGAAACTTGATGGCTACGCATGTCACGGTACCTCCGCTCTAGAGGTCGGTCACGTCCGATATACACTCATACTGGTGAAATATGCCTAAACCGGCTTACACCAGGGGTGAAACTTGATGGCTACGCATGTCACGGTACCTCCACTCTAGAGATCGGTCACGTCCTAAACACGCCCATACTGGGATAATATACCTAAACTGGCTCAACTCAGAGGTGGAAGTCACTAGCGGCGAGGATTCGTCTTCCTGGACAAAAGCTCCATCCTTTTCACAACTAGGAAGGATAGCGGCTACGACCACAAAATGCTGAAGTCGGAGACACTGGACAAGGGCAGTCTATATAGGAAACCACCTCTCACCAGGGCGAGATTCTTCGGCTGCCGCGAGTGGGGTGAAATTCCTCCCGGCCAATGAAGAAAAACGCGATCAGAATTGCACGTGGCGCCGTTGTGAAAAAGGTGATGGAAATGATTAAGTGAAATTTAATCGGTATGGCCAGTGGTCTCGCGGCACCTCTGCTCTGGAGGCCGGCCACGTCTTATATATACCCATACTGGGGTAATATGCCTAAACCGGCTTAAACCAGGGGTGAAACTTAATGGCTAATCATATCACGGTACCTCCGCTCTAGAGGCCGATCACGTCCTATATACACCCATACTGGGATAATACGCCTAAACCGGCTTAACCCTGGGATGAAACTTACTAGTGGCGAGGATTCGTCCTCCTTGATAAAAGCTCCGTCCTGGTCACCAGAAGGAAGGGTAGCGGCTACGACCACAAAATGCTGATGTCGGAGGCGCTGGACCAGGGCAGTCTAGATAGGCAACCACCTCTCACCCGACAGGGATATAGTCATATCCAACTGACGTTGAGATTTTCCGGTGAGAAAGTCCAACTTTGGGCTGGATGGGCAACCACCTCTCACCCGGCTGGGATATACTGACATCCAAAACACGTCGAGGTTCTCCGGTGAGAAAGTTCATCTCTGGGCTAAACTGGTGCAATGTCACGCAATCCCGCTTCTGCGACGCACAGAGAATATAGACTTCTCTGCATTTGCGTCTTATTTCTTTATTTATCCTGCTATATTTTACTTGGTTATTTTTACTCCTCCTTCTCTTGTCCATCAGTCCTTAGATATCGTCTGTTATCAATTTATTTTTAGGGGCTCCTTTCTTCGTTGGTATTATCTCCTTAACAGTTTGGTGGATAGAATCTCTTAACACTGCCCATTGTTCATCTTTACTATTTATCTTTGCTATTGCATTGTATCTATTTGTTATAATAACTTTATATTTTTCTCACAGTTCTTGGTCATTTTTAAGGAGTTCTGTATTCAGTTTGATGTTTCTCACTTTTCTTCATGCTTTCTTTAGCTTTATTCTAATTTTTCCACAGAGTTGGTCATGGTCACTATTGCAATCGGCTCCTGGCATGGTTTTTGTTATCAGTAATGCATTCAAGAACCGTTTGTTGATTAATACTTAGTCTATCTGGTTAAAAGTCTTTTTGTCTGGACTGCACCAGGTTGCCAGTCTTCGAGGATGTTGTTTAAACCAGGTGTTTCCTACAACCATGCTATGTATTCTTGCCCATTCAATTAATTTACAACCTCTGTCATTCCTCTCCCCCAGTCCATAGTCACCAACGATGTCTGAAGTTCTTTCTTTACCAACTTTGGCATTAAAATCTCCAATGACTATACTAACTTCATGTGACTGTGTATTTCAGGGCTGTCTCTGTGACATTATAAAATAGCTGTACATCTTCAGAACTTTCAGATGTTGGAGTGTAAACTTGTATAATATTTATATTTATAGGCCGTCCTTTCAGTTGGGCTAGCAGGACTCGGTCCGAGAAGTTCAAATATCCCACAGCTGTCCTTGCTGTTTGTTCATCAAATATTAAACCTACTCCTCGTTCATGTTTCTCACCTCCTGAATATTTTGTTTATTTATCAGAGTTTAAGTTTTCCTGCACCTATCCATCTAACTTCACTTATTCCTAATATGTTAATCTTCATCCTTTCCATTTCCATCTTTACATTTTCTAATTTTACAGCCTGGAATAAAGTTCTAACATTCCATGTTGCTATTTTGAACTTGTTAGTTTTGCCACCAGTAACTTGATGACGATCTGGCCTCACATGTGGCTCGTGAGTTGCCCTACCGGGCGAGGCTGTTCCAAAGGAACATCAATTAACGTCGTTTATGACAAATCTATTACTCTGAATAAGCATATTTGTTCTTGGGAGCTACAACAGTGGTTTCCCGTTGCCTTCTGTCGGTTTGCGTAAGGACTCTCCGCAAGCCTTTGGACTCCCTGTCCTACCCGCAAGGCAGCGGCAACGAGAGGTTTTAAAGCGCCTCTTACCCGCCTGGTATGCCCTTCACTGAGCACATGAGGCATTTTATAGGTGTAGTAGAGCAACCTCTACCTGTCTTGTACTCTGAGACTACCGCTAGTTGGTCCGCGCCTGCTTATTTGGGTAAACCCTTATTCACAGGGATCATCCATATCTGGAGGACGTTCACCATCTGCCACCTGTGACGCGCTGGGTTGGGGACGGTCATCTCAGCTTTATCCCAGCTTTGTTTTTTTAAAAAATAGATGTCATATAAATTTGTCAGTAATTAACCTTTAGTAGGCAAACATTTCATAACAAACATGGCCACTGCATCTCTGCATAAAATAAAGCGATATCTAATAATAAAGTACAGGGTGGATCACAAAAAACCGATCTCTGGAAATTAAAAAAGGGAGTTTCCTATGCCCTAACGCCGCACACCAAACACCGACTTTTAAACCATAGAGTGGTTCCTGCTTGCGCCTACTGTAAATCATATGTGGATTTTTCTAGAGTTGGGAAAGGAAAGGCAGAGTAGCGTGTTGTGTGAAATGGTATGTTCTGAAAGATGGAACTGTGCTTCATCTGTAGAAATGAAAAAAATTTTCTTCAGAAACCATCTTCAAAATCCTCAGACAATAATGGGTTCGTTTCCCCTTATCTGCTGCTCTTATTTCAAGAACAAGACTCACGCAATAAGGCTTTAGTTTAATCATGCAGTATGCCCTAAATTGATCCAAGAGCCATTTTGACTGCTGGGCTCAGCTCTGTGTTAATTTATGTGGCTTCTTTCAGTATTATTCGATACGCCAATGACTGTTGCTGTTGTTCATAGCGCTCCTTGTTTCACTTTGTATGTGGTGATTACTGAAACATTTTGACGTCATTTCTTCGCTTATTTCTGGATCGTTGCTTTTGCAGGGACATCATCACCTTTATATTTTGCAACTTGGTTCACAAACCAACATGAAGGAATATCTGTGAACATACCCCTCCACAGTAAGAAACGCCCTGCTCAGTCGAGTCCAGCATGATCCACACGAAGACAGGCTGCGGAAATACAATATACGAAATAATAATTCCTGGGTCAGCTTTTATGTGAACCACCCTGTAATTTATAATGTGAGCCTCCAAAGAAACAATAACAAAATCATGTTGCATTTATTTTACTGTTACAATACGTTTTGAAAAAATCAATGTTACCAGTTGTAGATAACCGATTTTATATATCATTTATAGACAAATGTATGTATATGTTCTCAGGTACTATAATTGGATTGATAATATTAGCTGTGGGATTTCAGTTAGCAGCGGAAAACCACGCAAGTTTGAATACAACCATCGTGGAAAGAGACATTAATGGATCGGTCATCATCAAATGTTTGTCGAAATACACGTAAGTTTTTCTCTTCTCAAAAACTGGTAGCAACCAATTTGTTGGAAGAAGGATTTTACGATTTTGTCTGATCATTAATTCCGTTTGGTAAAATGTTTCGCCATCCAAACAGTAAAAGTGCGTTAAAATATCAGCCAGTTGTTAGGGCCAATATAAGTGAACTAATGTTGGGTTCTTGCTCTCAGTTTGACTTTCTAGCTTATTCTAACTTCAAGACTAATGTTGGGTTCTTCCTCTCAGTTTGACTTTCTAGCTTATTCTAACTTCAAGACTAATGTTGGGTTCTTCCTCTCAGTTTGGCTGTGTAGCTTATTCTAACTTCAAGACTAATTTTGGGTTCTTGCTCTCAGTTTGGCTTTATAGCTTATCCTAACTTCAAGACTAATGTTGGGTTCTTGCTCTCAGTTTGGCTTTATAGCTTATCCTAACTTCAAGACTAATGTTGGGTTCTTGCTCTCAGTTTGGCTTTGTAGCTTATCCTAACTTCAAGACTAATGTTGGGTTCCTGCTCTTAGTTGGGCTTTGTAGCTTATCCTAACTTCAAGACTAATGTTGAGTTCTTGCTCTCAATTTGGCTTTCTAGCTTCTTCTAGCTTCAAGACTAATGTTGGGTTCTTGCTCTCAGTTTGGCTTTGTAGCTTATTCTAACTTTAGGGATGTCACAGTGGCGGAGGGTGTGTGTGGGGGTGGGTGGGAGAGGATAAGTGTGAGTATCCAGATGTTGAATTTCTCCTGGCCCCACAGGGCTTCTTCAATTTTAATTGCTGGGCCAGAGAACTTCATGGAGACCCGTATTTGATGAGAACAGAATGGCTAATAGCTAGAGCAAGCAAAACAGAAAAAAAGAAGACAAGGTGGGCATATGTGGGTCGCGTGATGAGAAGAAAGAATGATAAAATCTCAAAGCAAGCAATCAAACAGAAAACATCTGGAGAAAGAATGCCAACATCGAGAGACCCTAAAGAGAACACTGACAAAGGAAGCTAAGATGACTGGCATTAAATCATTTGATGAGAACGAGAAGCCCGCCCGAGAAGAGAGAGAAATACACACAAGATGGTGAGACAGAGGAATAGTTTTGCACCGCCTTGCAAAATCCCTCTCAGAGGCCCTGCTTTCTGGAGTGGGTAGGTGAAGTCTGCGGCATTAGCGCTGACCTATTCAGTGGAGTTTACAACTGAAATGGTCTGTTCAGTGATCAATTCTGTAGTTCACGAGATTGATTTATGATGGCATTACTGAGACAAAGAATGTGCTTTACCTGGTGGTTTATAATGACAGTCTTATACTATCTATCTATCTATCTATCTATCTATCTATCTATCTATCTATCTATCTATCTATCTATCTATCTATCTATCTATCTATCTATCTATCTATCTATCTATCTATCTATCTATCTATCTATCTATCTATCTGCCTGCCTGCCTGTCCGTCCGTTCATCTATCTATCTATCTATCTATCTATCTATCTATCTATCTATCTATCTATCTATCTATCTATCTATCTATCTATCTATCTATCTATCTATCTATCTATCTATCCGTCCGTCCGTCCGTCCGTCCGTCTATCTATCTATCTATCTATCTATCTATCTATCTATCTATCTATCTATCTATCTATCATCTATCTATCTATCTATCTATATCTATCTATCTATCTATCTATCTATCTATCTATCTATCTATCTATCTATATTCATTGTTTTGCCCAGATTAGTCTTAAATGGACACACTTTGGGTTGGGGGAGGGAGAAGGGGAGAAGATATGGTATTCAAGCTAAATGAAACAGCTGTCAGCACCCTACAGCTAACCACTTGAGTCAGAGTCGGAAAACCATAGCTAACCACTTGAGTTAGGATCGGTAAACTAAACTAACCACTTGAGCCAAGGTCGGCAAACCATAGCTACCCACTTGAGTCAGGTTCAGCAGACTATAGCTAACCACTTGAGTCAGGGTCGGCTAACCACAGATAACCTCTTGAGATAAAGTTTGCAGACCATAGCTAACCACTTGAGTCAGAGATATTAAACTACCCTTGAGTTGTGGCTAAAGAAGCATAGCTGAACAAGACCCTGTTTTATCTTCAAGTTGTGTCCCCTGCTAACAGGCAATAGGTCTGGACAAGTGAACAGAAATCGAAGAATGAATTTATGTTTTATAGGCAAAATTTTTAAAACGATGTAAAAATTGTGATACTTTTTTTTTCTATGATGATTATGAAGTATTGAGAGAATTTAATTACCACATATTTAGACAAAGCAGTCGATATAACTGACGGTTAACATTCTGACTAAAAACAAGGGGAGGTGACTGCAAAGTGAATTATTTTGAATTTGTTATTCAGATGGAAATATATTTTGGTAGCTTATTACTTACAAGGCACTTTGCTAGTTTTTTTTTATAGTCATAATGTTAACAATATGACTAAACATGGGGAGGCATGTAGCATAGCCTTGTAAGTAACGTATATCGTTGTTATTATTATTATTATTATCGTTAACGAATATGATTATGAAAATATACTGTAAAGAAAATAGTAACATCGAATAGCGACAGAGAAAAATGGAGAGGAAAGTAAGAGAAAGATATAAAACTTCCATGACACGACGCAGACAAAAGTAAACAGTGGAAACAGTGAATAGAAAAAGTAGTAACTGGACGCTGACACGAGTAAACAAAATAGAAAAGAATAGAAAAGGCAGACACAATGAAAAGCGAGAACACAATAAACCCGACATGAAATAGCAAGATAATGACTTAGGTAACTAACAATTGTATATAACATTTTGACACGCGTTGTGATGCGATTGCTCACGGTTTTTAAATAAAGAAGTGGCCAACTCGGCCAGCTGACCAATCAAATATTTAGAGGCGTGGCCTATTGGACAATTGACTTACGACATACAAGTAACGGGGCAGTTTGAATGACGACAATCAGAAGGCTCATGGGAACCAGTGGACATCTGAAGGGTGGAGCCAAAATACTTATTGGTTAATCAACCAAGCTGCACTTGAAGATAAAAAGGAGACAGGAGATAGGAAAAGAGACGAAGAAAGAGGAGGAAACAAGTAGTAGGGGAACAAGGAAGAAGAAGAGATAGAGGACGGAGCCCCGAAGACGGAGGAACAAGGACGGTCAGTGAACTGGGTCCGGTCCAGATAAGAGAAGAAGAGAAGGACAGACAATCAGAGAAGAGCAGCAGAAGGAGAACACACTCCAGAGAAGAGTCAAGAGAGAAATAAGACGTATGTAACGACAAATGGACACTTAGAGCAATAGATACTCAGGAAAGGCAGTTTTGAAGAAGTAGTTTTATGACAGATTGAAGATGTGTTTCAAGTAATTCAAGTGATTATGAATATTTGTTACTTTGAAACTTCGAGGACAGTGATTTAATCGTGTAGTTGATTGACCACGTGTTTCAGATCGAATATAGTAAAGAATTTAGAATTGTCCTCTTATTAAATGTGTAGAATAATGTGAAATAGGGGAACATTGAGAAATGCTTCATGTAGAATATAATAGTTTGACAGTGATGTGCTGCAACGACGAAACTAACGAAGATTATGTCATATTGCATCTTAGTACAAGTGATGTTATGAATTCTAAGTCGAATATCTTATTTGTCAGAACTAAATGAATTCTGTAGAGAACATTCCAAGCGGACTTGCTCTGATTTAGTGAAGCGCAATATTTGTGGAACCTAATCTAAAACAACAGAAGACTGGATGTGTGAGAAGATAAAAGACGATATAAATAAAAAACATCTTCTTCAGGCGTCAATGATAGATAATTCACACCTTTTCAATGTTATAACAGCAGCCGAATTATAAACCGTGTCCTAACTCAATCAGACCCTCCCCCCTCCCACCTTTCGGGGTAAGCGAAATAAGAAGAAGAAGAAGAAGAAGAAACAGACATTAATGTTTTTATATCGCAGTGTTTCTCAACCTTCTTTTTCATGGAAGATTCTGAAAATTCTTCCATCCATCACTGGATTATATTTGTCTTGTATAGTCTACCCTAGATTTTAAAAAAAACGCAACAGAAAAAAACTGGAAGAGGCAAGCAACAGAAGTAAATAACAGATCAGGAAATGTATGTATTTTGGTAACATGACCGGTACATTTTCTTCCAGACAGACACACTGACAGATGTGTAGATTGTCCATTATTTTGCCATTAATTTGTCCACTTTCTGGCTGACGCAGTATTGATATAATGCAAATATTTTTGTTTTAAATACCCGACATGGCCGCCATCTGTTACATCCTTATTTCAGAACGTGTTCTGCGTGCGTGAAGGACAACTCTTGCGGATACTGCTACTCAGACGAGAGTGATGGCACTTGTCTGCCGTCTGATAGCGAGGAAAGATCTTCCGCCGGACGTTGTAATGCGTCCAGTAGCACAGAGACCTTCTACAAGTGGGCGTATGAATATTGTCCCAGCGATTATACCTGGGTCGCACTAATAGGAATGGCTGTCTTCGTGTTCGCTTTTGCTCCAGGTAATTATCTTGTTCCTGTGATTTAACGTGTTTGCTTTTGGCAATACGTATTGCAAATATCGTTGTTTCCAAATAGTAAAAGTTCTAAATAGTTTTGAAAGTTTTACCAATCACGTATTAAGAGTTGTTTCTTGTATTTCAGCAGTTCAGCCATATTGGATTTCTTGAAAACTGAGACACAGTTTTAAGTTTATTTGATAATGTAAATTACGAAATCTATACTACAAGAGCTTAATATTGAAGAAGGCTGGCTAGTAAAGAGGATTAAAGAGAGAAAACTTAAATATTTTGGACACATTAAACGTCATGATAGTTTAGAGAAGACCGTATTGGAAGGATACATAATGGGAAAAAGAAAAAGAGGAAGACCGAAACGAAGATGGCTGCAAGACATCGTTGACGATCTGGAAATGGATGCAGCAGCAGCAGGCCATCTTGCTCACAACCGAGAGGCCTACAGGAGTGCTGTTTGGGAGGCAAAGTTCCGCAAGGGACATGCAAAGGAATGAATGAATGAAATTACGAAAGTGAAAAATAACAGAGTAGTGTTGTATGAAGGTGTATAATGCAAATAAGAAGGAAGGTGAGGAAAGAGAAGGAGAGGGAAAGGAGAGAGAAATGAAGGGAGGCTACCCAGTACTAATCTGTATAAAACGCCGCGTCTCAAAAGTCACTGCCGCATCTCTTTGAGACCTTCGCCGTGGTCTGCCGCGCCCCTGTGAAACCTTCGCCGTGGACTGCTGCCTAGGTACCCCATTTATAGATGGCGGCATCACTTCTCTTCGGTTCAAGATGTATTACTATAACACTGCCTAGATGACCAAGGCAAACAATGAACTAGATTCCAGAAGGATGAAGGAGACAGAATAAGTGTAGGGCAAACCTTTTATACAGGACTAAAGATCCGGAGGCACACGGAGACAAACCTTACATACAGAACTAAGGACATGGAGGCACATGGAGACAAACCTTACATACAGAACTGAAGATCTAGAAGCACAAGACAAACCTTACATACAGAACTAAGGACATGGAGGCACATGGAGACAAACCTTACATACAGAACTAAGGACATGGAGGCACATGGAGACAAACCTTACATACAGAACTGAAGATCTAGAAGCACAAGACAAACCTTACATACAGAACTAAGGACATGGAGGCACATGGAGACAAACCTTACATACAGAACTGAAGATCTAGAAGCACGAGACAAACCTTACATACAGAACTAAGGACATGGAGGCACATGGAGACAAACCTTACATACAGAACTAAGGACATGGAGGCACACGGAGACAAACCTTACATACAGAACTAAGGACATGGAGGCTCACGGAGACAAACCTTACATACAGAACTAAGGATATGGAGAGAAAGGGAAACAAACCTTACATACAGAACTAAGGACATGGAGGCACACGGAGACAAACCTTACATACAGTACTGAAGATCTAGAAGCACGAGACAAACCTTACATACAGAACTAAGGACATGGAGGCTCACGGAGACAAACCTTACATACAGAACTAAGGATATGGAGGCACAGGGAGACAAACCTTACATACAGAACTAAGGATATGGAGGCACAGGGAGACGAACCTTACATACAGAACTAAGGACATGGAGGCACAAGGAGACAAACCTTACATACAGAACTAAGGACATGGAGGCACAAGGAGACAAACCTTACATACAGAACTAAGGATATGGAGGCACACGGAGACAAACCTTACATACAGAACTAAGGACATGGAGGCACAAGGAGACAAACCCTACATACAGAACTAAGGATATGGAGGCACACGGAGACAAACCTTACATACAGAACTGAAGATCTGGAGGCACACGGAGACAAACCTTACATACAGAACTGAAGATCTGGAGACACACGGAGACAAACCTTACATACAGAACTAAGGACATGGAGGCACACGGAGACAAACCTTACATACAGAACTAAGGACATGGAGGCACAAGGAGACAAACCTTACATACAGTACTGAAGATCTAGAGGCACGAGACAAACCTTACATACAGAACTAAGGACATGGAGGCACGAGACAAACCTTACATAGAGAACTGAAGATCTGGAAGCACAGGGAGACAAACCTCACATACAGTACTGAAGACACAGGGATATATGGTTAAAAACCTTTCATACAGATCTGAAGACCTGGAAACACGTGGAGATAGACCTTACATATGGTACTGAAGACCTGAAAATACAGGGAGACAAACCTTACATACAGAACTGAAGATCTGGAGGCACATGGAGACAAACCTTACTTACAAATCTGAAGACCCAGTGCCGTATGTTGACAAACCTTTCAGACATAGCTCAAAGAATGAAACAAAACAAAACAACCGCAGAATAAAAAAAAAACTCGTGCAGTGCCGCCCAGACAGTATTTGAGTGTCTTTTGTAAATGTTTAATTTTTTTTTTTAGCAGAACACAAACTGATGACAGCATTCACCAAAACTAATAAAGATTCAGGAATACAACAGCTGGGCCTTTCATAAAATTATAATTCAAATAGATCAAGTTAGCTTCATGAATGTTTAATTTAAAATTTTCTAACAGTTTGTAATATTATAAAGTTTAATACCGATAAAATTTAATCGATTGCTTCCCTTGTTCGAGGTCTTGGGCCAATGCCGTGGACCATAAACTCTGAGATCTATCCGCTGTGGGCACGGAGCACCTGCAACTCTTTGGCTGCCTGCACGGCCTGGGTGTGCAACTTGGTCATTTCCTTCACTTTCCTTACTATGACAGAGCACATCACTATCCACGGTAAGTGAACTTAGAACAAAATGACACAGTTACAGACTGGTAGAAAGGTAAATTGACATGGAAACAGATGGTCTGGTTTCAGAGAAACTGACATAGAAACAGATGGTCTGGTTTCAGAGAAATTGACATAGAAACAGATGGTCTAGCTTCAGAGAGGGGAATATGAAGAATTAGGTGGCTATATATATATATATATATATATATATATATATATATATATATATATATATGAACCTTAAGTGCCCAAGGAACATGGTCTTCCACAAGGGTTTTCCAAAAACGCCTGTTCTTTGCCTTTTCTTCCACTCTTGCCCAAGTGAGCCCTCTAGTGTTCACCATCCTCTCTGTTGCTCTCCATGTCTCTTTTGGTCTACCCTTGCTTCTGTTCCCCTGTGGTGTCCATCTTAGTGCTATTTTTGGTAGTCATCCGGAACACATGTCCCAACCATCGCCATCATCTTTCCTCAGTAGCTTCATCTACATTTCTGTCAACAAGATGTTATTTCTTACAGTGTGTGGCCAAAATATTCTTCTAGTTCTTCGTAAACATTTAGTCTGGAGAGAATTCAGCTTCTTCTCTATAGTTTTGGTGGCTATAGATATTTATTGCACCAGAAGAAGAGAGAAAAAGAGCCTGGCAGAACAGGATGAACCAACTGAGGGACAGATTTATAGAAACATCTGATCAAGTTTAGACATTAGATAGATAAATAGACAGACAGACAGATAGATAGATAGATAGATAGATAGATAGATAGATAGATAGATAGATAGATAGATAGATAGATAGATAGATAGATAGATAGATAGATAGATAGATAGATAGATAGATAGATAGATAGATAGATAGATAGATAAAACCCTACATATCTTGTCAGGAACATTTTGGCTGTTTGCGGCACTGACGGTTGTTGGTGTAGTCTTCATGACCATAATGCTCCCAGAAACAAAGAACAAAACCCTGGAAGAAATGGAACTTTTGTTCATGTCCTCGAGACAGAGACAAGAGGTGGAGGACAGCAGGAAGGGGAAGACTATCTCAACAAGGATATAGCAGTATTAATGTATTATCTTAGTTGTCTGGTTGTACTTCTTTCTCTGTGTTGGAAATAAGAAGCATTCATATGACTGTTCTCCATACTTTTTTTTTAAATAGCAAGATAGATTTGACTGTTCTCCAGACTTTTTTAAAGATAGTGAGATAGATTTGTCTGTTATTCAGACATTTATGAGGAAGTGATATAGACCTGACTGTTCTTCAGACATTTATGAGGTAGTGAGATAGACTAGACTGTTCCCCAGACATTTATGAGATAGTGAAATAAATTTGACTGTTCTCAAGCCATTTATGAGATAGTGAGAGATTTGACTGTTCTACAGACCTTTTTAAGATAGTGAGATAGATTTGACTGTTCTACAGACACAAATGAGAAATTGAGATAGATTTGACTGTTCTCCAAACTTTTTTAAGATAGTGAGATAAATCTGACTGTTTTCCAGATGGTTATGAGATAGTGAGATAGATTTGACTGTTATTTAGACTTTTATGATATAGTTAGACCTACCTGACTGTTCTTCACATTTATATGAGATAATGTTATAGACATGACTGTTCTTCAGACACTCATGAGCAGCAAGATTTGACTGCTCTTCAAACTTTTTTGAGACAGTCATACAGACTTGACTATTCTCCAGATATACATGAAGTAATGTGATAAATTTAACTGTTCTCCAGATATACATGAAGTAATGTGATACACTTGACTATTCTTCAAACAGGCAAGATATTGATACAGACTTAAACGAGGCAGTGATGCCCTTCGTTCAGCCCTTGGCTGAAACAAAAACAAGCAAAAAAGTCTGTTGCTCTATTTTCAAAATCTTGCTGGTAGTACCATATAGCTAATAGAATGAGCTTTTATGGTCATCCAGGGTATAGCCAGTAGAAAGTGCTTTTATGGTCATCCAGGGTATAGCCAGTAGAAAGTGCTTTTATGGTCATCCAGGGTATAGCCAGTAGAAAGTGCTTTTATGGTCATCCAGGGTATAGCCAGTAGAAAGTGCTTTTATGGTCATCCAGGGTATAGCCAGTAGAAAGTGCTTTTATGGTCATCCAGGGTATAGCCAGTAGAAAGTGCTTTTATGGTCATCCAGGGTATAGCCAGTAGAAAGTGCTTTTATGGTCATCCAGGGTATAGCCAGTAGAAAGTGCTTTTATGGTCATCCAGGGTATAGCCAGTCAGTCATTCATTTGCATGTCCCCTCAGAACTTTGCCTCCCTAACAGCTCTCCTGTAGGCCTCTCAGTTGTGAGCAAGATGCCCTGCTGCTGATGCATACATTTGCAGATCATCAACGATGTCATGCATCCATCTTTGCCTTGGTCTTCCTCTCTTTCTTTTTTCCATTATGTACCCTTCCAAGACTGTCTTCTGTAGATTATCATGACGTTCAATGTGTCCAAAATATTTAAGTTTTCTCTGTTTAATCCTCTTTACTAGTCAACATTCTTCAGTATTAAGTTCTTGTAGTAATACTTGTAGTATAAATATATTTAAACATATTATTAAATATATTATATTAATTATATAAAATAGTATATTTAGCATTTACTTGTAGTATAGGCAGTATATAACCGTTTCATTCATTCATTCCTTTGCATGTCCCTTGCGGAACTTTGCCTCCCAAACAGCACTCCTGTAGGCCTCTCGGTTGTGAGCAAGATGGCCTGCTGCTGCTGCATCCATTTCCAGATCATCAACGATGTCTTGCAGCCATCTTCGTTTCGGTCTTCCTCTTTTTCTTTTTCCCATTATGTATCCTTCCAATACGGTCTTCTCTAAATTATCATGACGTTTAATGTGGCCAAAATATTTAAGTTTTCTCTCTTTAATCCTCTTTACTAGCCAGCCTTCTTCAATATTAAGCTCTTGTAGTATAGATATATTTGTTCTTTTTTGTGTCCACGATATTTGGAGAACTCTTCTATAGCATTTACATTCAAAGGCATTTATGTGCTTCTCAGCACATACCGTACAAGGTATTTATAAATCACATTTGTTTTTTTTTCACTTTCTGTTTATCTGTTTATCTGTTTATTTTGCTTTTCCACTAACGTGGCTGACCATGCAGATGTAATACTTGTAGTATGAGCCATGGGAGAAGCTGTTCTGAAAAATGATACTCAGTGATTCTCAACATGGAGGCAAGTAGGCTCCTGAAAGGAATTTCAAGTCTAAGACGAGGAATTGTTCTCAACATTAAAAGAATATATATAACGTGTGAAATATTCTGTAGATGGTGATTTTATTATACAGGAGCAGAAGAGGGATGGGGGATTCAGGGGCAGCCTGGATTGAAATTGGTGCACTTGGAGCTGGGATGTTGAGAACCACTGTTCTGCAGCCTCTGTCTGCTACCAAACCATCTTCTAGGAGGAAAAGTAATACAATTATGTTAGGTTAATATTCAAGTGCCACTGCAAATGTAATAATGGCAGTATCAGTGTTTCTCATAAATTTAACACATTGGACTCCTAGGAATAGACGTTCAAGATTAATAGAACCCGTTCAATGAAAATTATTATATTTACATCCCATGTGGTCTGGCCGTGACCCAGCAAGTTGCAGATATCATGATCCAACAATGACTAACTGAAGATGCTGTTTTGATATTTATTTCGGTGTGGATCTGCACGTGAGGATGCTTACTATGTCTTTAACCACGATCTCTGGCTGAACCAAGGTTGAGAAATCTTATCACTCGCTGAAACAAGGTTGAGAAATCTTATCTCTCGCTGAACCAAGGTTGAGAAATCTTATCTCTCGCTGAAACAAGGTTGAGAAATCTTATCTCTCGCTGAACCAAGGTTGAGAAATCTTATCTCTCGCTGAACCAAAGTTGAGAAATCTGAACTATACATGTTAAAATAATTATAACTTAAAACAATAAACTACATTAATCATGCAAGATATGGAAGTGAAATTATTTTAGGGTGAGTTCCAAAACTGGCCTAAAGCTTTTTTTAAAAAGTTTCTCTCCTGAACCTCTCAACATTTTGCTCCGTTTTGAAGCGTCACATTTTTTTTTTTGGTGTTTCTATGCTCAAAACATGTGCGCACTTAGCACTTTTTGTCATGTCCACTTACATCCGCCATCCCTGATTTGTAATAATTTGGAGAAAGTCTTTGTGAAAAGTATGTTATAACTATTAAAGCATGGCCTCCGGGATGAATGATAACAAAATATGTTTGTGTTTCATTGGTGGTGTTTGGAAGCATTAAGCTTTATATAAGCTGTTTGTCCACACACAGATTTTTACATTTCATTACACAATATATAAGAGAGCCAACGCTGTAGGGTGTGAGGTGTAAAGTGTGGAGTTTGAGATGTGCGTTATGGGCGTGAGATGTGGGATGTCAGGTGTGAGGTGTGATGTGAAGTACCGGGTGTGGGGTGTGATGTGAGGTGTGAGGTATCAGGTGTGATGTTAGGTGTGGGGGTGATGTGATGTTTGGGATGCGATGTCTGGGGTGTCAGGTGCGGGATGTGAGGTGTGATGTGAGGTGTGGGGTGTGATTTCAGATGTGGGGTATGAGATGAGGTGTGGTGTGAAGTGCTGGGTGTGAGGTGTGGGGTATGGAGTGTGGGGTGTGATGTGAGGTGTGGTGTGGTGTTTGAGGTGTGAAGTGTGGGGTGTGAGATGTGACGTGAGGTGTGGGGTATGAGATGTGGTGTCTGGTGTGGTTTGTGAAGTGTGGGGTGTGAGGTGAGGTGTGGAGTGTGGAGTGTGGGGTGTGAGGTGTTGGGTGTGAAGTGTGAGGTGTGGTGTGTGGAGTGTGATGACAGAAAGGAAAGAACGACTTTCTTGGCCTGATTTTTTGTTTCTTTGTAAAGGATATTTGAACGTTTGCTACTTTTTTTCTAATCTTGGGACTATTCAATTTAAATTTGTACCACTTGAGTGTAAGTACCTTTTTTTAACTGCCATATGATTGTTATGTCACTGAACAAACAACGGCGGATGTACTCCTTAGATAAGTTTAAAGTAATATATAAATTATTAAGAGTACTTGGTCAGCGATAAACACCACTTCCGTTTGTATAGAATCTACGTCCGTTTATATAGACTATGTCCGTTTATATAGACTATGTCCGTTTATATAGACTCTACGTCAGTTTGTGTAGACTCTACGTCAGTTTGTATAGACTCTACGTCAGTTTGTATAGACTCTACGTCAGTTTGTATAGACTCTACGTCAGTTTGTATAGACTCTACGTCAGTTTGTATAGACTCGACGCATATCTAGTGGAGATTGTTCAGCTGCTAAGAGAAAAAACAAATATCTTACACGTTGCATTTCACAGGAGTGTCTTCTACAAAATGAAAAATCTGCATGAGCAACTACTGAAGTGGCATAACGAACATAGTATGAAAGTGAGAAACTCCTTTTTCATGATCTCATAAACTAGGACATAGGCTATAGAAAAAAATATATGTATATTTTTTTTTTCTCTTCTACTAAATTTTGTGTAGGATTAGTTTTGTTCTAACTTTAGTGCTCTGAACATAACGGCTAGTTTCCTTTAACTTTTAATTATTATTTTGTTTTTTTTTTAGATTTTTATTTTTATTATTAGTTGTACAATAACGTAGGTCACCGCTATTTACCTCAACAAAGAGATATATCCTCTTCTCTCTACTTATCTGGAGACTGTTTAAAGAATACAAAACTGCGCAGGGAAAACATAATTTTTGCTTATCACATATTGTGCATATTAATTGTTATTTGTATTGTGTGTGTTTCATGTGGTGTTTTCTTAATATCCATATTGATCAGTAAAATGTGTACACAGGAAAGAGTCAGTCTTGAGCAAAGACAAAGGCACGTGACTCGTATCTGCCACGTGACTCGTACCTGGTAGTAGGAGGGAGAACAGAACACAGTACTGTATGGTTAGATGTGGATAAAATCATCCACAGAGCACTGTTAGATGTAAGAGAACGAAGAGTGACAAGAGAATTACCTGGGATTTGAACCACGGACTGCCGTAGGCGGAACAGCCGCGTAGCCACGAGGGAACAGCGTATTAATAAACCTCGCTGTCTCGAAGAGTGGAAAACTGTCCATTTCTGGAGTCAGCGACCCATAGTTGACATGCTAGCGTCAGGGTTGGCGAACTATAGCTGACATGCTAGCGTCAAGGTTAGAGAACTATTGCTGACCAAGACCCTGTCCTCATCTCTCAGTATTCTCGCTACGAGAACTAGCCTGGCTAACAGGGCAGGGATCGATATAGTCCTCATGGTGGTGGAGTCTGATTAAGAGTTATTGTACACCCCATGTTTTTTATTTTCACTCAAGGATTGACAAAAACAGTCGCCGTGATCCACTCCCAATCCGGCACAATGTTGTGCCTCAGTAGGTTCACCGCATCGGCCGCAGAGAACACCGGCTCGGACTTCCAGGGACAAAAAGAAGAAGAAGAAAATAGACAAACAAGCAGACATGGTACACCAGCCAAGCTAACTAATCAGTGTAAATGTGTGCCTCTCGGGTCAGTACTACGTCTCTCTGAGGTCTAGACAGTAAGCGGCTGCCGAGCTGGCACTGTGGCATCATCAGCTAAGCATATACAAAAAGAAAAAAAAATCATATCTGAAGCTAACACGGAAACTGTTGTGATGAGATAACATTAAAAACAGCAAACATGAGCACACAAAGAAATCATAACAAAACAATTCAAAATTACAAATCTCAAGCAAGCGCATGTTATTTTACAATAAAGCAACGGGCCTCTAACTTCAATATCTTTTTCTGGAAGGTTAAATATAAATTTCTGAATTGAGCTATCACTTGAAGTATATCATCCATGGTTCCACGTCCAAATCATAGTATTCTGAACACGGCCTCAGCGGGTTTCTGTTGTATATAGACGTGAATTGTTAGTCACGAAGTTGGGATTTGGAAAACGTTGAGTAATTACTAGCTGTTATTTACTGGAAATAATAAATCATTATTTCATAATGGTACAGTCTGTCTCTGTGATGATCTATTTGAAGGAAAAAGAAGAGACGTGTAGCTTAGAGAAAGACAAGAAAGACGAGCAATAATAAAATGATTGATAGGTGGATGATATAAACTGTTGATATGAATGAGCTGCCAGTAAAATAGTTTATGAATGAATTTTCAGTGAAAAACAATTATGAAAGAACTACCATTAAATGAATGAACTATTATTAAAACGATATCGATTTACAAGGCATTGTCAGTAAAAATGTTTATACATAAGTTTAAAGTAATATATAAATTATTAAGAGTACGTGGTCAGCGATAAACATCACTTTCGTTTGTACAGACTCTACGTCCGTTTGTATAGATGTTACGCCCTTTTATATAGACTGTCTATATGAGAGACATAGTAAGAGGTCTATGAATAAATTGTCAGTAAAAGAACTTATGAGTTAGATATCACTAAAATTATACATAAACTTCCAGTAAGATATGAATGAATCTCTGCACCGAAACATTTGCGTGAAGTAAGGGTGTGAAGTGTTAGTGCCTTCACATTTCTACGCCACGACAGCATTTGAGGTAGGGATGCCAGCGCCTGTTCTCGCTGCCTTTGTTTTCCTGAAGAAGCCACAGGTACCCATTTTTCGAGAGTTTGAACCCCCCAGTATTGATCTTTTAGTCCAAAACCGAACCTGAGACCTCCTTATCTGCAAGCAAGTTCACTAATCACTACACCATCGAGGCAGTTATGAATTAGCAAGACTGAAACTAGTTAAAACAATTCACTACTAACTTTTCTGAGGCCATGTAGAATGGACTTGGCTGGACGTACTGGACTTCAGAGTTCCTACAGATGATGCTGGAGATAGTGACATTCAGAATAGCAAGAACCTGAGCTGTGAGATAAGAAGTGCTCTTGTCAATCAATCAATCAACAGAAGAACAGTATTAGAGTTGTTTTAAAAATAAAAAAAAAAGGTAAAGGTAATCCTGCATGTCTTAGAGGCACATAGGGATATGGTGTTAGTGCCCAGATTTTCCTTGACCTGTCAGCACACAAGAGGGTGATATGGTCAGTATCACGCCTGGCTGCCTTTCCTTCCCCAACTCCAGAAGAGGTCGGGTACCCATTTCTACAGCTGGGTGACTGGGGCGCCTCCGGCCGGATTCGAACCCCCGACCTTCGCCATGAGAAACCAGTGCACTAACCACTTCGCCACTCAGACACCCTGTTTTATGGCTGATTTAAATTTAAGATTGGCCTGTGATCAATTCTGGGGGTAAGTGAAATAAGCATTTTTGGCTGCCAAATACAGACAGACGAATAGATAGACATGGAGAGGAAAGCTAGCGGTAAGACAGACAGCCATACAGATATGCAGACAAAGTGAAGTTAGTCGACATATTCATAAGCATATAGATGGGCATGCAAAGGGAAATTATCCCCCAGACAGACAGATACACAAAGTGTCAGATGAAAGGAAGTCAGCCAGCAGACAGAAAGATATACAGAGTAGCAGACAGAGGAAAGTCGGCAGACAGACAGATATACAGAGTAGCAGACAGAGGAAAGTCGGCAGACAGATAGATATACAGTTTGCTGGCTGAAGAAAACACGAAGAGAATTTAATTTAATCTGCCCAGACGACAGAATGGACAGACAAACGAAAGTCAGCGGGCAGACAGACAGATGGACAGGGAGAGAGAGAAGTTGGTGAGTAGCCAACAGTAGATACGTACATGGAAAATAGCTTACAAACAGACAGACAAAATAACACACAGATAGACAGCGGATCACATACATTTTCAAGTACGTACAGATAGACGAACGATCATGAAAAGACAGACAGAAAGAGAGAGACACAGACAGAAAGAGAGACAGACAGAAAGAGAGACAGACAGAAAGAGAGACAGACAGAAAGAGAGACACACAGACAGAAATAGAGACGGAGAGACAGGCAGAAAGAGAGACGGACAATTAAATAGCTGTGTGGCAGAGAGTAACAGATTCATATTTAAACTCCCTCTCTCTCTCTTTCTCCTCTTTTTTTCTCCCCTCTCTCTCTCTCCCACACACACAAGGTCCCTGCCGACAGGCGTAGTATATCATGTCCTTCCGTAACCCTCGAGCCCTTGTACATCTCAGCAGGCATAAACAAATAGACTTACATGGAGTTAAGAGATATGTGGATCACCGCTGACATACACACACACACACAGACAGCATAGTTAAATACAAAGATATGATTTACTCAACATTTCAGACCTAAATACACAAAAACGGTGTTAAATCTGTTTTGTTTCAAGCGTCAGACAAGCTGAAAGCTGTGTATTCATAATCATTCACAATCTGATAAACAGTTTGACAAACGTGCATATTGCTGTTTGTGTTTGGGCAGACGAACAGGAAAATCTTACCTGCCACTTGATAGGTTTGACAAGCAAGCAGGAAAAGGCTGCTTATTACTGTTTGTGTTTGGGGAGACGAACAGGAAAATCTTGCCTGCTACTTGGTAGGTTTGACAAGCAAGCAGGAAAAGGCTGCTTATTACTGTTTGTGTTTGGGGAGACGAACAGGAAAATCTTGCCTGCTACTTGGTAGGTTTGACAAGCAAGCAGGAAAAGGCTGCTTATTACTGTTTGTGTTTGGGGAGACGAACAGAAAAATCTTACCTAACACTTGATAGGTTTGACAAGCAATCAGGAAAAGGCTGCTTATTACTGTTTGTGTTTGGGGAGACGAACAGGAAAATCTTGCCTGCTACTTGGTAGGTTTGACAAGCAAGCAGGAAAAGGCTGCTTGAAAAACTTACCATGATCAAACCCCTGCGGAACTTCTTGGCTAAGGAAGAAATGGGCGTCTCCGTATTTGAGATCTGCAAACTGATTGGCTATTATGTGACCGAATGTCTCACCGACCACGCCTCCCGGCACTGATGGTTCCAGTAATCCCCCAGGGAAAAGATCAACATCAAGAATACTTCTGTATAAAGGAATAAACAGGAATAATTTTGGTATAAGCAAATATGAAACTAAAGACCCCGTCCCCTGTGAAAAGATTAGTGACTCGAAATCGGACAGACATAAATGGATTGGACACTTGAAGAAGATTGACGAGAGTAGGCAGACGGAAAGGGCTTATAGAGAAAAGATAAACGGAGACAGACCAAGAAGCAGACGGAGACAACGGTGACGTGACAGCCTGGAAGAAGATCTACGAGCCCTCGAAGGGGACAACTGGCAGGAGAAGACTAAGAACAGAGGGGAAAGGGAGACAAGCCTTGTCTGCAGCAGTGGGCCGCAATGGCTCGGAAAGCTGAATGAATGAATGGATGAATGAATAAATAAAGCCACTGCAGTGAAACCGTGATAACAAAATGTTAAAACTAAAACAAAAGCAGGACCAGCTTCATTAATAAGAAGTTCTGATGTTTAGGCTTATACTTTTATCATACAAAAACATACATGACAAAGAAATAGGGGCATAAGATAAACTATAAATTCACATGAATCCTACACAACAAATATGAATGGAAAAAAAAAACTAGACAAAGAGGGAGCACTCGGCTGTGACTTGTAAGAACCTGCCTCCAGGAGCGCGAGTGGTAGAGCATTGCCAATGTTTAAATGAAGATTTTGGACGTGTGCTAGTTTGGAAGTAAAATAGAGCTGGGAACACAAGAATGAGACAGCGAGGACTAGAATGATAATCTAATAGAGAAAAGGGTGAGTGGAATAGATGAGTACGATATATATATATATTATATATATATATAATATATATATATATATATATATATATATATATATATATATATATATATATATAGTTATTTGATCCTCTTGAATCGACGGCGGCTCACAGGGAGGAAAACCAGGCTCTCTACGTCTAGCGATTCCTTGCTACTTGCTTTAGATCTTCGGTGTTACTGATGAGCATTGTTGAACACTCCTTGGTGATAACTCTTCTTAGTGTGTCTTTGGGTCTTCCCCGCTTTCTTTTACCCCCTGGTGACCACGTAAATGCTTGGTGTGGGAGTCGTTTTTTGTCCATTGTAAGTACGTGGACGATGTAGTTCCAGCGACGTCTTCTGATAAAGTCTGATACGTAGTCTTGTTTAGTTTCTTGTCTTATTGATGTAACCGATCTGAAGTCGTGTCAACAGATATTTAGCAGTCTTCGAAGGCACTTATTTTCAAAAGCATCTAGTCTCTTTTCCATTGCTGGGGATGTTCTCCAACACTCGCAACCATAGGTTAGTACTGGCACTACACAGGAGCTGAAGATCTTGAGTTTCGTGTGCCTACTGAGTTGTTTTGATTCCAGATGTTAGTCAACTTGTTGAAAGCGTTTGACGCTAAAGCAATTCGGGTCATAATTTCTGTTGATATGTCTCCCGCGAGTATTAATTTGCTTCCTAGGTATGTAAAACTAGTGACTTTTTCAAGAGCATGGCAATTAAGTTTAATGTTGTTCGATTTGTTGGTAAGATCAAGAACTTTAGATTTTGCTGAGTTGATTTCGAGGCCAATTTGTTTAGAAATATTTTGGAGTCGGTTTGTTTTCTCTTGCGCATCAGCGTGTGTGGAGCTCAGAAATGCTATATCGTCTGCGAAGTCTAGGTCTTCCAGTGATTTGTTGTCAATCCATTTGATGCCAAGGGATGTATCATGTGTGCATCGGAGCATTACCCAATCACTTGCTAGCCGAAATAGCATTGGTGACATGACGCAAGCTTGTTTTACACCTGTTTCCACGGGGAAGCAGTCAGAGTTGCCAGATTCTGTTCTTACACAGCAACGTGAGTCATCGTAGAAGGCTTTCATTATGTTTACATATTTGGGCGGAAAGCCATATATATGAAAACTCACATATTCAAGTTGATACTTAAATCTATATATATAGTTGATATGAAAACCTGCTTGAGCTTGCTAGTTATATGGACTTGATCTGAAAACTAGCAATAATCTTATTACTAAACAAAATATGCCTGAGTGGGAGGACAGTCTAGCTAGAAAGAAGAATTTACTTGTATGCTTTCTTCAGTGGTTCGCCAGCTTCACCAAAATCGTCTAAGGTCTCAAAATATCTGAAGGATAAAACAAATAATTTATCAGAATAAAACCATAAAACTGTTACATACTGATATCCTACAAAGTAGCCCACAAAAGCAAACTATCAGCAAGAAAGTTATTGTAATTAGTCAGTCAGTCATCTGTATGTCTCTTGCGGAACTTGCCTCCCTAACTGTTCTCTTGTAGGTCTTTAGGTTGTGAGCAAGATGGCCTGCTGCTGATGCATCTATTTGCAGATCATCAGCGATATCTTGCAGCCATCTTCACCTTGGTCTTCATCTCTTTCTTTTTCCAGTATATACCCTTCCAAGACTGTCTTCTCTAAATTATCACAACGTTTAATGTGTCTAAAATATTTAAGTTTTTTCTGTTTAATCCTCTTTATTAGACAACCGTCTTCTATATCAAGTTCTTGTAGTATGTGTTTGTTCTTTTTTGTGTCAATGATATTTGAAGGAGTCTTCTGTAGCATTTATATTCAAAGGCATTTATGTGTTTCTCGGCTGTTTTGTTAAGTGTCCAGATCTCACAGGCATATGTAGCGATAGGAAAGATCCATGCCCTTAAAAATCTTATTTTTGTAGTTCTGCCTGTTCCTCTACACAACTTTTTTAAAAGCTGATTTACTTTTTGAAGAGCGATAGATTTCTCCCTTTTGATTTCAATCATTGTATCTCCATTATTAGTTAGCAGTGATCCAAGATATTCAAAACTCTCCACTTCTTCCAGTTTTTCCTCATTGATACATATTTCAGCTGCCTTGTTTGTTTTGTCAGTTGTCATCAATTTAGTTTTCTTCACATTAAGATAGAGGTTTTGCTCTTCGCTGTTCTTATGGACTGACATAATTACTTTTTCCATTCCATTATTTGTTGTGGACAGTAATACTGTGTCATAAGCATATCTAATCTCTGGTTTTTCATAACCTCCAATTGTTATGGTATCGTAATATTCTTTGTCTACATCTTCTATAACATTCCTCATTATATTTTCAGTATACAAGTTAAATAAGTAAGGTGACAATATGCACCCCTGACGGACCTCTTGTTTTATGTCAAACCAAGTTGTTGTTTCACTATTTATTCTTACTTCTGCCTGTTGGTCTAGATACAGCAGTGATGTTAATTGTATCAAATGTGTTGGAAATCCCATTTTTTCCCCATTATTTCCCGAAGTTTCTGGTGTTGTACACAATCAAATGCTTTTGAATAGTCTATAAAAGATAAATATAGATTCACATTAAATTCTCTGCATTTCTCTATTTTTAATCTAATGTTGAAAATATTATCTCTTGTTCCTCTTCCTGGTCTAAAACCAGCTTTGACCATGTTGATTACTCCTATTTTCTTTCCAAGTCTTCTCATTATGATTTTTAATAGAATGTTACTGGCATGACTAGTCTCTGCAACAGTTCAAGTAAGCACAATTTTTTGTATTGTATATTTATGTTTTGTGCCATTGTCCGCACATATCTATGTATAGGTTATTCTGAACATACTTCTCAAGTCTCTCCTCACACCTCCACTCTTCTTCTTCTTTCTCTCTCTAACTTCTCTTCTCCTTCTCTCTCTTCCCATTCTCTCTTTTTTCCTTCTCTCTCTTTTCTTTCTCTCTTCCCTCTCTCTCTCTTCTCTTTCTCTCTGTCTTTTCCTTTTCTCTCTTCTCCCTCACTCTCTCTTCTCCTTCTCTCTCTCTTTTCCTTCTCTCTCTTCTCCCTCACTCTCTCTTCTCCTTCTCTCTCTCTTTTCCTTCTCCCTCACTCTCTCTCTTCTCCTTCTCTCTCTCTTCCTTCTCTCTCTTCTCCCTCACTCTCTCTTCTCCTTCTCTCTCTCTTTTCCTTCTCTCTCTTCTCCCTCTCTCTTCTCTCTCTTCTCCTTCTCACTTATCTTTCTCTCTCTCTTCTCCTCTTTCTCTCTCTTCTCCTTCTCTCTCTTCTCATTCTCTCTCTCCTCTGAGGGAAGGTTTGAGGATGAAGGAAGGTTTGACGATGACTAAAGTTTTGAGGATGAGTGAAGGTGAGGGAAGGTTTGAGGATGAGGGGAACTTTGAGGATGAGGGAAGGTTTGAGGATGAGGAAGGTTTGACGATAATGGGATGTTTTGATGACGAGGGAAGGTTTGAGGATGAAGGGAGGTTTGAAGATGAGGGGAGGTTTGGGGATGAGGACGGTTTGATGATAATGGGATGTTTTGACGACGAGGGAAGGTTTGAGGATGAGGGAAGGTTTGAAGATGAGGGGAGGTTTGGGGATGAATGGATTTTTTTTCAGGATGAGGGACATTTTGACGCTAAGAGGAACTTTAAGAACGAGGAAAACGAAATAGGAGCTTTTGAAGCTGAAAGGAAGCTATGAAGATGAAGGAAGCTTTTGGACTGAGAGAAATCTTTGAGACTGAAGGGATGATATGATGATGAAGGAAGCTTTTGGATTGAGGGAAATCTTTGAGACTGAAGGGATGATATGATGATGATGAAGGAAGATTTTGGATTGAGAGAAATCTTTGAGACTGAAGGGATGATATGATGATGAAGGAAGCTTTTGGATTGAGAGAAATCTTTGAGACTGAAGGGATGATATGATGATGAAGGAAGCTTTTGGATTGAGGGAAATCTTTGAGACTGAAGGGATGACATGTTGATGAACTATTGGATTGAGAGAAATCTTTGAGACGAATGGATTAAAACTTTTACTTAGAGCAGTCGCCGCGGATTATGCAGGCAGTTTTTTTTTTCTATTTTCCACCCAACAATAGAAGCACAAATGTCCAGACTAACTGTGATTTGAACCCGTTTCTTGATGAAGGAGAAACAAACGTTGAAGCGCACGGCCATAGCACTCGCAGCTGGAAAGATAAATCTTTTCTTTATCTTTTATTTGATGTAAAATCAATCATTTTCTTTAATGTTAATCTCTTGAAATTGTTTAATAATACTGTAAATTATTTTCTTAAAATTTTCTCTTGACATTGTTTTTCTTCATTTCGTGTGTGTTTGTGCGTGCGTGCGTGCGTGTGTGCGTGTGTGTGTGCGTGCGTGCGTGTGTGTGTGTGCGTGCGTGCATGTTTGTGTGCGTGGGTGTGTGTGTGTACGTGTGTCCGTGCGTGTGTGTGTGCATGCGTGCATGTGTACGTGTGTCCGTGCGTATGTGTGTGTGTGCGTGCGTGTGTACGTGTGTCCGTGTGTGTGTACGTGTGTGCGTGCGTGTGTACGTGTGTGCGTGCGTGTGTGTGTGTGTGTGGACATACTTTTGAGATCCAGATTTACTTCAAGCCGTAGTATTTCCTGTACTTTTTGAGTTACAGACTTACTTCAGGCCGTAGTATTTCCTGTAATAGTGGTAACCAGGGATACCATGATCACGACCTCTTTGGATGTTCACCGACACGAGGTCAAGGGCATTTTGTTTTCCCTTGGTTGATTCAAACAGATGCTCGGTGACAGCACTGCTGACATATCTACCATCAGAAGAAGAAGAACAACCGACATTCAAAACTAAAGACTTAGATAAGTTTCTATCTTCACTGATTTATCTGATAAAAATAAAGACATAGATAAGTTTCTATCTTCATTGATTTATCTGATAAAAATAAAGACATAGATAGGTTTTTACCTCCATTGATTTATCTGATAAAAATAAAGACATAGATAAGTTTCTATCTTCATTGATTTATCTGATAAAAATAAAGACATAGATAGGTTTTTACCTCCATTGATTTATCTGATAAAAATAAAGACATAGATAAGTTTCTATCTTCATTGATTTATCTGATAAAAATAAAGACATAGATAAGTCTGTATCTTCACTGATTTATCTGATAAAAATAAAGACATAGATAGGTTTTTACCTCCACTGATTTATCTGAATGATTTGATTGGTTGGTGATCTCACCGAAACTGGAGGTTTTTTTAGCCTGACCCCGTCTGATCTCAGAACACCAGGGTCCCATGGGGGACTTAGTTGCAACGGTTTAACAAAATTGATGGAGCCTACCTTAGAGGTATGTTTCTTGGCAGGGTCCACCACCGTACAGTCCACGATGATCTCTTCCCAGTTATCCAGGACGTATAAGCAGGCCAGACAGTTATTGGGAGCACCACGGAGCACCACGGATAGGGTTTTGGAGATCTCTGGTTACATGGCCATAATAAATGATCCATACGTCCCGCACAGTCCCTCTCTAGATCTTCAGTCTAAAGGTTCTGGTGACAGTTACGCTCTAGATCTTCAGTCTAAAGGTTCTGGTGACAGTCACGCTCTAGATCTTCAGTCTAAAGGTTCTGGTGACAGTTACGCTCTAGATCTTCAGTCTAAAGGTTCTGGTGACAGTCACGCTCTAGATCTTCAGTCTAAAGGTTCTGGTGACAGTCACGCTCTAGATCTTCAGTCTAAAGGTTCTGGTGACAGTCACGCTCTAGATCTTCAGTCTAAAGGTTCTGGTGACAGTCACGCTCTAGATCTTCAGTCTAAAGGTTCTGGTGACAGTCACGCTCCAGAGCTTCACTCTACAGTTTCTGGTGACAGTCACGCTCCAGAGCTTCACTCTACAGTTTCTGGTGACAGTCACGCTCCAGAGATTCAGTCTAAAGGTTCTGGTGACAGTCACGCTCCAGAGATTCAGTCTAAATGTTCTGGTGACAGCAACGCTCCAGAGCTTCAGTCTAAAGGTTCTGGTGACAGCCACGCTCCAGAGCTTCAGTCTAAAGGTTCTGGTGACAGTCACGCTCCAGAGCTTCAGTCTACAGTTTCTGGTGACAGTCACGCTCCAGAGCTTCACTCTACAGTTTCTGGTGACAGTCACGCTCCAGAGATTCAGTCTACAGTTTCTGGTGACAGTCACGCTCCAGAGATTCAGTCTAAAGGTTCTGGTGACAGCCACGCTCCAGAGCTTCAGTCTAAAGTTTCTGGTGACAGTCACGCTCCAGAGATTCAGTCTAAATGTTCTGGTGACAGCCACGCTCCAGAGCTTCAGTCTAAAGGTTCTGGTGACAGCCACGCTCCAGAGCTTCAGTCTACAGGTTCTGGTGACAGTCACGCTCCAGAGATTCAGTCTACAGGTTCTGGTGACAGTCACGCTCCAGAGCTTCAGTCTACAGGTTCTGGTGACAGTCACGCTCCAGAGATTCAGTCAGAAGGTTCTGGTGACAGTCGCGCTCCAGAGATTCCGTCAAAAGGTTCTGGTGACCCTCGATTTCGCGGACATCAGTTTCCCAGGTTTAGGATTTCCCGGACAAAATTTTTTTACTCGAAATTCCGACATCGATGGTAATTCATGTTACGTTCGTCAGTTACTATGCAGTAGTAGTAGTAAAAGTAGTAGTAGTAGTAGTAGTAGTAGTAGTATTAACAGCAGCAGTATCATCAGAATCAGCACCAGTAGTAGTAGTAGTAGTAGTAGTGGTAGTAGTAGTAGCAGTAGTAGTAGTAGTAGTAATTTATTAGTTAGCAGAAGTAGTCAGTAGTAGTAGTAGTAGTAGTAATAGTAGTGGTAGTGGTTAGCAGTAGTTGTAGTAGTAGTAGTAGTAGTAGTACTAGTAGTAGTAGTAGTAGAAATAGTGGTAGTAGTAGTAGTAGTAGTAGTAGTAGTAGTAGTAGTAGTAGTCGGTAGTAGTAGTAGTAGAAATAGTGGTAGTACTAGTAGTAGTAGGTGTTGTAGTAGTAGTAGTAGTAGTAGTAGTAGTAGTAGTAGTAGTGGTAGTAGTAGCTTTAGTGGCAGTAGTAGCAGTAGTGGTGGTAGTAGTAGTAATGTAATAGTAGTGGTCGTGATGGTTGTAGTAGTAGTAGTGGTGGTAGTAATGGTAGTGATGGTAGTAGTAGTAGTAGAAGTAGTAATGGTAGTAGTAGTAATATTAGTGGTATTAGTAGTAATAATGGTAGTGGTGGTGGTAGTAGTAGTAGTAGTAGTAGTAGTGGTGGTAGTAGTAATAGCAGTAGTTGTAGTAGTTGTGGTGGTGATGGTAGCAGTAATAGCAGTGGTGGTAGTAGTAGTGGTAGTAGTAGTAGTCATTAATAGTAGTAGTAGTAGTAGTGGTGGTGGTGGTGGTGATGGTAGCAGTAATAGCAGTGATGGTAGTAGTAGTAGTGGTAGTAGTAGTAGTCATTAATAGTAATGGTAATAGTAGTAGTGATAGTAATTGTAGTGGTGGTAGTAGTAGTAGTGGTAGTAGTAGTAGTTATCAGTAGTAGTAGTAGTAATCATCAGTAGTAGTGGTAGTAATAATAGTAGTCATCAGTAATTGTGGTAGTAGTATTAATAGTAGTAGTCATCAGTAGTAGTTATAGTAGTAGTAGTAGTAGTAGTAGTAGTAGTAGTGGTAGTAGTAGTAATAGTGGTAGTAGTAGCAGTGGTAGTTGTAGTAGTACTGGTAGTAGTAGTAGTAATAATAGTAGTAGTAGTAATAATAATAATCATCATCAGTAGTAGTGGTAGCAGTAGTAGTAGTAGTAGTAGTAGTAGTAGTAGTAGTAGTAGTAGTAGTAGTAGCAGCAGCAGCAGCAACAGAACCAACAACAGCAGAAGTAGTATAGAACTTACTGAAATACTTTGCCAAGAATGCATTGTTTTTGTATTGTGTGTATGTGTTGTTTATATTAATCATTAAACGTGGGGATTTATCATTTGGAAACTCGAGCTCTTCGGTGGTTTGGGGGTGGGGGAGAGTACCGTAAAACTGAAGGTGATCAGTAATCTGATCCGTTTACATTTATTTCTTACTTACAAAAAAAAACATCCTTCACCAAAAACATCCAATAGCAAATCATATCAGTTCCGCCCACACAAGACTGACCTATCAAAAGCTTCGTCTCTCCCCTCCGTGATGAGACACTGTATAAAGCTGTCGAAGTAACGGATGCTGTCGTCGGGGATGTTGAAGGTGTCTTTCAAGATGATTTTCTTGTCGGGGAAGTTGTAGACGTTGGGAATAAGAGTATGTCCGAATCGGAAAGCAGCTGGTAAAAAGGGGGAAAAAATGATATAAAGCTCCAGATGTCAACAGTGTCTAAAATACTCCTCAGAAACAAAATGTATGTATCCGTTTACATTGACAGTTTTCGCCTTAGTGCAAGTTTTGAGGAATGCGGGTGCTAGATTTTCTAGAACTTTGACGAGCATCATTTTGGTGGAGAACTTCTCTCACGGATGGCTACAAATACTGGAACTGCATAATGAGCTACAGTAACGGCAAATGTGTGTACGTTGCAGGGTCTCAAGTCTCCTTGTGCTTGCGTTTTGTTGTTGTTGTTGTTGTTGTTGTTGTTGTTGCCTTCACTTCTGGCACTCGTTTTCCACTGAAACAAAGATGTATCTTTACATGTTCTATCATATGACTTTGCTTATTCAATGTTTTGACTGAAAAAAATCCACTCATGGATGACTTACAAACAACCTTGTGTCGTGAACTGAGAAAGAAAAAAGCCAAAAGAAAGAATGAAGAAAAGTGTCATGAAACAACGTAACTGAAAGTCACCAAGTGATGTACTGGAAGATATCAACGACTGAGACGACTAGCGCTTCAACTCTTTAACAAATCTCGTTGTAGAAATGCCCGATGTGAATTTATAAAATACTTTTCCGTAGCAGACCTAAAATATATTTTCAAAAAATATTACTGTTCATCAATTATAAAATAATTTCCACAGTGAAACTATTGTCCTTTATTCTTATTTATTATTTGCATTTTATTTCGTTTATTGTTCAGAGGAGGGGAGAGAGAGAGAGAGAGAGAGAGAGAGAGAGAGAGGAAGAGAGAGAGAGAGGATGGAAGGTAGCAATAAACGTTTTTGGAAAATAAAATAATGAGTATTTTTATTCCTATTTTATTTCCTTGCCACTTTCATTCGTTTAAAGCAGAATGTTATACATACTCTGAACTTGGCAAAGGTCAATATCTCATGCATGCAGTACGTCATGATAAGGAATATAACTCATGTATTTAATACATCAGGATTATAACTCACGCATTTAACATGTCATGATCAAGAAATATAACTCAAGCATTTAACAGGTAATGATCAAGAAATATGAATCAATCAAGTGCCGTGCCGCGTGGCGTAGGCGATTATTTCTTTCCACAATTCCCTGTCTTTAGACTTGATTAGGAGATCCGCCGGTGACTTTCTTCTTAGCCACGCTGACAGCCCGTCCAGTAACTTCTCTCTCTCTCTCTCTCTCTCTCTCTCTCTCTCTCTCTCTCTCTCTCTCTCTCTCTCTTCTTCTATCTTTTCTTCCCTCAATTTTTCCAGTTGCCACAGTGTGTTCCAATTTTCCTCTTCTCAGAAAATGTCCTACAAATCTCGTTTGTCTACCTCTGATCTCTGCTGTAGTTTGCCGTTTAACTCCAGCCTCTCTTAAGACTTCTTCGTTGGTTTTCTTAGCTGTCCATGGTACCTTCAACATCCTTTTATGAACCACATTTTCTTGGCCTTCATTTCTCTCAGTACTCTCTTGTTCATGAACCATGCTTCACATCCATAAAACAAAATTGTCTCGATGTAACATTTAAGTACTCAGAATCTTGTTTCTATTGACATAGATCTGTTGCACAAGATGTTTCTCATATTCTGGAATGCTGACTTGGTCTGAGCACGTCTGCTTTTTGTTTCGTTGTGACATTTCCCATCAGCTTTTATAATTGTTCCTAAGCACTTGAATCTTTCAACTTGTTTCAGTTCCGTGCTATCGATGGTAATGCTACATTTTGGTGGTATTCTTTTCCTTGAGATGACCATCACTTGAGTCTTCTTTTTATTCAGGCTGAGACCTTTAAGTTTACTTTTACGAACCACGATGTCCAGAAGAGCCTGTAGCTTCCCTTCACTTTTAGCAATCAGAACTGTGTCGTCTGCATATCTTAAGTCGTTAAGGTTGTACCCGCCAATTGATATTCCTGGCAAGCTCTCTATATTTCATGTTTTCACTGTACAAGGAGAACAGGTAAAGAGATAGAACACATCCTTGTCTCACTCCTAATTTTATGTCCTGCAATGCTCCTATTTGGTTCTCAACCTTCATTGCTGCTGATTGCTGCCAGTATATGTTTTTGATGAGTTTCAGATCTTTCCCATCTATGTTGATGTCTTCCAGCATTCTTATAGTTTCTGTGTATCTCACTTTATCGAATGCTTTACAGTAGTCTATGAAGCATAAGTATAGGTTCGTCTTTACTTCTACTGATCTTTCTATCAATGTTCTCAGTATATATATATATATATATATATATATATATATATATATATATATATATATATATATATATATATATATAGCATTACTTGTGCCTTTTCCTTCGATAAAGCCACATTGTTCTTCGGCGATTTCTGGTTTTATTTTGCCCCTGACTCTTCTCATGACAATACGAAGCAGGATTTTTGTAGCATGGCTCATAAGACTAATGGTTCGATGGTCTTCACATTCATCTGCACTCTGTTTCTTTGGTAGCACAATAAAAAATGATTGCATTAGGTCTGATGGGACATAGTTACTGTTATAGATGTCATTCAACAATCTGGTAATTATTTCTATGCCAAGCTCTCCTAATGCTTCCAATTCTTCCTTGGTGATTTTATCTGGTCCTGGTGATTTGTTACTCTTCATGTGTTTGATGGCTTCTTCCACTTCTGCTTTCAATATGCAAGGTCATTCATTATTATTTCGTATATCTATTTAGCCTATATTGTTCTCATAGAGTTCTCTAATGTATTCGCACCAACGTGCCATTATGTAATCGCTGTCCATTATTGTATGCCCCTACTTTGACTTCAGGCAACCAGTGTTGTGGTATGCCCTTTTGTTTGTTAACTCCTTTACATATCTCTTGCATTTCCATGATGGTGTGCCTCTATTTCATTATATTTCTTATTTAGCCACTCTTCTTTAGCTTTATTGCATTTGTGTCTTATTTATTTTGTCATATTCATCTTTATCTTCCTTAAGACTTCTTCTCCGAATCATTAGTTGCCAAATTTCTTCTGTCATCCTTTCTTCTGTTTAACGTGTCGTTTATTCTGAGGTAGGATTTCGATAGATGCTTGCTGAATAGAGTCTTTAAGCATATTCTATTGTTCATCAACCCCCGTGTGGTATACGGGATCTATAAAGAATAGGACCACTGTACCCTACCACGCATGATCGTAAAAGGCGACTAAGGAGGGTTCAGCATAGGGCCAGCAACCCTATCTGGTAAAAAAAACTATCAGACTGCTACAGAAACGGAAGCAAGGGAAAAAATAAATGCAGGTGGAAGGAGAAATGCGTATCAGGAAACTGAGCCCATGAAGGTTGTGGATGAAAGCCAGCCACTGGAAGTCCCCAGCCCGACTGCAGACCTCCTGGAACCTAAACACAAGATGCATATAGGCAGCTGGAATGTAAGAACACTAAACCAGACTGGAAAACTAGCACAAACCATCAAGGAAATGCACAGATACAAACTAGACATACTAGGAATACAAGAAGCAAGATGGACAGGACAAGGCAGAAGGAAATTAACAACACAGCACACAGAAGATACAATAATATGGTCAGGTAAAGATCTTCATGAAGGAGGAGTAGCATTGATTATAACAAAAGAAGCATCAAGAGCATTGCTGAAATGGACCCCAATAAATGAGAGATTATTATATGCACGGTTCAACTCAAGATTCACGAAGCTGTCTATTATAGTTTGTTATGCACCAACAGAAGCAGCTGAAGAGGAATTAAAAGAAGATTTTTACAACAGTCTCCAAGCAACAGTAGAAACAATACCCAATCATGATATGCTACTCATCTTGGGCGACTTCAATGCAAAAGTAGGTGAAGGAAATGAAGATAGAAGAAGAATCATGGGAAGAGAAGGAATCGGAGAAATAAATGAAAATGGAGAAAGAATGTGCAGTTTCTGTGAAGAAAACATGATGACCATTGGAGGGACAATTTTCCAACACAAAAACATCCATAAGGTGACTTGGAGGTCACCAGATAAAACCACAGAAAACCAAATCGATCACATACTAATAAATAACAAGTGGAAACGGTCACTACAAGATGTGCGAGCAAGGAAAGGAGCAGATGTAGGAAGTGATCACAACCTTCTGGTAACAAAAATAAAACTAAAATTAAGGAAAGCCAAAATCAGAGAACACAGAAAGATACATTTTGATACAAGAAAACTGATAGACCAGCAAACAAGAAATGAATTCTCAATAGTACTTAAGAACCGCTTCAGTGTCCTACAAGACGAAGCAGAAATGTCCATATTAGAGTTCAGTAAAACACTACAGGAAACAGCAAAAGAGGTGCTGGGATATCGAAAAAGGAGAAAAGAGGAGTAGATAAGTGAGACCACATGGGAAAAGATAGAGCAAAGAAAAGAAATCAAGAAAAAATTACTGAACACCAAATCACAACGGCTTAAAGAACGAGTTTTAAGTAATTATGCACAAAAAGACAAAGAAGTGAAGGAATCATGCCGTCAAGATAAACGTCAATATTATGACAACTTAGCAGAAACAGCAGAGAAAGCAGCATATACAAATGACATGAAAACCATATATAAAATCACAAAGCAGATGACAGGTAACTTCAACACAAGATGTGAAAGTGCAGTAAGAACACAAAATGGACAACTGGTCAGTGGAGAAAGAGAAAAAATTGAAAGATGGAGGGAACACTTTAACACCCTACTAAACAGAACACAAGCAGCACAAACAATAGACATACCTGAAGCAAAAACGGAACTAAACATCAATACAGGACCAATAACAATAAATGAAGTAAAGGAGGCGATAAAAATACTAAAATCAGACAGGGCACCAGGTGAAGATGAAGTGACTGCTGAGATGTTGAAAGCAGAAGAAACAGAAACACCAAAACAACTTTGCCGGATATTACAACAAATTTGAGATCTAGAAAAAGCCCCAGAGGAGTGGAAAACTGGGCTTATAGTAAAACTACCAAAGAAGAGTGACCTTAGAGATTGCGGGAACTGGAGAAGCATTACCCTACTGCCACTCACCAGTAAAGTATTTTGCAGAATAATCATCAACAGAGTTGTACCAACACTTGAGGAAAAAATTCGGAAAGAGCAGGCAGGATTTAGGAAAGGAAGATCATGCATAGACCACATATTTGTACTTAGACAAATATTAGAACAGGCAAATGAGTGGCATAGCACAACATATGCATTATTCATAGATTTTGAGAAAGCCTTTGACAGTGTCAACAGAGATGCACTGTGGAAAATCCTAAGATGGCATGGCCTCCCTCATAAAATAGTTAATGTAATCAAAGCCCTATACGAGGGTTTTCAGTGCAAAGTTATCTGTGGAGAACATACCTCCAGCAGCTTTAGGGTACAAACAGGAGTGAAACAAGGATGTGTACTATCACCAACATTATTTATCTTGGCAGTAGACTGGTTAATGAAGGAGGCAACATCAGACAAACGCAGAGGATTACAAAGGACCCTTGACACAGTGCTGGAGGACCTTGACTTTGCGGACGACATTTGTCTATTATCAAGCAGTCACAAAGATATGCAAGAGAAAATAAACAAGCTAACTCAGTATGCAAATAACATAGGACTAAAGATCAACGTAGGAAAGACAAAGTTAATGAAACAAAATGTGAACAACAGAAATGTACTCAGAGTAGATAACAAGTTAGTGGAGGAGGTCAACGATTTTGTATACCTTGGCAGCAGAGTAGTAGAAAATGGAGACAGCACAGAGGACATCAACAGCAGACTTACTAGAGCAAACCAGGCTTTTGCAGTGCTGCAGACTATATGGAAACAAAAAAAAAAAACTAAGCATAAATATGAAAATCAGGATATTTAAGAGTAATGTTCTAAGTGTACTACTCTATGGAAGTGAATGCTGGAAAATCACCAAAACCATAGAAAACAAGTTGAATTCTTTCCAGACTAAATGTTTACGAAGAATTAGAAAAATATTTTGGCCAAACACCATAAGAAATAACATCTTATTAGCAGAAATGCAGATGAAACCACTGACAACAATTATTGAGGAAAGACGCTGGCGATGGTTGGGACATGTGCTCCGAATGACTGACAACTCACTACCAAAAGTAGCACTAAGATGGACACCACAGGGGAATAGAAGTAAGGGTAGACCAAAAGAGACATGGATAAGAACAACAGAAAGGATGTTGAGCAATAGAGGGCTCACCTGGGCAAGAGCAGAAAAAAAGGCGAAGGACAGGCATTTGTGGAAAACCCTTGCAGAAGCCCCATGTGCCCTGGGCACTTAAGGTTCAGAGAGAGAGAGAGAGAGATTGTTCATCAATCGTTTCAGTCTTCTCTATAGCATTATACCTATTATGTACTATGGTCCTATACTGTTCTTGTATTGCCTTATCTTTCCGTAACAGCTCTCTATCTAGTTTCAAGAAATATAACCTCATGCATTTAACACGTCATGATAAGGAATATAACTCAGGCATTTAATACGTAATGATCAAGGAATATAACTCATGCATTTAATACGTCATGATCAAGGAATATAACTCATGTGTTTAATACGTCATGATAACGAATATAACTCATGCATTTAACACGTCATGATAAAGAATATAACTCATAAATTTAATACGTCATGATATACCTGCCATAAAAGCATTGTCCGCTCTTGGATCCGTCTTCGGGTTGTATCTGCTTCTCCTCGTACATCCTAATTTAAATTTTTGAATGAGCTCTGGACCAAGAATGATTGGCAGCCAGTCACAGTAAGTTATTTTCTGTAGGACAGCTCCCAGAATCTTCCTGGCTTCCTGCCGGTGGAAATAGAAATGTAAGCTACTTCTAACCGACTAAGTAGTAAAAGTCATGTTTGGTCGACAAAATAATACATTCCCTTAGTAGCTGGTAAGCTAATAAGCAGAGATGTAGACTCGAGATGATCGACTTTAAAGACTCGACTTGGACTCGACTTGAAGACGAAAAATAGCGACTTGGACTTGACTTACGTCTCAACATTTTTTTAGTCAGTTGATTCGAAGCGCCACATCAACTTCACTTGCTTTCAACGACGCGGAGTAAGTAAGACAACGCCTGCTTCAATAACGCCATTGCTTTGTGTGCTGTCGGACGTAGATCTATCTAACCCGAACCTACGGTCTGTTAAGTTTTAACTTGTGCACGCGTCGTCACTGTGTCATAATCTGTTCATTGTAGACAGAGTCACAGCAGGAAAGGAGTGTAGATGACGTAACGCTGACGCGGATGCGCCGGTAAATTGAAGTTTTTGTACGAGTAGCCGCCAGTAACAAGCCCCTGGAAATGCACGCGTCTCTTAAAGTGAGAAAGGTAACAGAATCTGCGTAACAACTTTCAAAGTGTATGAGGGGTAGCCGTGAGATTTCATCCTTACAGGCAGACGGAACTGACAGCAGCGAAGTTCAGAAACTAAAAAGGAGTCTAATAAATGCTGATGGTATACTGAAAATTAATATTGTATTATCTGACGACAAATTATCACAAAACTGAGTACATTATTGTGGAGATGCTTGACAAAGTGAAGAATTATAACTGGTACAGTTCTACGTAAGGTTACTGTTGTCTACACTACCAGGTACAGTTTTACTTAAGGTTATCGTTGTCTTCACTACCCGTGCAGTTTTACTTAAGGTTATTGTTGTCTTCACTACCCCGTGCAGTTTTATTTAAGGTTATTGTTGTCTGAACTACCTGATACAATTCTACTTAAGGTTACTGCTGTCTGAACTACCTGGTACAATTTTACTTAAGGTTATTGTTGTCTGAACTACCTGGTACAATTTTACTTAAGGTTATTGATGTCTGAACTACCTGGAAAAGTTTGTCCTTCAGGTACTCTGGAGCGTCTCTGATGTACTTGTTGACGTCATCCAGGCTGGAAGGTTGACCTCTTTTTCTAAGGAATCCGCTTGCAAGAAGACGCACCAGATGGTTGTGATATAGAGTGAAGAGAAGATGGATGGATCCTAAACCTGGCTGCTCGTTCACTCTTTCGTCACCTGAAATAGGAAGTTCCAAATTCTTGTTGCTATAGTTATTCTGATCTTTCGGCAACTACGAGATGCTGGTCTTTGTAGATAGTGTCATGGTGATGCTGAAGAGCAGACATCTTGAATGGATTACTGTGGCTTATTTAAAGAACAAGGGATGGGCTCAGGAAACGAGATTCTTTGGAGACACATCCATCATGGAGACCATGGTGAGTCCTGCCCAGTGTAGGCTGTTTCTAAATGCAACGCGGAGAGTTGGCCCGGATTCTGAGTAGCTTTTTTTATTCTGGAAAATTGTGCTGCCATCTTTGTCCTAAAAATCATGGGCAAAAATGCGAGGCTCACCTCTTTAAGTTCAGGAACGATGAAGTCATTGTTACAAAGAGTTACAGATGTAGGTATAAATGCAGGTATAAAACATCTGTTTATGAAAGCAACCGTTCAGTACTGGATATATAATATATTTAGATATGCTTATCTGGTTTATTCATAACTTCCTTCAACAGCAAAGATTTGCACTTTCTCACTCCACATCTCTTTGAATTTGATTAATGTGGCTTGTTTGAATACCTGGAGCAGATCCAACTAACTTGATTCTAACTTGTTTGAAGACCTGCAGCGAATGCAAATAAAGTGATTCTAGCTTATGTGAACACTCGGAGCAGATCTATGTAACGTGATTCTAGCTTATGTGAACCCTCGGAGCAGATCTATGTAACGTGATTCTAGCTTATGTGAACACTCGGAGCAGATCTATGTAACGTGATTCTAGCTTATGTGAACACTCGGAGCAGATCTATGTAACGTGATTCTAGCTTATGTGAACACTCGGAGCAGATCTATGTAACGTGATTCTAGAAAACTCCACAACTATTGGGTATCATGTCTAGCTCGGTCCGATCAGTAAGTGCAGAAGAGACATATTACGTGCACCAAGAAAGATTTTAAGATATGGTCTGGGGCAACTCTGGTTCATTGTCTTGATAACAGTTCGGTCTCTGGCATTCATCTATCTTTTCTCATGTACTCATGAAATATATACATACATATATACATAAATAAATAAATAAATACATACATACATACATACATACCTGCTAACTGGCAGTAAGAATAGGTTGTATCTGAGGAGACGCAACCCCCGAGTTTTTCTGGGTTTGGTGGCAGTCTCTCTCTGCCGTTGATGAAGATGGTGTTAAGCAGGGCCCCTGAGAATTATACACTGTTTTATGAAGACTTGTTCTCTGCAGATTCCTTCACACAAACATTATCACGATGAAAAAGCTAGAAGCCGCATTCCGAAACATGTAAAGAATATGGTGGTCGGACCAGTATACTAGACCCAGAAACACCAGGCTAAGGGGTCTTGAAGCAGAGATGGTAAAGGTTGACTACACTTAGAGACGGATAGAAGAAACAGCCCAGAACAGAAATAAATGGAGAGCCTTTGTTGACGGCCTATGTTCCAGATTGGGGTAAAGGAGACGAGGAAGGAAGGACCAATATACTCATGTACTTGATGGTTCTCTAGAAGTAATCTTACCAGCATCACACTTGGCTGCTTTATCTTCCATAACTCCAGAAAGGTACCCATTTCTACAGTTATGCTCTGATCTAGTAGTTTCCAGGCTTCTTCCTCTTGCCTGCCCCTCGGCAACCTTTTTTTCTATAAACTGTACCTCCTCATTTTAGCAAAAATGTTTGTTGCTGTTTATCTCTAGGCCTCTGTTATTGCTCTCTTCAATAATTTTTTTCGCAAGTTTTTGCAAATTTCTTTCACTTACTGCCTTTAGAACCGTGCCATCCGCGTATCTCAGGTTGTTGTTATTATGGTCTCCTATTTTAATTCCTTTTACATTTTTAATGCTTCTCATGATATTTTCACCTTATAATAAGAACAGATCAGGTGGCAATACTCACCCTTTTCTTTCCTTTCGTTTGATATCCTAATACTCGCCTATGCCATCGTTAACTTTGTGATTCCCTTGTCAGATTATGCTTTTCAAATATATCAATAGATTATGTACTGAGATGTTTGCAATCCGTGAAGAGCGAAACAATTGGGAATAAGTGTTAACATTTTTTTGATTAGAGAGAGATGTAAATACAAGTCAGCGAAGTACCTGAACCGTTCTGTGATCTCAGCCGCTTAAAGGTCGCTTGGTCAGAACCATACACTCCAGAAGCGTCAAGGAAAGAGGTCAAAGAGTTCATCTGTTCCCGTGGGTCTGAAAAAGGTGATTAGATATAACACAGTCTTAAAAGACTTAAGCAAATAACTTACTTCGTATCACACACAGTGAGAGACGTTCTACAACCTGACTTTGGACGTCCTTGTACGCTGGGTGTGTCACTGAATGTAATTTAGACCAGCCTTGATATCTGCAAATGTCCTACTCCGTGAGCTTGGTCCAGGTGTGTAACCCGTTGTGAGCCAAGTCAAACTTGATCGTTGCATGTTTCACCCTCTTACAGGTAAGATAACACCTGACAGTTGCATGTCCCACCCACTTAGAACTAAGATAGCCTTGATCGCGGCGTGTCCAATCAACTTAGAACTAAGACAGCCTTGCCCTCGGCATGTCCCACCCATTTAGAACTAAGATAATCTTCACCGCGGTATGTCACACCAACTTGGAACTAAGATAACCTTGGCCGCTGCTTGTCCCAAAAACTTATAACTAAGATAACTTTGACAGTGGCATGTTCTACCAACTTAGAACTAAGATAGCCTTGACAGCGGCATGTTCTACCAACTTAGAACTAAGATAGCCTTGACAACGGGATGTCCCACCAAATTAGAACTAAGATAACCTATATCGCTGCATGTCCCATCAACTTAGAGCTAAGATAACCTTGACCGCGGCATGTCCCACCATCTGCTTTACGTCCCAGTTTCCTCCAAACCAAAAGACTGATGTTTTCACGCCAGTATGTCTCCTCTTTAATGCACTAACAACCGTATATGCGCTGCCCCATGCCCATTTTGTTCAACTGTACAGACAGCGCCAAGTAGCCATCGTGTTATGTGGTGTTAAACTGGTGGTTAATTAATGTTCCTGACATGGATTAGACCCGGTTCATGTGGCCCTGGCTCGCCGAAGTGGTGAACTTTATTATGTGTGTTATGTTTCCACTAAAGGGAAAGCCATGGCGATAAAACCAGTGTGTAGCGGTCAGTGAGTTTACAGCGTCAACACACAGCCACAAAGGGAAGTAAGGCTATGTTATCAGCTTCCGTTGCGACAGATCTAGCAAATCGGCGATGAGTACAGTGCTCATAGATATAATATGAAGTGCAATAGGAACAAGAACAGACCACACAAAGGCAGAGGAAGGGGCCACCCATGCAAACGATGGACCGATGGTATAGCAGAGTCCCTGAACATCTCAATGTATGAAGCCAACAGGTGAGCCATTGGGAGACATTTGCACTTCACCTTTACACCTAGTAGTAAATGAGGAAGGACAAGACAAGACAAGAGTGCAGACAGCTTGCCTACTTGTAACTTGCCTAATACAAAAATAAATACGAGAGCGAGTCAAAAAGTAACTGCAATTAACTGATATAACTTCTGAAAAAATATATGAACAGACTCTAATTTCAGTCTTTTCATATATTTTTCAATAGTAACGCCTCTTGATTTGTGATTACTTTTTGACTCGCTCTCGTTTATTACATATGTTTTGTTTTTTTGGGCTAACTGGTTTGAGTGAAGCGCTGCTGAAACATGCCATCAGTCAGTGTAGTAGTTCCCCTACATTCGAGTAGGATGTAATTTAGGTAATTATTTCTTTTTTTTTCATTATTTGTATCCCTGTGCACTGCATCCCATTGACAAAACATGTAATATTTGGTGGTTATAAAAGAGAAAATTGTGAAACAAAAGCAGTTTCCAGCTTAAAGATCATCTTTACAGCACTCCGCATGTGTTTCAATGTTATCCTTGGAACGAGAATATAAACAGTTTCACTCACTCCGTAGCAACGACAGCAGGGAAACACCAACTTCTTTCACTATCTTACCCGCAGAAGGATTTGATAAGGTGCAGTAATTAAAACAAAATCGACTATCAAAAAGTAGACAATATCACAGATTAAAAGATACTCACAGATAATATTTCCGTCCTTGTCCCGGGCAGGATCAGATCTGAAGAACTCCATGCATGAACTGAACACGGGGTCGCCAGAGGGAATGGAGATGGGGAAGCAATCCCTGTTCCGGATATCCAAAAGAGAAGTGGTAGTTTTGGGGTGCAAAATACCCTACAGTTGATATATGTGATATTTAACTGGATATAGCTACATAGGGGCATATGATATTTGGCCCAAATGTCCATGCTGAACAAATCAGTGGTGTCATTGCTTATAATGGTAGTGTTCGTGATTTAGTTCATAATAAAACATTGAAATTTAAGAAACTTATAATAATAATAATAATAATAAAGGTAAAAGAACAATCATCACGAACAGGAGGGAGAAGTTTAAGGAGAATACTAACTGTGACAAGAAGAGACCAAATAAGAAATGACACCATCAGGGAAAAGGCTGGAGTTAACATCACTATTACACTATATCCAGAAACAACAAATCAAATGAGTTTTGACCACGTTACACGGTTACCACCAGACAATATACCACAAGAAAACATTCACACAAAGATCTGTATGTAACAGAGGAAAAGGCCTCCCACGCAGGAGGTAGAGAGAGGAAATTAACAGAAGCATTAAATATCCCACTATATCAAACAACCTACCTAGCCCTATCAAGACATCTATTTGTTCTTTCAACGCCTAAAGATATATGAGGAAGGAGAGGAGACAAGACAAGACAAGACAAGACAAGACAAGACGGGATAAAATAAAGGACGGCTTACATGTAACAGGTCCCCGCGGCAACATACAGATTAACAGCTTTACGGTATTTGGTGATAACGGACTGTAAATCTGAGTTACATTTAGTATGGTAAATAAACAGTATTTGTAACTTTAAAAGACGCGAAATATAAAAAGTGAAAAAAGGATTTTGTATTTGGGCTGGTTTTGTTTGCGTCACGCTATATTTTATTTGATTATTCCATTTGATTATTATATTTGATTATTATATTTGATTACCTGCGAATCTTATTACACCTATTTTTTTTTATTATTCTAACTGTGAATGACTAAAACGTACAGTTTAACCAAGACTAGTTCGTTTGTTTCATTTGGTATTGTTTTGTTTACATGAAGTGATATATTTCATCAAATGTTTGGGATTTTAAAAATAATTTTACTTCTACAAGTTAGTACATTGTGTAGTTAAGTAGTATGTTGTGAGGTTTAATTTTTATGTAATTAGTGTTGTGTGGCAAACCTCTGCCAGGTTGACCTGTGCCCTAGCTACGGATGTCTTTAGTTTGTAAGAGAGCCAGTCAAAACGTGACGGTAGATCAAGGGGCGTAACCATTGAAAAGTATGACAAAAGACTGACTTACTCTCGAGTCATTTTGTAGTGGTTACTCCCTTGATCTGGGGTCAATTTTTAACTTGCCTTGGTATAAAGCTGTGGTCCTCAAAGATCAGCACTGCGTCCTCTCACAGGTCTGCGTCATATGCCTAATGGCAATGTCGGTCTTGCCCGACTCTAATAATTTAATCAATTTCTGTCCTATGTTGATCGATTGATTGATCTTTATTTCAAAAGGGTTATGAATTGGGCACGCAGGCCCGTCTGACATTCTGCCCTTTATCATACATCTTTCACTCTATTCCAGACATTCTACAAATATGCTGTTCATGTAACAAACATAATTAACACTGAAGCTGAGAGACATACAATAAAATATAACATTTACATTTCGCTCTTAAACATTCACTCAGTACAGAAGCAACTACATATATAAATGACTATCTACTAAACAAAAATTTCGCGACTATTCAGAAAAAAAAACAATTAACTGTATTCGGTGTCTGTAAGAGCAGTTTAAGATAACTTTTAAGTGTTATGATTCATGGAGGCATGTAGTCGACGTCAAATAGATATTGGGAAAGTTTGTAGTTGTAGGAAGGAGTTATAAGTTATATTTTTATACAGGATGGGAGGGTATTCCAAAGATGAGCAGCAGAAGAAGTAAAGCTTTTCTTGTAAAGATCAAGTCTAGGTTTTGGAAGATATATGTTCTTCAAGCATTGGCTGCACTTTGGGTTAACTTTAAAAAGGTTCCATAGATAAGGCGGGACATGCAGTGAAAGAATTTAATGTACCAACTTGGCTTTGTTGAAGAGGAACCTGTTCTTAAGATGCAGTATTTTGATACGTTTGTGTTGCTTAGTTGTTTGTGGTTGATCTTTGTCACTAATAAGCTTTACTGCTCGCTTTTGGAGTGAGCAAAGCCTCTTTGTATTTGACAATGAGCAACCATCCCAGACTGTTGAGCAATAGTCTAAATGTGTTTGTATATATGATATGTAGTATATCTTCCTTGTGTCTTGATCGATAAAGTGCTTAATTTTGGCTAACTGGTATACTTTTTGTGCGATGAGTTTTGTTAGACCTTGCACATGAGAGTTCCAGGTCAGATGTTGGTCAATAATAAGACCTAGTGTTTTGTGCTCACTAACGTTTTCTATCCGTGATGTTTCCGTGCTGAGCCGAAGTGTTGTTTTTGTTCCTTTTTGTAGTTTCTGTCTTGTTGTTATGAGCATTGACTTTGTTTTATCGGTGTTTATAATCATGCCATTGTTTTTTCTCCATCTAATTATATTGTATAACTCGATCTGAAGAGTTGGTTCTAGATTAATACAATCGTAATCACTGGTGTAGACTGTGCAATCATCGGCAAAAAGATCACAAGAAGAGTGTTTAAAATGAAGAGGAATATCATTTATATAGATAGCATAGAACAACGGGCCTAGAATAGAACCTTGCGGAACACCAGTGTCAACTATAGCAGAATTTGATAGAGAAATGTTGAAGAATACTACCTGTTGTCTGTCTGAAAGAAACGATGCAATTAATTGTATTAGGTCAGGGTGCAATTTATAAGTCTTTATTTTTCTTACAAGAATATCATGGTCAATCATATCAAATGCCTTTTTAAAGTCGACAATGATGGCACCACATAGTCTATCGTCATTTATGTTTACTAACTAGTTTCTGTCATTTTGGTAAGAGCTGTGTGGCAGGAATGATTGGGTCTAAAGCCTGACTGACTGTCCATGAGTAATTGTTCTCTTGTATGTGTCGTAGAGTTAATTTGTGTATGTGTTTTTCGAGTGGTTTTGATAATGACGATAATATGGATATTGGTCTGTAGTTGGTAAAATTGTTGGATGAGCCAGATTTAAAGCGAGGATACAACTTAGCAGTTTTAAAAGTCTCGAGGAAATAACATTTTGCAACGCACTGATTGTAAATGTATGTTAATGTATGTGAAATGACAGGCAGCATAGCGTAAGATCTCATTACTAATATCATCAAGCCCAGCTGTATTGTTGTTTTTTAAGGTTAAGAGATAACTGTGAACTTCACTGACTGTTAAGAATGAAATGTGTAACTGTTTAATATCAGTACATCTGCTGTCCAGGAATGTTTGTAGTTCATGTAAGTCGCATACAGGAGCTGATATTGATGATTTAAGAACGTTGATTTCTTCTCTTAAATATGTACTGATATGTGCGCTAGTGTATGCACGATTGATGGTTTGAGAATCAAATTCTTTTCTTTTATTTGATAGGGTATTTATGGCTTTCCAAATTGATTTACTGTCTGATTTATTCTGTACTAGATTCATAAAGTATTTTTTTTCTCTTGTCTTATTAAGTATTGAACTTTGTTTATGAGTGAACGGTAGGTCCTAAAGTCCTTGATTTTGTGCGCCCGGTTACGTTCTCTCATGGATTGTAATATTTCAGGTGTTATCCAAGGTGACTTCGTCTGGTGTTTTACTCTCACCTCTTTCATGGGGACATGTTTGTCTAATATATCTCTAAAGATCTTTAGCCAATATTCTATTGGCTCATCAGAGTCAGTTAGTTGGTACACGTGTGTAAGTGAAGATTCTTGCAAATCATTAAGGAATAATTCTAGGTTAAATTTTCTGAAGCTTCTAAATTTCATACTTGTGTGATTGTGTTTAGGAAGTTTATACCCCTTTCTTGTCCACGTACAGCAGACTGGGTAATTATCCCTTAACGAAGTATGAGGGATGTTACATTCCAGATGTCTCTATCAGTCTTTTATTAAAGGTTTCCTAGACTAACTGCTCATTTCAAAATAAGATTTTTTTTTTCTGTTCAAAATTTTATTGAAAAAGTTCTTGATAACGAAATTTATTTGATATTGGTAAAATTCATTAAAACAAATTGTATTACTGATATGCCGCAGATGACAATGACAGTTTGTGTTAGATGATGAAGGTAACAATTATCGTTGTGAGTGCAATAATAATTATGAAAGCGATAACATAAATGCTGAGTACACAAATGCTTACTTCAAGCGCTCCTCCAACGGCACCCCACAGCACTTGATTTTAGGGTTCCTGCCTGTGAAAGGAGAATAGGATCAGGGGTCAGGGTTTCAGGGTTTGGGTTCAAGTTGTAAGGCTAGATAAGTAAATATATTTCATTTAATCATTACATGTCACGTTAAATCCGTCGACGATCATGCTTCTTCAGTTTGTGGTATTCTAATCATCGCTTATCAGATGGCTTATCTTTTCTTTTTCCACAAGGTTTCTTTTTCTTTATCAGACCTTTGAGATATGTTTCTCTCTCGCTCCCTGTGTCTCTCCCTCTCTTTCTCCCTCTCTCTCTCCCTCTCCCTCTCTCCCTCTCTCTCCCTATCTCATTCTCTCTCCCCTCCTCTCCCTCTCTTCTTCACCCCCCCCCCCTCCTCTTTGTAAACCGTTTATAAAATCTGTGATTTTTTTTTTTACTGCCTTTCAAAAGATCCTGACTTGACATGTTGTGACTTCATCGACATCTTCTTTACAGTGTTTTCCTTTTCTAAATCATCTACTTTAAACTGCTGTGTTCACTGTTTGAAGGTGAAGATCTTCCTAATTCTGTTGAAGGTGCAGTAATTTCCATTTGTACTCTACTTTCTGTTAAACATATTGTCCATTTTTGTTTTGTTTTGTTACTAGCGTTTATATTCCATGAATATTTTTTTTTACTTGTTCCAATTATGTTCCATTTCAAAATGATTAGTTAACCTACATCTCTTTGCTATGGTCGGCTGCTCAGTCTAGACATCCCCCCCCCCCCCCCCCCACAACGGAGAAACCAGAACAGGCAGTCATGTCACGATTAGAATGTGGATTTCCATGAGAACAAGAGACGATAACTCCATGTCCGCTCCTTGCCTCAGTAGTTTGGATCATGTCATGTGTTTGTATGGTTTTTCCGTTTAATCCCAGGATGTTTGTAAAATCATGGCAGGTAACAGAAATGATAAAAGCAGGGTTTTACACGATTAATTCATAGCCTGAAGCGTGAATGGAAAAATTATATTTTACAAATGTTTAATGGCTTAGTTTTGTCATGGTCTTACCAGTCAGAACAGGCGCAGCTGTGATGTCGTGGTCGATAAACTGACCCAGCTGTGTGTGAGAAAGAAATAGGGTCACGTGTTGGACATTGTTGTTATATGCATTACCCCTAGGCAAAACATACAGCACCACAGGAACCTAAGCTAGCACTACATGGTCTGAGAGTTACAGATGTAAATGAGTCAGGCAAACTTAATCGATGGTTATAAGTGGACGTAAAAACAGAGATTTATAAATGTTTATATATCAATAGCCAATTTGTGATATATTATAAGCTTAGCTCCCTTTGCTGTCTTCGTTTTATTTGCGATCAGCAGATACACAACACAAGAAAGGAATGGAAAAATTAATTATGTCAGTCCGTGAGAGCAGCGAAAAGTAAAACCTCTATCTTAATGCGAACAAAACTAAATTGATGACAACTGACAAAACAAACAAGGCAGCTAATATCAATATATCAGTGAGGAAAAACTGGAAGAAGTGGAGGGTTTTGAATATCTTATATCACTACTAACTAATAATGGAGATACAATGAGGGAAATTAAAAGGAGGACATCTGTCGCTCTTCAGAAAGTAAAACAAATAAAGAATATGTAGAGAGGAACAGACAGAACTACAGATATAAGATTTTGAAGGGCATGCATCTTTCCCGTCGCAACATATGCCTGTGAGACCTGGACACTTAACAAAACAGCTGAGAAACACATAAATGCCTTTGAATGTAAATCCTACAGAAGAGTTCTTCAAATACCATGGACATAAACAAACAAACAAACAAAAACAAATATATCCATACTATAAGAACTTAATGTTGAAGAAAGCTGGCTAGTAAAGAGGATTAAAGAGAGAAAACTTAAATATTTTGGACACATTAAACGTCATGATATCTAGAGAAGACCGTCTTGGAAGAGTACATAATGGGAAAAAAGAAAGAGTGGAAGACCAAAGCGAAGGTAGCTGCAAGACATTGTTGATGATCTGCATCAGCAGATAGCCATCTTGCTCACAACCGAGAGGCCTACAAGAGTGCTGTTAGGGAGACAAAGTTCCACAAGGGACATGCAAATGAATGAATGAGATACTGCGTTTAGCAGACATTCCGTTTAGCGAAAACCTGCGTGTAGCAGACACTGCGTTTAGCAGATACTGTGTATAGTAGATAATGAAATTATAAGGAGGTTTATAGTTCAGTTTTACAAAAAGATAGAAAGAGAAACGAAAGTGGGCAGAAACAAGAACTTCAGAAAGTAAGATGAGAACATACAAATGAAGAAAACATAACAATCTAATATTTCAGCAAAAGCCTTTTTTTTCCCAAGGATCACACACAAAAACAACACAAAAGATAAAAAGACAAAAAATATGTGAAAAGTATATACTAAGCTATTTTTTGGCGCCTCCTAGTAAGAAATGCTGATATGAAATGCATTTTGTGTGTATATATATATATATATATATATATATATGTATATATATATATGTATATATATATGTATTAGAATATGTATCAATTAATCTATTTATATGTGATATGTATGGGGCAAAAGCGGAAAAATGGCAAAGGACAGGCGTTTGTGGAAAACCCTTACGAAAGCCCCATGTTCCATGGGCACTTAAGGTTCAGTGAGAGAGAGAGAGAGAGATATGGTATGACCAAGTATATGAGATCTTACAACATATGGGCATACACTTTATGACCTGACAGCTACAGCAGTATGGAAGACATTGATTTCGTTTCGAGAATTCTCCATGTCTATCACTTCCATCAGGCGATCACTTCCTCCCCTACCTTCCCCAAGTAATCCATTACTTTAGTTATTTATTTATGTGTCCCTTCAGTATTTTTATGTCCCTTCAGTTGTATGTCCCTTCAATATTTTTATGTCCTTTCAGTTTTTTATGTCCCTTCAGTATTTTTATGTCCCTTCAATATTTTATGTCCTTTCAGTTTTTTTATGTCCCTTCAGTATTTTTATGTCCCTTCAGTATTTTTATGTCCCTTCAGTTTTTTTTATGTCCCTTCAGTATTTTTATGTCCCTTCAGTTTTATGTCCTTTCAGTTTTTTTTATGTCCCTTCAGTATTTTTGACATGACAAGGCAAACACGCAGACAGATGACACCTGCATGATCAACATGGTGTTGTCATCAGTCGCGTTGTGGTCGGGGTGCAGCTTCCAGCTGACCATCCTTGGGGAAGGCAGATAGTCGCCCGTCACACTGTAGATTCTAGGCGAGTTAAGACCTGGAATAAAACAAAAACAAAAAAAAAAACAGAGAAGCAAAATCAAAACTTACATCTGTAGAAAATGTGTGTTAGAAAAGACGTGACAATTACTGGAAAACAGCGCGGATGGGAGAAAGAATGAGAGATTAGGATTAAACATAATCATAACAGGCTGGTGAAGGGACACAGGAAAAGAAAGGCAGTTGGCCTGTGTAGACATTTTTGAAAACCACATAAAGGAGCATGAACATTAATGTATATCAGTTCGAGAGCTGATGAATGAATACACATATAAACTAGTATAACTTTGGACGAAAGATTCTGAATATGATATTCTGAATTTTATGCTGACCTTAAAAATACTAAATTTTGTCAGATTTCGAAATATGTTCTATATTTAAGAATCCTTTTTTACATATTGTTCTCATTTCTATATCATGTACACGATCTTTAGCAGGAAAATGATGCTGATAAACATAAAGAAGAGTAACAAACAAACAAACAAAAAAAACTGAGATTTACGAACCTCTATGGTCTTGATAGTGAGCCTTCAGATAACGTTTGACTGGTCTCTTGGTCATACCATAATTCTTTGGATGGTTGCACCGGCCATCTATTTCACGATAGCGTAAGTCCTCATAAGTGCGCTGGGAGCAATACTGTCAGAGACAGGCCATGTAAGAATCATATATCGAGGAGATTCACAAAAGTAATCGCAAATCGATGTGGGCGTAACTGTTGAAAAATATATGAAAAGACTTGAAAGTGAGTGGAAAGGTCTTCTCATATATTTTTCAGTGTGTTAACGCCCCGTGATATGCGGTTACTTTTTTTGATAGTGTCATAACTTCCGTGTGCAGTTAATATACAGTGTCTATATTATTATTACGTACGTGTGCAGTTAATACAGTGTCATTATAACTTCAATATGTAGTTAATATACAGTGTCATTACTTCTATATCCATTTAAAATATAGTGTTACCATAACTTCTATGTGTAATTAATATAGTGTCATTATAACTTCATTCATTCATTCATTTGCATATCCCTTGCGGAATTTTGCCTCTCTAGCAGCACTCCTGTAGTCCTCTTGGTTCTGAGCAAGATGGCTTGCTGCTGATGCATCCATTTGCAGATCATCAACGATGTCTTGCACCCATCTTCGCCTTGGTCTTCCTCTCTTTCTTTTTCCCATTATGTACCCTTCCAAGACGGTTTTCTCTAAATTATCATGACGTTTAATGTGTCCAAAATATTGTAAGTTTTCTCTCTTTAATCTTCTCTTTACTAGCCAGCCTTCTTCAATATTAAGTTATTGTAGAATGGATATTTTTGTTCTTTTTTTGTGTCCATGATATTTATAACTTCTATGTGTAGCTAATATACAGTGTCATTATAACTTCTATGTGTAATTAATATAGTGTCATTATAACTTCAATCTGTAGTTAATATACAGTGTCATTATAGCTTCTAAGTGCATTTAAAATACAATATCATAATTTCTATGTTCATTTAAAATATCGTGTCACCATAACTTCAATGTGTAATTAATACAGTGCCATTATAACTTTCATGTGTAACTAATATAGTGTTGTTGTAACTTCTATGTGTAGCTAATATACAGTGTCATTATAACTTCTATGTGTAATTAATATAGTGTCATTATAACTTCTATGTGTAATTAATATAGTGTCATTATAACCTCTATGTGTAATTAATATAGTGTCATTATAACTTCTATGTGTAATTAATATAGTGTCGTTATAACTTCAATGTATAGTTAATATACAGTGTCATTATAACTTCTATGCCCATTTAAAATATAGTATCATTATAACTTCTACATGAAGTCAAGACAATGTCATTATAACTTCAACGTGTAGCTAATATATACTTGTTGGTGGCCATTTATTCAAATTCTATATTTAATGAAGGTGATTAATCTTTTGAAATTCTAAAAATGTGTCTCTGCTTTTTTAAAGTAAACTGAAATGACATTTCACGACAGGGTTTCAGTATTTTTTTTTTCAAGGTGACCCAAAACCCGCCGCCATCACTCTCATGTGTATGTCTCTAGCGGATTCTTGTTTTTTTTTTATGATGAAGAAATTTTGAAAAAAAAAAGTGTTTTGTTTTTCGCTCTTCAAATTTTATATGTACTAGGATGTTTGTGTCATTAAATGCATTGTAGAAAACTAAAGATCCGGTATGTTTGTACAACTTCTGCATCTCATCTTCGTATCCCATGCATAAATGAAAAGTATAGACTTAGCTATTTTTGGGCGAATCCTAGTAATAAAGACTGATATAAAATGCATTTTGTGTATATGTTTGTATATATGTATTAGTACATAAAGTGGAAATTAGTACACGTTGGAAAAGTTATTTGTTATTATTATAATTTTGCCCATAAAGGATACCAACAGCGAAGAACGGAGAACTAGAAAGAACACTGAACTGAACAGCTTATTTAAATCCCATGGAAATATAAAAGTCTTGAAGCTGAACAGACTACTCTGGTTGGGACATGTAGAAAGAATGGAAGAGAACAGACAGACGAAAAGTATATATGCACAAGAGATGAGGGAAACAAGACCAAAGGTTGGACCAAGACAGAGACGGAAAGACAACATAGAAGGGGATATAAAAGAAATTGTTGGCACCAACTGGAGAGAGAAGATTAGGAATAGAGAGGAATGGAAACGAATTTTATCTGCAGTAATGAGCCTTAATGGCTTGGAAAGCTATAGAAGAAGAAGAAGAAGAAGAAGAATTATAATTTAAAATAATTTTTAAATTTCCAAAATACCCTTCCGTATTTGCCATATTCTGGATTATTTAGAGTCTTTTTTTTTTCAAATGAAGTTTAAGTCACAAAAAGAGCAGTTGTACGGCAGTTTTGTACGGGACAAAAGATCTTGTGACACGTTTTTTGACCTACAGCTCAATCCTCTCTGTGTTGGTAAAGCAGGATAATGAACGAGAAACAGTTTAACAATTTTGTTCCTGCTCTTGCTGGGCGACGTAACGGAAGCAACAGGCAAACGGTGAACTGAATATAAAAATGAGAATTTTGTGATGTGGCAATGAGATGTAATTACGTGTAATTATATAATGTCTCTTGTACGTTTATTGAGCCATATAAATTTCTTCGTAGTTATCCTTTTTATTCTGACATTTTACTGATAAATTTTACCCTATTGTCTTCTGCACTGTAAAAATCTGGCCCGCTGTCAGCGCTTTGACCATTGCTATTGTAGGGAGAAGTATAACGGCCTGATTGGCTGTCTACCCCTGTTAGAGAAGAAGAAACACATATATTAACAGATTAAGCATTTCGACAGACATCTGTACCTAGACTCTACAGGGAGAAGTGTCAGTAGATTCGGAAAAAAAACCATTCATTCTCTTTTAATAAATGCCCAGCCATTTCACTTCATTACAGGCTGTCCTATGCTTCCATCCTTTAGTTGACAATCACTTGTTCGTTATGAATGAACTTCTGCTGGCTTTTTTACCTCAGAAAATCTGTTTTTCGCTGTTTACATCGTATCTTTCAAAGGCATTCACACTAATGTCTGGAATGGTTAGAGTTTGAAATATTTAAATGTTCTCGGAACCAGAGCTAGAATTTCTGTGTGTGTTTGCTTTGTACATCTTATGTCTCTTTTCTTCATATACTGTACTTAAAATTCCTCGAAATAACATCCTTGAGCATCAATATACCATTGCCAGCGGTTCTGTCACGCGTCGTGGCTGGCCTGGAAGTCTTGAACAGGGATCTCCTGTAAAGCACTCGTCACGGCAGCTTGCACGCCATTATCAGTCCCAAAATGGCGGTCTTTCAAGCTTGATTTGAGCGGGGAATAAAAAACGAAGTCAGCCGGGGCCAAGTCTGGGCCATAGGGAGGTAGGCATATACATTTTCCCTACACAGTCTATCGGTTTATTTTTTCTTCCGTTAAAACTGAACCACACACATCTACCTACCACCATTACCTGTGTCAGTTTTACCTCATTCTTTTTTTTTTGGGGGGGGGGGGAGGGGTGGAGACGCTCTCCGTTGTGGCAGTCAGCGACCCATAGCGATCACGCAAGCGTCAGGACTGGCCAATCATAGCTGATCAAGACCCTGTTCCAACCCTCTGTTTGGTATCCCCAGCGATAGGCCTTAGCCTGGCTAACCGAGCAGGGATCGTCCCAGTTCCCATGGCGGTGGAGTCTGTTAAAGAACTATTGCACAACCTCTACTTTTTAGCTGCACTAAGAGACTGGGAAAAAAGCTACCATCAGCCGCTCCCAAGTCTACACATTCTGTACTTCAACAGATCCAACATATAGGATGCAAAGAACACCAGCTCGCAGAAGAAGAAGAAGAAGAACTGTAGTCTTCATTTCTTTTATCTTTCAATATAGCCATGTCTGTATGTTCAACTCCTCCCCATTTGTGCACACTTTTGTGCATTGCGGACAATTATCTCATACAAATGAATATGTTCATATGAACGATGATATTCACATATGATCTGTCATTGATCTCAAAATTTTAATACTTCTGTTCAATTTAACGATGTCCTAAATCTAACTAGTAGTTAAAACAAAACACTAAAATGGTAAAAATTTCGTTTTAATGTAAGAGTGATGTACTGTTATTGTCAAAATAACAGAAGTTTCATGTGTCCTCCATCATTTGTTCTTATCCGATGACCACAAACACACGAAGAACCTCTACATCTTCCTGATAGCTCGTCGTTACAGACAAACTATGATGCAAATTCAGTTATAACATACTGACATACAATGCTTTCTAGAAAAAGGCTGTACTCCGTAAGTGTTGAAAAGAAGGGGAGTTAAGGCTGTTTCTGGTCGCTGTATGATTTAACGAGAAACCGAACACTTGCAACGAGAATTAAACCCCTTCTTCTCACGCTCTTGCCTATGTAGGCAGAATGTTTACGCTTATCTGCGTACCTTATAAAAAATATGCTCTCTCAAACACCACAACCTTCAGGCACAAACATCTAAAAACCCAGACATCCAAACACCAAAACACCCAGATACAAACACTCATACAACCAGATTTCCAGACACAAACACCCAGACACTCAAACACCAAAACAGCCAGATATCAAAACACTCAAACACCCAGACATCCAAACACCAATATATTCAGATATAAAAACACTCCAATACCAAGATATCCAGATATCAAAACACTCAAATACCAAAACAGCCAGACATCAAAACACTCAAACACCCAGACACTCAAACGCCAAAACAATCTGATATAAAAAAAAACTCAAACATAAAAACATCCAGATATCAAAACACTCAAACACAAAAACATGCAGATATAAAAAATCTCAAGCACAAAAACACCCAGGTATTAAAACACTAAAATACTAAAACATCCAGATATAAAAACACACAAAAACCCAAACACTCAGACACAAAAACTTCCAGGTATCAAAACAAACATAAAAGCCCAAATATCAAAACACTTAAACACCCAGACACTCAAACACAAAAACATCCAGATATCAAAACACTCAACCACAAAAACGCCCAAACATCAAAACACTCAAATATCAAAATGCCAAAAACCCAAACACCCATACACACTCATAGGAGACCGCATGCAGGAGAAATAAGTTTTATAATTTTTAATGGCAATAGAAATATGAATTTTAGGATGGCATTAACTCACTTCACTCTCATTATTTACAGTATTTATTTTTTTAACATGCTTTTTTCTGCACAAAAATCCTAGAAGAAATCGATATTAAGCCTTTTTATTCTTAAAATTATCAGTATCACAAAATGGGGAAGCAGATTAGAGTAACCTACATCACACAATGGAGAAACTGATCAAAATACTCTACATCACAATCTGAGGAAACAGATCAAATTACTCTACAACGAAAACTGAGGAAACATATCAAATTACTCTACAACGAAAACTGAGGAAACAGATCACAGTACTTTACATCGAAAACTGAGGAAACAGATCAAAGTACTCAACATCGAAAACAAAATACTCAACATCGAAAACTGAGGAAACAGATCAAAGTAATCTGCATTGAAAATTGAAGAAACAGATCAAAGTACTCTACATCGAAAACTGACGAAACAGATCAAAGTACTCCACATCGAAAAAGGAAAAAACAGATTAAAATACTCTACATCCTAAACTCAGGAAACGGATTAAAATACTCTACGCGTACATCACAAAATAAGGAATCAGATTAAAATACCCTATATCACAAAATGGGGAGATTAATGACGATTTCCTGTCGCCTCTCACATCAGCAAGAGAAATACTTTCATCATCAGCCGGTAGAACAACAACCAAGAACCTACATACGATCATATTTCTGGATCTGCAAAACGTGGTCACTTAACAAATCACTTGAAAAGAAAATAACTCCATTTGATATGAAATGTTATGGAAGCCTCTTAGAATATCGTGGATAGAAAGAAAATCAAATGAAGAGATATTAAGTGACGTAGTAAACTGACTTGTAAACACCATCAGAGTTAGAAAAATTAGATACTTCGGCCACATAAAGAGACATAATGGTTCGGTGTTGCTGATAGCAAAAGACATAGTGCCCTGCAAAAAGAAGAAGATGCGACCTCGATGTAGGTGGACTCAGGACATCATGGAAAGTCTGAATAACGTCATTGCGAGATGTTGGTCAACTTGATCAAGATCGATTTGCACTCAGAGAAGAAGTGAGAGGAACAACGTTCTGGAAAGGACACGCCACATACAAACAACAACAAAAAACGTACAATCATGTTTCTTAGCCGTCATAACAAGAAGACAGTGCAACGCAATCGAAGGATTTCACATTGTGCTACAAGGAACAGAAGCCATAGACACGATGGAGCTACACTAGAGGACAAACTCTGGGGTGAAAACCATGATCTGCCGAAAGACTGACTAATTTATCCAGACAATGAATATGGATATCTAAGACTCAAGCCATGAAACGTACTATTAGTACTAATAGTAGTAGTAGTAGTAGTAGTAGTAGTAGTAGTAGTAGTAGTAGTGGTAGTAGTAGTAGTAGTGGTAGTAGTAGTAGTAGTAGTAGTAGTAGTAGTGGTGGTGGTAGTAGTAGTAGTAGTAGTAATAGTTTTAGTAGAAGAAGAAGAAGAAGAAGAAGAAGAAGTATATGTTTAGTTTTAAGGAAAAATATTTTGTCAAAATAAATCCTAAAATATAGATGTGTTCTTCTACCAACAAGGCTGATCAGTCACAAAAAGGTAAAGACCCTCTCTTACTCTCCTCAGTGTTCACTGATTACAGGTTGTGTAGGAACAACATTGCGAACAAGGTACAGTTGCAAGTGATCTTCGTGTAGTGGATATTACTGAGAAGTCTGACAATACATCCCTGGAAGGCTACCTTGGGCTACAGAAAAGCTGTGATATTCAACTATCATCATAGCTTCTATTGGACATAAATGTAAAGAGCCCCACTACACATTTTTAGAACTAACTTAAAAACCTCTACAACAAGAAAATTTAAAATCCTCGAAAAGAAAAACTGTAGAAAAATATAAAAACTCTACAAAACAAAGCAAAAGAGTGAATTCTCTACAAACAACAACAGTACGAAAAATAACAGCAACAACAACTGCAATAATAATAAGAATAATAGAATAATGTGATTCCTTAAAAAAAAATAATCCTCTACAAAAGAAAACTGAATCCTTTATTTAAAAAAAAAAGAAGATCCTACCTGATCCCAGAAACATACAAATTTCTAACAAAATCAGCCGCGAGATAGCCATGTCTGAATACAATGCACGCACTCCAGGACACAGGCCAACACTGATGGTGAATCTCCACAGCGGTCAGCAACGGTAGTCAGGTCAGACGCGACTTAAGAGCTTACAGATCTCACCAACTATCAGGGACTAAGATCACGGAGTGCTGACTTTATCTAGCAGTAATAATTAAAGGGAGCACACACATCAAAGATCCTGTTTGAAAGCGATCGTTTTATCACGGGTCGCGGCTGAATAAACACATGTCTTCGCGGCTGTGATCCAAGATCTGGGGACATTGCCTGTGGCTTTTGTTTTATAATCATCTTAGCTGTTTTGGTTTCAGCTAATGTTGCCTCCTTTTTGTTATTTTGAATGCAGTTAGACGGAGCAGTTTTCTATAGTGACAAAAGTATTATATGGATAACTAAGACGAGCCATTGAAATGTATAGGGAACAAGCTGATTACCCGGCGTTGCCCGGGTATTTATTTATCCCAATAAACTAAGTTCTATTATTTCCACAACCTTCTACATAGAACTGATGTTATCAGTTGATGAACACGAAGGGTTGTATAATGGAGGAGATTAGAGCAGCTATAAACGTCTCAGGAGAGCTAAGAAAGATTATCCTAAACTAACCGAAATTTGATGACAATGACAGCTGACTTTCGTGACTCCGTTCATACTATAACAGACTGTGATGATGTGGAGACACAGGCCAAGGTGATGGACATGAGTAGACGGCCGTTTATTATTATTATTACTATTATTATTGGGGGGGTGGTAAGATACTGTCCAATCTGGCAATCTGCGACCCATAGCTGACATGCTAGCGTCAGAGCTGGAGAATCTTAACTGACCAAGACCATGTTCCACCTTACCGTTGGTGCCCCCAGCCTCACTAAGGGACAGGAATCGCCATAGTCCCCATGGTGGTGGAGTATGATAGAGAATTATTGTACATCCCCTGCTTTATACTAGCCTTCAGGGACTGAAAAAAATGGCTGCCATGACCAAAGCCGACACGACGCTGTGCCTCAATATCTTCACCGCAATGGCTGTAAAGAACACCAGTTCGCGAGATTGAAGAAAAAAGCAAAGAAAAAGACGTTAGTGACGTGCCGGATGCCAATCTTTTATATCCTCTTCTGTTTTGTCTTTCTATCTCTGTCTTGGTGTATACCTTGGTCTTGTTTCCCTCATCCCTTGTGCATACATCATTTTCGTTTGTCTGTTCTCTTCCATTCTTTCTACATGCTCCAGCCAGCGTAGTCTGTTCAGTTTCAAGACAATTATAATTCTTTGGGATTTAAATAAGCTGTTCAGTTCAGTGTTCTTTCTAGCCCTTCATTCTCCACTGTTCATATCCTTTACGGGCCCAAAGATTCTTCTTAGGATCTTAGTCTCATAGATCTGAAATTGTTGTTCATCTTTCTTTGTTTTAATCCGCGTTTCTGATCCATACATGCCGCCTGGTCTTATAGTTTTGTAGGTTGTTATTTTGCTGTTTTGAAACAGGATTTTGGATTTTAACAGGTGTTGCAGGGCAAAGTACATTTTATTCCCTATCTGTACTCTGATTTTAATTTCCTCGCTTACTGTGTTGCTTCTATTGAAGGTAGTCAGTAGATATTTGACTGTTTATGCTTTCCTAATAATCATCTCTCTAACATTTATATAATCTGGATTATTCTGCCTCTGGTCTCTTGATATCTTCATATACTCTGTCTTATCTTGGTTAATGGCCAAGCCCACTTTTAATGCTACATCTCTCAGGTGTATGCAGGTATTGATGACTTCTTACATAGTCCCCCCCCCCCCACCAGGTCAATGTCATCAGCATATCCTAGTATTTTAGCTTCTTCTTCTGTACTGCTTTCTTCTTCCGCTTTTCTGATTACCTTTTCTAGTACTAGGTGGAATAGTAATGGTGATAATGTATCACTTTGTTTAAAACCAGCTGTTATAGAGAATGGTTCTGACTTTCTTCCTTTATTTATTACTATATTTTATGCCTTGTAATCCAGGGTAGGGGTTGGAGCATGGACCCATCGACTCCATCTCTGTAAAAATGATTAGTGTTATGGAACAGAAAATTGGAAGGATAAAAATGGATTACAACCTTGGAATGTCAAAAATATTATGAGATTTGGAACATGGAATATAAGAAGTTTATACAGACAAGGGGCAGCTAAAGAATTAGCTGATGAACTAAGCAGTTATGACATGGATGTTATAGCAGTACAGGAAATCAGATGCCTTGGAGAAGATAAAACAGTCATAGGAGAAATGGTACTAATATACAGAGGTATTATCAATGGAAGACATGAACTGGGGACAAATTCTGCTATCAAGAGAAAAGTACGGGACTTAGTGATAGATTCAGTGCGACTAATGAAAGAATCGGCAGCCTCCGCATCAAGAGAACAAAGAAAAATATAACAATGATTAATTTGCATGCGCCAACAGAATTTACAGAGGATGAAGTCAAAGACGAATTTTAAAACACGTTAGAGAGAGTAATGGAGAAGACCCAGAAACATGATATACTGATAATACTAGGAGATCTCAATGCACAGATAGGAAAGGAGGAGTCATACAGACACATCACAAGAAAAGAATGTCTGCATGAAACATCTAATAATAATGGATGGAGACTAATAAATATGGCAGACGCGTATGGAATGAGAATAAGTAGCATACGTTTTCAAAATAAGAACATCCATAAGCAAACGTGGAAATCCCCCGATAATCTAACATGCAACCAGATAGACCATGTTTTAATTGATACCAAGCACACAACAAACATACTTCAGATCAGAAGTTACAGAGGGGCTGAATGCAGCACCAACCACTATCATGTGGCAGCTAAACTAAAATTCAGACTGAAGAAAAAATGTGTATAGTAAATTAAATAAAAGCTCAGTAATAAATACAGATGCTTTGAAAAGATAAGACACTAAAGAAAAATCCACAAATGAGCTAAAACATAAAATAAATACAAGAGGGAATGAAGAAAATAAAAGCATTGATGATAGATGGGAAGATATAAAAATCATTATAAAGAACACAGCAGAAGAATGCCTGGAAGTCAAGACCATAACTAAAGAAAAAGAACTGGTTCAGTGAAATCTGTAGAGAAGCAGTCATAAAGAAAAGAACACCGAGACAGATATGATTGAATGACATGAACAATAAAACAAATGGGAAGTATCACACACAATCTAAAGAAACTCAAAAAAGTTATTCGTCATCAAAAACGACAATATATGAAAGACATGGTAAGCGAGATGCAGATATGCTATCAGAATAACAAAAGCAGGGAATACTATAAAGAACTGCGAACAGTAAAGCAAGGGTATAAACAACCTCTGCAGAGCTTGAAGGATAGTAATGGAAACATGATAAATAATGAAGAGAAAATCCGTACCAGATGGAAAGAATATTTTGAAAAACTACTAAACTGTGAAGAGCCTATAAGCACATTACCATGAGAAGAAATACAGACTCGTGAACCTGAAATAGAGGAACCAGACTTGGAAGAAGTCATCTATAGTATCATGTTTCTACGAAACAACAAAGCAACTGGATTAGATGGAATTGAAGCAGAACTGATTATGGAAGGAGGTCGAAATCTACATGAACAGATGTGTGCACTAATACAACAAATATGGAGAGAAGAAAAACTACCTAGTGAATGGAGAGAGTCATTACTGATCACAGTATTCAAAAAAGGTGATAAGATCAAGTGTGAAAACTACAGAGGAATATCATTACTACAAACAAGCTACAAAATACTATCTATTATACCTTTAAATAGATTTAAAACCATACAGCGAGAACATACTGGGAGACGGTCAAGCAGGTTTTAGGAGGAATAGGTCAATCATAAACCAAATATTTTATCTACATCAAAGAGCAGAAAAGTACTGGGAATAAGGAAAAGAAGTACATAATATCTTCACTGACTTCAAGAAAGCCTATGATGGCATAGATAGGAGCAGCTTATGGAAAACTATGAAAGAATTTGAGATAGCTAATAAATTAATCAATCTGACCAGAATATGTATGGAGATCATTGAATTTGCCCATTGACATTTTCGTCATTCATCATATTTTGTCAAGCTTGCATTCTTAAGTCATCAGTGAGCTCACTAAAGATCATTATTCATGTGTGATCCTAAAAATGTTCAAATGAATTTTGAGCACATATTTTCATGTTCATTGATGCATCTGTGTGTTTTAATAGAGTTTTCTCACTTAATTTAAACTGATTATCAGTTTGTCGACAAGATGCAGTTGCGTAGCTGCGAGATTTTTCATGACTCATGTGATTGTGGATGTTAGAAACACGTGTGGAAGGAAATGTTGAAGAGTTTGTGCGGCTTACACGAAGGTTCTTCCTGGCGAGGACTTGAATTACAAAAAGGGGCCTTATGAGTGCCTGGGAAATGTCATATGAGGCTTCACAGTGAGGATGTTTATTGCTCGTCGATCACTGATCATAAATTGTTTATCTCTGTGGTTCAAATGTTTCTCGTTTTTTGTTGTACGGGGGTTCTGTTATCCCCAGTTGTTGTCCTGAGTGATATGCCCAAGTGTCCTGAGTGATGTGCCCAAGTGTCCTGAGTGATGTGCCCAGTCTTGTCATTCAATATATATATATATATATTTCTTGATCACGAATCGTTGAGGCGCTGCTCTTGTTATGTTGGAAATATGCTGAATGTCAGGCGTTGCTTGTTTACACATTTAAAATTCACACTGGCAGCATACTAGAATCAGTGAAGGTCGAACCTGGGCAGATTAGTTTTAAAAAGATGCTAATTTGTCCTGTTACTACGTTTGCGTAGTAAACAGAGAATATATATTTGATTTGAAACCAAGCACAAAATCAATGTACTACTTTTATATTATATTATATTATATTACACTATATTATACCATATTATATTATATTTCAACTCCTCATATAAGTCCAAGTACCGAGTTTCTCGAGACCATCAACCTGGGACCTAGGCCAAGCCCTAGTCTCTTAGACTGACAGAGCACAGTGACTTGTTAGAATCAGTACCATGGAGAAACATGACGTAGTCTCAGCTGGATCTGGTTCGTGTGGCACGAATACCATCTGCATTATCTTCTGTCCCACCAGATAATTAATAAAACTAATAATAATTAATAATTAATAACATTATTAAATAAAACCAAAAAGGCAAGTCTGATTTTCTGGTAACAGCCACCAAACAATGTCACTCTGATGACAGAAGCAGCCAAGCGCTTGAGAACCGCTACATTCAGGAATACGGGACGCTATAATCACATGGTTTGAACTTGCAATTCAGCTACACCTAATATTCCCCTCTTCCACAGTCATCATCTCTTTGCACTAAGTTCCACTCCTTTCTCACTAACACAGTTCAGTAAAGTAAGAGAACAAATATTGTAGGATTAAACCTCGAAAAAATCGTAGACAAAGCACTTTAGTGAGACGTGAGAGAAAGAAAAATCACAAGAGAATTACCTGGGATTCGAACACGGACTCCGGTAGGACGAGCAGCCGTCTAGCCACGAGAGAACAGCGTACTATCGACTTAGCCAACTACACAGTTCAGAACCTCTTCACAGCATCAGATTACAACCCCCCACCCCAACTAAAATCACTTGTTCCACCTTCTCCCGGCTAGATTACCGTTGTATCACTCTCTCCCCTTTTCATGGTCCCCTCCCCCCAACTTATCTGCAACCCACCTATCAAACATCACAAATCTCCACTTAAACATTCTCTACACTCTACCACGCTCACTTCTGAACACAGCCTCTTACAAGTCATAGCTAAGTGCTCCATTCATTTCATTTTATTATATTTTTTTTCTATTCTATTTTTTTACATAGCATTCACGTGAATGTATATTTTATCTTCTCTCTCTATTTTTCCATCCTGTGTGTTTTTTCTCGCCAAAACGTCATAACTGTGACGTAAAGCTGTTTCTACTTTTTTCTTTTGTCCCATCGAGTCACTTCCTCAAAAGACATACAGCAAGAAATCTACACAATCTCGCAGGAAGGTCACCATGTTCTAGATAAATCGATTCAGACCGAGATTCTATGGAGAGAAAATATGCTATTTGGATGTGTAACGGATTTTTTTTTTTTAATTTCGCAAAAACATATATAAAACCGAAAGGCTGAAAAAGGTAATTCATTTCTCAACACATATTTACATATACAAAGCTAGGTTTAGATCCCCTTCTAAGATAACAGGAAATTATAACAAGAAGATCTAAAGTCAGCACGCTTGTAGGAGTATAGAAAAATGATCGAGAATGCGAAATAAATAATGACAACAAAAAAAAAATTGTGGAAAGATTATTGGATAGCGTGACAAGGCTGTGGAATATAAGAAGAAAATACTTCGAGATTTTTAGCTAAGATTTTCTGCATGACAAAACAGTGTCGCGGATGGATCTGGGGCTACAAACCACTGATCGATATTACAGTCTCCAGACATCTGACAATAACTGATGAAGACGAGGCATAAATAACAGAGACTGGACACAAATACAGTTATATAAATATAAACAAAGAATATGTTATAAGACGTAAGATAGCCAATTATAAACAATGACAGTAAGCTAGAAACACAAATAGTAAATTAAAATAATAACAGATTGTGAAACAGAAACAAAGGTAAAAACAGACACAGAAATAAAGATAACAAGTTAGACACACAATAAGTAAGTAAAAAAACACATCGTTAAACAGAAACTAAAACAGCAAGATAGACACACAAACAGCAAGTCAAAAGCACAGGCTGATAAACAGAAACAAAGACAACAAGATATTATCAGTCCTCTGTACCCCCAATGAAGAATAAGGCATCAACAAAGTTCTCCAGCCAGTCTTGTCCTGAGCAAGTAGGAATACATCAAACCAAATCTCCCCTGCTTCCTTTAGTTCTTCCGGTATTGTGCGTCCCCATGTCCCCAATGGCCTGCCCCTCTTTCTTTTCCCTTGAGGTGTCCACGTCAAGGCAGTAAAAGGGTGTCCTGTTCTTTCCATTCATTGTATGTGGCCCAGCCATTTTCATCTTTCCATTCATAGTATGTGGCTCAGCCATTTCCATCTTTCCATTCATAGTATGTGGCTCAGCCATTTCCATCTTTCCATTCATAGTATGTGGCCCAGCCATTTCCATCTTTCCATTCATAGTATGTGGCCCAGCCATTTCCATCTTTCCATTCATAGTATGTGGCCCAGCCATTTCCATCTTTCCATTCATAGTATGTGGCCCAGCCATTTTCATCTTTCCATTCATAGTATGTGGCCCAGCCATTTCCATCTTTCCATTCATAGTATGTGGCCCAGCCATTTTCATCTTTCCATTCATAGTATGTGGCCCAGCCATTTTCATCTTCGTCTTTTTACCTCTATAGTAATGTTCTCAATGCCTGTTCATTTTGTTATTTCCTCGTTTGTCACACGTTCTTCCTAGTGCGTTATTAAGATTTTTCTGAGGCATCTTCCTTCATATCCTCTCAGTCTACTTTCAGTAGTCTGACTGGTTCTCCGTGTTTTGGTTGCATATAAGAAAAGAGAGCAAATATTGGATTTATAGATTCTGAGCTTGAGGCTTATATGAAGAATGGGAGATTTCCACATGTTTGCTAATTTATTAAAAGCCTGAGATGCCTGTCCAATTCTTGTGGATATCTCCTTCTCAGTGTTGCTGTCTGCTGAAATGAGGCTTCCAAGATACTTAAAGTCTTGTCAACTTCTCTTGTCCCAACTGACTCTTTTTTTTCCACTGATCTTCATGACCTTAGTCTTGTGTATATGCAGACCTACCTATCTGGCTCTTTCATAAATCATAGTTGTCTTACCCTGTACATCTTTCTGGGTATATGAGAGTAGACCAATACAACAAAATTTACTAACAAGTAAAGAGTACAGGTTGAGAAACAGAAACAAAGATAACAAGATACAAACAAGCAGTAAAAAGCACACATTGATAAACAGGAACAGAAGACAACAAGATAGACACACAAGCACAAAGTAAAAAGGACAGGCTGAGAAACAGAAAAAAAAAGATAAGAAACCAGAGATGAAATTAGCGAGACTGAGGCAAAGAGAGCAAGACACAGTAACAGTTCTTGCAAGTCTGAGGCAAAGAGAACAAGACACAATAACAGTTCTTGCAAGTCTGAGACAAAGGGAACAAGACACAGTAACAGTTCTTGCAAGTCTGAGGCAAAGAGAGCAAGACACAGTAACAGTTCTTGCAAGTCTGAGGCAAAGGGAACAAGACACAGTAACAGTTCTTGCAAGTCTGAGGCAAAGAGAGCAAGACACAGTAACAGTTCTTGCAAGTCTGGGGCAAAGAGAGCAAGACACAGTAACAGTTCTTGCAAGTCTGAGGCAAAGGGAACAAGACACAGTAACAGTTCTTGCAAGTCTGAGGCAAAAGGAACAAGACACAGTAACAGTTCTTGCAAGTTTGCAGTAACAGTTCTTGCAAGTTTGAAAGAGAAAAATTGTAAGACAAACTCAAATAGTAAAAAAGAAAAACAACCTTGTTGAAGGCTCCACCTTGTGTGAGAAAGATGCCCACCTAAACAAATTTTGTTCAAACAAGTAACCAAATTCCAAATGAAAAAAAAATATCTTTATTTACTGTTAAACAATGAGCATCAACAACCGACACTTGATACAGAACATAGAAATCCACATACTCACACAACATAACATGTACACACAAGTTCTGCTAACTTCTTCTTCTTCCACTTCCTGAAATACATCAACAAATACAGCTCCCAAACAGCAACACGTACGAGTCTGACAATATAAAAGCTGTTCACATAAGACTGCAAACTTCCTGGGTACACATACCAGGTCAGGCCAGACCAGAGGGAGGGGTCAGATGGCATGGGCCTAAGATTCTGAGGGAGTCTGCTCCCCCCTGGAAAAGGCAGACAGCATAAAAAACATAAAACATGAATGTACTGCTACCATTAGTTTTTTTTTTCTATAAATTGTTTTAGTTCTTTTATTTTTGTTCTATTACTTACAAGTATATCATGCTCCCTACATGCAGACCTCATGTGTGTGGGTGTGTGTCCAGCTAGTGGATATCTTCAGGGCTCAGAGGGTTTTCCCTGTTATAAGTGAAGGCCCAGAGGGTTTTCTCTGTTATAAGTGAAGGCCCAGAGGGTTTTCTCTGTTATAAGTGAAGGCCCAGAGGGTTTTCGCTGTTATAAATGAGGGCCCAGAGGGTTTTCCCTGTTATAAATGAGGGCCCAGAGGGTTTTCCCTGTTATAAGTGAGGGCCCAGAGTGTTTTCCCTGTTATAAGTGAGGGCCCAGAGGGTTTTCCCTGTTATAAGTGAAGGCCCAGAGGGTTTTCCCTGTTATAAGTGAGGGCCCAGAGGGTTTTCCCTGTTATAAGTGAGGGCCTAGAGGGTTTTCCCTGTTATAAGTGAGAGCCCAGAGGGTTTCAGGGTGGGGGCTCATAGTAAATGAAAACAGATAATAAGGGAGGGGGATTTTGTATCAGCTCACCAAATTTCTTTCAGAAACCCTGATTATACATACACACATAAATCCATACATTACATACTTAGCACTGATTACAAAAACACTTAACAAGCACTTCTAAATTGGGCCTACATCTATTAATATATTCCCTGGGTCCTATTACCTGCTTTGCACAGGCCTGACACGTACACAAACATACATATTTTCTTTCTATCCATTTCCAGTGACTTTACTTTCTCCCCCTCTTGTACATGGATGAAAGCTGGTCATCTACACAGAAAGTTTGTTTACTGCTCTATATTCATCTTTTTCTCAATTATTTATTGTCTTGCTCCAGAGGAAAGCCTCTGTGGCTGAAATATTAAATACCATGATCATATGTCTGTACTTCCTTTATGATTGACCTGATGCCGCACAACCCTATGTTGCCAGTTCTCACTGTGGTCATCTCCATGGAAACCATTATGCTCTGAACACCATTTTGCCTACACCTCTATACAGTCAAGGTACTTCTGGCTATTTTTAACTCTCTGGTGCCAAAGACTATGCAACATTCAAACAATAAATCCAGAGCACTGGAAAATGATTGGACAAATATGCAGCAACATTCTAAGATCCAGCAGTAAGTCTGTATGTTCCCAATCAAAGGCTTCATTAAAATTTGTTGTTTTCAAAGTGAAAACTGCATTAAAATTGAAGGTTTTCAATCCAAAGTCATATGAAAATCTGCATATTCCCAATCAAAAGTGGCATTAAAATCTAAAGGTTTCCAATCAAAGTTTCCATTACAATCTTTAGGTTCCTAATCAAAGGCATTATTAAAATCTGAAGCTTTCCATTTAAATCCACCATTATTTTTAACCCTTTCCTATTCTATATCAAAGAATGTATTAAAAACACAGCCTTCACATCCATGCTCCGTGCCAGGTTTATTAAAGAGGCAGATGAATTTAAAAACTGAAATGTATTATTATTTAAATGAGGGAAACAATTTACTAAAGTTACAACACATAACTTATTGAAGCTGTAGCTTTACATACTAATTTTTTTTTTATAAATTTTGTACAGACATTAGAATATTTAAAAGGAACAAATCAAAAAGCTCCAAGCAAAGGAAAGTATGAAGATGTAAATAAATTAGGCTCCAATAGTTTACTGAACAATTCTGATATATCTGAGCAATCTTGGCAAGTCATGTTGCCGATTCACAAAAACTGAGATGCTACCAGGGCATGCATTTGGTCAGTAAGACGGGCTTGCTTATCAGTCAAAGAGTAACCACTCTAATAACTGTACAAGGTACAGCAACGTTCTATAGACAAATTTAAACCATAGCATTTGCTACAATGTTTTTTAGAGAAATATAAACCATAGTCTTTGCTTCTGATAATGTTCTGTAGAGAAATTTAAGCCAGAGCATCTTCTAATATTCTGCAGAGAAATTTAAACCATAGTCTTTGTTATAGATAATGTTCTGCAGAGAAATTTAAACCACAGCATGTTACAGAAAAGGTTCTGCAGAGAAATATAACCCATAATCTTTGCTACAGATAATGTTCTGCATAGAAATTTAAACCACAGCATTTGTTACAGAAAAAGTTCTGCAGAGAAATATAAACCATAGTCTTTGCTATAGATAATGTTCTGCAGAGAAATTTAAACTGCAGCACCTGCTACTGATAAAGTTCTGTAGAGAAATAGCATGTGCTATAAACATGTTTCTATGACAGAAACTTCAGTCGTGTTCATATTTCTTCAACAAGGGACCATTCGCTCAAATGTTATTTCTTAGAAAGTCAACCCTTTCAATAATTAAAGAAAAAAAAAAGAGCTATCACAATGTACCAAAAACAGACCAGCCAATTCAAATTAAAAATGAAGGAAACTCTTCCTTATAACTGTGTGTGTAATCAACCATTCCTTTAAAAAAATGGGAGAAATCTAATCATTTTACACCTGATCAAGTGTTTGTATAACTTTTAATATACCCTGTCACAAGCAGCTACGCTATTATAGTTTATATACTGAAAATAAAATAAAAAAAACAGTTCAACAATTCAGCATACGTTACTGATTCATACAACGGGTATTAAATGCATGCATCAATTCATGGAGGAAACCCCCCCCCCCCCCTCCAAAAAAAAACAAACTTGGCACTACTAAAGTTTTATTCATTTTCAGTATAAGAATATGGAATGGTTGCCTCTTTTACAAGAAAATGGAAAGCACATCTCAAGTACAAAAAAATAAAAAGGGACATCTCAAGTACAAGAAAACGGAGAGGACATTTTCTTTACAAAACAACAGAAAAGACATCTCTAATGAAAGAAACCAAGGAGGCCAATCAGTCAACCTCATGGCTGATGTAATCTGAAGGACATCTTGAATACAAGAAAAATAAAAAGGTGATGCTTATTTTCAGCGCAATGAAAAAAAAAAAAAAAAAGAAACATCTACATTTCAAAGAAAGAAAATAGAACATATCCAGAAAACTGAGATAATTTCTCTTAAACAAGTTAATGGAGAAGGAAATTTCGAGTCAAAAAATACTAAAATATCTTCCTTACTAGAATACAGGAAGAAAAAACACTTAAAAATAATTATCTGCAGGTAGGACCTTCCATGAAACCGCTGTCAACAGTGCTCATTACAGGCAAGATTTCATGACTGGCCATGCTTGCTGAACAGTGAGTGAAAATAAATACATTTTGTTTGTTTGTTTTTGAAAGCATGCAATAGTTTATTTTTATACCATTTTTTTCCATGACTTTTTAGTGAAATCTGGTCAAATATGCTGCGGGTAAGAATAAACATCAACGAGTGATACTGATTAATGGTAAAAGCATATGTGCTGGAATCTAGAAATGAATCACTATATTAACTGAAGACTGGAACATTATTATTAGTTTTTTTAAAATTTGAATGGAGTCATTTCTATCATTGAAGGAAACAGAAACTAGGCTCCGTGTACCAGTCTCAAACCAACCGGCTGCTTCACTCTTTATGTTGGAATATTTTATTTATAGATCTCTATGGAGATTTTAAAAACTAGTAAGGTGAAAAGACGTGGAACAATAAAATTGCAGAATTCTGCAACTTATCAATTCACATGAATGGTGGTGGTGGTGGTGGCGGAGGAGGTGGTGGTGGTGGTGGAGGTGGAGGAGGAGGAGGAGGTGGAGGAGGAGGAGGAGGAGGAGGTGGTGGTGGTGGTGGTGGCGCTGGTGGTATTCCTCCAGATGATGGCTGTGGTGGAGGTCCTGGTGGTGGTGGTACTGATGATGATGGCTGTGCTGTTGCTGTGGTCCCTCCTGCTAATGAAGTGATATAAACTGAAGTTAGAACATAATATCTGTCTGTTGTGTATGCCTGAACTCATATGCACACAACGTATGTACATGATAAATGCCATGTGTTCTTTGCTTTAAATGTTCAGTATGTCATTTACATGTTTCATACACTCACTTATATGTCCTGCACATATCAGCATACTTCATAATACTATATGTTCAATATGTGACTAATGTCTTTTGTACACAGTATGATCAGTATATAATCTTTATGTATGTCTTTCATGTATGCTACACCTATATTATGATTAACAAACTTTATGTATGCTACATCTATATGATCATTATACGAGGGGCGTTCAGAAAGTAATGCACCACATTGTGTTTTTCAGCTAATAGTGAAGCATGAAATTTTGCACACTTTAAATATGGCATGTGCCGATTGTGTGAACCAAATTGCGCCACAACCGGCCAAAGAATACGGCTGCCCTAACCATTGAAATGGAGCATGTTAGCAACTTGTAGTATAAGCAATGAATTGTGATAGAATTTCTCGTTGCAGAGAAGGAAACTGTTGTGAACATTCACAAGCATCTATGTGATGTGTATGGAAGTTTTGCAGTTGACAGGAGTACAGTCAGTCGCTGGGTTCAGAGAATCAAAGAATCAAATAAGTGGAGATGAGGAACTGCATGATCGGCTGCGTTGTGGACGTCCTGCCACAGCCACCAAGGCAGAAATATTGAAATGCTCTGAGGGCATTATTCTTAATGATAGGCGTATCACTACTCAACAATTGGCCTTAAAGCTGTCAGTCAGCAATGGTAGTGCAAATGCAGTTATAAAAGCTCTTGGATTTTCTAAGGTTCGTGCAAGATGCATTCCCTGAAATCTCACAAATGACCATCAACTGCAGAGGAAAGTAATTTCTTCTGAATTGTTGGAGTGTTTCACTGCTGAGGGAGAGAACTTTTTTGGCTAAGATCGTAACAGGTGATGAAACCTTGGCACATCACTTTGAACCTGAGACAAAAAGACAGTCAATGGAGTGCATCATCTGCAATCACCATGAAGAAAGAAACTCAAGACAACTCCTTCAGCTGGAAAGGTCATGATCAGTCTTTTGGGACATTAAAGGTGTGATTCTTGTGGATGTTATGCCATGAGGAGAGACAATCAATTCGCAAGTTTACATTAAGACATCGAAAAAACCCAATCAATGTTTTCGCAGAGTTTGCCCTCACAAGAATCCAGCAGACCTCCTTCTCTTTCATGACAATGCGCACCCTCACACAAGTCTGGCAACACGGGAAGCAATCACTAAGTTGGGTTGGACTGTATTACTCCATCCACACTATAATCCTGATTTGGCACCCTCTGATTTCCATCTGTTTGGTCCACTTAAAGATGCACTCCAAGGGATAGATTGTGAAGATGACGAAAGAGTGATTCATGCAGCGAAGAAACGGCTACATAATCAAGAGAAAATCTGGTATGGGCTAGGAATACATGCACTTGTTTCACGCTGGCATAAAGCCGTCCAAGTTGATGGGAATTATGTTGAATAATACTGATACTTACATGACATATCTATGTATATAAATTTCATGCTTTTTGAATAAACAGCTCCTGAGAAAAATGATGTGGTGCATTACTTTCTGAATGCCTTTTGTATAAACAATATCTATATGATAGTATATAATCAATATTTATATGATCAGTGTAAAAATCAATGTTCTTAACTACACCTATATCATCAGTACTTGATTAACAAACTTTTTTGTACACTATATTTGTATGATTACTTTATAATTAATATCCTTCATGCGAGTACATCTAAATTATCAGCAGCTGATTTACAAATTTTGTGTGTACACTACATCTATATGATCACTTTGTAATTAACATCCCTTATGTATGCTTCATATATATTAACAGTACTTGTTTAACAAAACTGCGCGTGCTGTATCATTATAACCATTTCATAATCAAAACATCTTTCATGTACACTACACACATATGACATTTATATAACTGTGTATACTACATATATATGACATTTATATAACTAATGCACCTTTGTACACTACACCTAAGCGATCACTTCATGTATGCTATATTAAAAATAAAAAGTATGTCATAAATACACAGAAGGACACCAACGTACACACATAAACCCCATTTAGCAAAGACAACAGAAACAGTAAGCTGGTAAAAAAAACAGAAGAAATCAATAAAGAAGAGGAAAGACAAATTAAGCTTTTTACAACATGAAGAAAATACTAACAAATAAAAGAAGATATGTCTCTCAAACAGTGAGAAAATAAGTGTCCTCTAATAATGGAGAAAATAAGTGTCCTCTAATAATGAAGAAACTTAGTCAGTCAGTCAGTCAGCCTTTGCATGTCCCTTGCAGAAATTTGCCTCCTGTAGGCCTCTCAGTTGTGAGCAAGATGCCCTGCTGCTGATGCATCCATTTGCAGATCATCAACAATGTCTTGCAGCCATCTTCATCTTGGTCTTCCTCTCTTTCTTTTTCCCATTATGTACCCTTCCAAGATGGTCTTCTCTAGATTAGCATGATGTTTAATGTGTCCAAAATATTTCAGTTTTCTCTGTTTAATCCTCTTTACTAGCCAACCTTCTTCAATATTAAGTTCTTGTAGTATGGATATATTTGTTCTTTTTTGCATCCATGATATCTGAAGAACTCTTCTGTAGCATTTACATTCAAAGACATTTATGTGTTTCTCAGCTGTTTTGTTAAGTGTCCAGGTCTCACAGGCATATGTTGTGATGGGAAAAATGCATGCCTTTTAAAAATCTTATTTTTGTTGTTCTGTCTGTTCCTCTCCATGGCTTATTTACTTGTTTTACCTTTTGAAGAGCGATAGATATCCTCCTTTTAATTTCCTTCATTATATCTCCATTATTAGCTAGTAGTGATCCAAGATACTCAAAACTCTCCACCTCTTCCAATTTTTCCTCACTGATGCATATTTCAGATGCCTTGTTTGTTTTGTCAGTTGTCTTCAATTAAATTTTCTTCACATTAAGATAGAGGTTTTGCTCTTCACTGTGTTTATGGACTGACATAATTAGTTTTTCCATTTCTTTTTGTGTTGTGGACAGTAATACTGTGTCATCAGCATATCTAATCTTTGCTCCAATTGTTATGGCATTGTAATATTCTTTGTCTACATCTTCTCTAATATTCCTCATTATATTTTCAGTATACAAGTTAAATAAGTAGGGTGACAATATGCACCCCTGACGGACCCCTTGTTTTATGTCAAACCAAGTTGTTGTTTCACCATTTATTCTTACTTCTGCCTGTTGGTCTAGATACAGCAGTGATATTAATTGTATCAAATGTGTTGGAAATCCCATTTTTTCCATTATTTCCCAAAGTTTCTGGTGTTTTACACAATCAAAAGAAAATAAGTGCTCTCTAAGAATGGAGAAAATAAGTGCCTTATAAGAATGGAGAAAATAAGTGCCCTCTAAGAATGGAGAAAATAAGTGCCCTCTAAGAACGGATAAAATAAGTGCCCTCTAAGAATGGAGAAAATAAGTGCCCTCAATTAGTAGAGAGAAAATAAGTCCAAACTAAGAATGGAGAAAATAAGTGCCCTCCATTAGTAGACAGAAAATAAGTGCCCTCTAAGAATGGAGAAAATAAGTGTCCCCTAAGAATGGAGAAAATAAGAGCCTTATAAAAATGGAGAAAATAAGTGCTCTCTATTAGAAAATAAGTGCCCTCTATGAATGGTGAAAATAAGTGCCCTATAAGAATGGAGAAAATAAGTGCCCTATAAGAATGGAGAAAATAAGTGCCATATAAGAATGGAGAAAATAAGTGCCCTATAAGAATGGAGAAAATAAGTGCCCTCCATTAGTAGAGAGAAAATAAGTGCCCTCTAAGAATGGAGAAAATAAGTGCCCTCCATAATTAGAGAGAAAATAAGTGCCCTATAAGAATGGAGAAAATAAGTGCACTCTAAGAATGGAGAAAATAAGTGCCCTCCATTAGTAGAGAGAAAATAAGTGCCCTCTAAGAATGGAGAAAATAAGTGACCTATAAGAATGGAGAAAATAAGTGCCCTCCAGTAGTAGAGAGAAAATAAGTGCCCTCCATTAGTAAAGAGAAAATAAGTGCCCTCTAAGAATGGAGAAAATAAGAGCCCTATAATAATGGAGAAAATAAGTGCCCTCCATTAGTAGAGAGAAAATAAGTGCCCTCTAAGAATGGAGAAAATAAGTGCCCTCTAAGAATGGAGAAAATAAGTGCCCTCTAAGAATGGAGAAAATAAGTGCCCTATAAGAATGGAGAAAATAAGTGCCCTCCATTAGTAGAGAGAAAATAAGTGCCCTCTAAGAATGGAGAAAATAAGTGCCCTCTAAGAATGGAGAAAATAAGTGCCCTCTAAGAATGGAGAAAATAAGTGCCCTCCATTAGTAGAGAGAAAATAAGTGCCCTCTAAGAATGGAGAAAACAAGTGCCCCCCATAAGTAGAGAGAAAATAAGTGCCCTATAAGAATGGAGAAAATAAGTGCCCTCTAAGAATGGAGAAAATAAGTGCCCTCCATTAGTAAAGAGAAAATAAGTGCCCTCTAAGAATGGAGAAAATAAGTGCCCCCTAAGAATGGAGAAAATAAGTGCCCTCTAAGAATGGAGAAAACAAGTGCCCTCTAAGAATGGAGAAAATAAATGCCCTCTAAGAATGGAGAAAATAAGCGCCCTCTATTAGTAGAGATAAAATAAGTGCCCTCTAAGAATGGAGAAAATACGTGCTACAATACCTTACAGAGCTAACATTACTCTATGTTTGTGTGAAGCATGATTCAAAATTATATATATAAAAAAAAGGCAGTCAAAATATCTTTGACATGTCATGAGCAACAGAAGTTACAGAACTTGGTAAAATGACTGGAAAATTCAAATTGAAAAAGAAGGAGAGGGATGGCAAGAAAAAAATATCTCTGTGGACTGAAGTGGCATGAAAATGAGAAAACAAAAAAGTTTCTCATGTGCACAACAGCTACATGCCAGGCAGTGATTACAGTAGATTATATATACAAGATCAGCATATGATTTATACCCTTCAGAAGGTATAAAAAGCACAGGATAAATATACTTCGTGATTAATACACAACTGGCATATGTCATTATGTTAGTGAACAATATAAACAATATTAACATCAATAAGACCAGTACAGGCTCTAAAATATGAAAACATGATATAGCATGTAACTCTGCAAGTGATGTGCAGTTAAAAGTTGTACTTCAAGACTGATTAAAAAAGGGGAAAAAACAAATCAGATGAGATGTATCTAAATTGTGGTCTATTGTTCTATTTTTTTAAAAATAGGTTAACATTCTTAGATATCAATTGTGGTCTATTGTTCCATTTTTAAAAATAGGTTAACATTCTTAGATCTGAATTATGGTCTATTGTTCCATTTTTTAAAAATAGGTTAACATTTTTATCAATGAAATCTACATGATTATGTAACAACCGCTTGACACTGTAATAAAATGTTATGTTTTCACAACTTCAACTAATAATGATTTAAAATACACTGAAAAAAAAAAAAAAACCTATGTGAAGAAGGAAATATAAAACATTCATTTAATCTTGACAGGTTAACATGTTGGACCAAAAACAAACACAAAAAAAAATAATTAACAGCAGAAATGCTTCTTTGCAGGTTTCATTCTTGGAAGTCAACAATAAATCAGCCAGTCTAAGGCTAAATTACTTTATCAGCCAAGTTCCAGAAGCACCAGGACAAAGATAAAATCTTGGCCACATTCAGCTTACTGGGCCTGAAGTATGTGCACTCTTTCAAATACCTCTTAAGAATATGCACAGTTCTTCGAAACCTTTTTGCTCCCAAACTTTTTGAACTCACATCCACTAGACTCTCATTCTACATCCTTAACATCCCCTAAAATTTCTTCCCCTGAACCAGTTCTGATGGTCCCTGTTGGGGTTCCTGTGTCCTCATCTGTGGCAGAATCTTCCAAACTGCCCTTGGGGTGGGGGGGGGGTGGGAACAGCAGGACCAAAATGACATGAACCAAGAGGATCACCTTAATATGATGCTAGCACACTTAACAGTAAAGCTTTTTATGTCTTAAAATTTTAACCCTTAACCTACCAAATGACATTCATGACAAACAAACACTCCTTGTAACAAAAAAAGAAAAACAAAAAAAAAGCAATATGGGTTTATATCATCATCATCATCGCCTTTCACTCCCTTGTGAGCATAGGCCACAGATAAAGGCTCTCCAGTCATCCCTGTTCTTGGAATTATTCTCTGCTTCCTTCCATGTGTATCCCTTGTCTCTGAGCATAGTCATAATTTCTTTCCTCCAAGTAAGTCCAGGTCTTCCTCATTTTCTATTTCCTTGAGGATTCCATGTCAGTGCCTGCCTTGCTATGCTGATGTCGGGTTTATATAAAGACAACCCCACCCCCCACCCCCCAGAATTTCGTATCATTTCCTGACATCTATTCTTAGTGTTTGTGACAGTTTAAAATTATGAACCCTCCATCATGGAACAAAACCATATGACCCTAATTATATTTTTTGTTTTCTGGGAAGTTAAGAGTTAATGTTATGGTAAATTAATAGTTAATGTAACAAAAGATAAAAAAACAATGTGGTGCATGCAAACAAGCATTCCCTTCTCAGCTTCAGAATATGAGAAATTTATCATCAGTTAAATGTATTTTTCTTCTGGTGTCTTTGTTTCTCATCTTTTTCCCTGAACACTTCCGGCTGAACATTCACACATACATAAACGTGGAACATGCTGAAATCTTTTATTATCACTATTTTTAAAAAAATACAAACTACGTCAAAAGACAAATCTCTTCAGATAAAAAAGACTAAAATGACCTGATGAGATTACAATAAGAATTAATGAGGTTACTTCTTTTATCAACGGCCAAAGGGAAGCTAGGGACATTCGCACCTGATCAAACACCACAATGCATAAATTATTAACCGTACCTACCAGTTCTAGGTACTTACCTCAAGATTTGGTAGCTAGGAGGGGGAGGGAAGGATACAAAGGTACAAGGATTATCAAAGAGATTGCAAACAAAAGGATCACACAGGTAAGTCAGGTAATAAAGGATTTCAAAATAAAGGCTTGAAAGTTGTGGGCTTCTAATGAATATTTTAATGAAATACATATGTGCTTTGGGGAAATATGTGTCCAGGGGACAGAATGTAGAAGGTGGATGGATGGTGACTGAGAATGCTAGGTAGCAAGACTATCACATATGTGTAAGTGAAGCTGTCATTAGTTTCCTGGTGTAATTTACATTCACTGATGATGGTATGTATGTAGTCCTTTCTCTCTTATTATCACACCCTTTCTCTCAACTTCTTCCTTTCTTTTTCTTGTTCTCTGACTTACTACCACTCTATCTCTCTCTCTCTCTCTCATTCTTTCTTCTTTAACTCTCCCTGACCTACACAGTTTTCTTTCTCTTACTCTCTCTACTTCACTTTCACTGTTTTTCTCACTCTTTCAGCTTCACTCCCTCTCATTCACACTCTCATCTCTATTCTCCCACTCACAGTCTTTCTCCCTTCCTCAGTCTCTCAATCACATGGTCTCTCTTAGCTTCTCTCTCTCACACTCTATCAGCTTCTCTCTCTCTCTCTCACACACACACACACTCTCTTTCATCTTCACTCTCTCAATTAGTCTCTCTCCCAACTTCACTCTCTTTTACTCATAGCCTCTCTCTCATCTCCAGTCTTCCAGTGAGTGTCTCTCCCAGCTTTACTCTTTCTCATTCACAGCCTCTCTCTCACTAACACAATCTCTCTTGGCTTCACTCTCAGAAACATGCACAAAATTTAATAACAAAGGTTAAATCATCGATTTAGAAACAGCCTGTCATATTTTCCTCTCACAAGTCACATGACTTTAATCTAGAAAATGCTAATCAAGGAACAGAAAGTATCACAGAAATTAGATGTCACGGCAAAGACCTGGCTAGTGGTTCTGTTCATAAATTCTGTGCTATCCCAGCATTCACAGCTACCTCTATGATTGGTTAAGATGGTAAAGGTGAGAGGTCAACCTGTTGAATATTTTTCTCTATAATCAGTTAAGTCACTTCAAGTTTTCTACCACACACAAACATTTCTACTAGATTCCATTGCTTGTGTAAATTCCACACATTAATGAACTTCTACAGTATCTTTCAACAGTAAGCTACTGTGGAAGATATTTTACTCTGATTTTAAATGAGAAAGCTGTATGATGCTGTTCATCTTCTAATTTACCAAGAAACAACAGCCTGTTCAGTCAATTGTAGAAAAGCATGTTTTGGAAACCATCAAGTGTACATAGCTAGTTTCCAAGTATTCTGGGCTCACTGATTTATACATGAAAGAAAAAAGACTTAACGAAAAGAAAAGCCTTACTGACAAATGATCTGAAATATTTAGATCAAGAAATTTATTAAAACTACTAATTCATGCACCTAAATTGGAGTCTAAAAGCTCTTAGCCTGTAATATGATCTGAAAATAATACTCCATGATAGCAAAAGATTAAAAAAGTAAGAAAAGTCTAGCCTGTAGTACAGGGGTTCTTAAACTTTTTATGATTACAGACCATTCCCAAAAGACTGTCCAGTGTGTCCCCACATCTGGTCACCAGGTTGATGAATCATCACCATTATCGCCAATCCTGACTTGGTTCTACTTTACACGTGACAATAAGGAGCAGAAATAACATTCTTACATCCTACCCATGCCTCTGAGTGTCACATAGGGCTCTAGCTGTAGTCTGTCATATTTTTCTGTTTCTGCGAGTTTTCAACCTCGTCAAGGGATCTTATGCCCATGAATTTAGCCTTTCTCAACAATGTTCTTTTTATGAGTTTCACGTGGTCAACCTCTTTTTTCTTTGTTCCACTGTGTCCTGTCTGACAGCTTGATTTGAGATTCTCTGATTGTTTCTTCTCGTCATGTGGCTGATATATGTCCATCTGCTTTTTTTTTTTTATCACTGATAAGACAGACTGTCATTTGCTCATCTTCCTTATCTCTGGGCTGATACTGAATTCATTCCATTGTATACAGAGTATTTTCCTTAGACATCTGTTTTCAAATGCGTCTTATTTGCGCTCTCTTTCCACAGTTGTTTTCCAGCTTTTGTAAAGATGGATGCTCAGCTGCCGAGGTATGCAAATTCATTTACCTCCACAACAGCTGCTCCCTTGAAGTATATGTTTCCTTACTGGGCAATGGGAGGGAAATTTCATTAATTTCATTTTGTCCTTGTTAATTTCAACTTAGCCATTGAAGATGGGGTATCTGTTTTTTTTTCCTAGCATCAAATTCACAGTGTCGGTGATAAAAGCTGTGTCGTCTGCAAAATCAAGGTCCTCTAGTTCAGTCCCATGTACTCAATCAATGCCCATTTTACCCATGTATTGGAGCAGAGATCTTATATCTTATATCCTTCCCGTGCCGTTAAATGTCACATGGGGCTCGCAAGATAGTTCGCTAATTTTTCTGTCTTCGGTGAGTCTTTCAACCTCATCAAGGGATTTTACGCCTGTTAATTTGGCCTTTCTTAACAATGTCCTCTTCAGAGTTTCACGTGGTCTGCCTCTTTTTCTCTGGCCTGTTGTGTTCCACTTGATAGCTTGTTTTGGGATTCTCTGATCATTTCTTCTCATCATGTGACCAACATATGTCCATCTCCTTTTCCTGATCACCTATGAGACTGGTTGTTGTTCAGTCATATGTCTTATCTCTGCATTGTTCTTGAATTCGTTCCACTTGATGCCAAGTATTTTCCTTAGGCATTTGTTTTCATTTCTTTAGTTGTTTTCCAGCTTTCGCATGCATAAATGAGGGTGGATATTACATATGAATTGAACAGTCTTAACTTGGTTTTTGTGCTTATAACTTTTGAATTCCATATGTTCTCAAGATTCTTGAAGATTGATGCTGCTTTTGCAATTCTAATTCTAACTTCCTTTCTGGTGTCACCATCCTGGCCTATGTAGCTGCCAAGGTATGCAAATTGATTGAAGCAACTCCAGATGGGGAAAAAAAGATATCGTTACGAAAACTCGCACAGAAACCAACCGAGCATCAGGGATGCCAACTCCAAGGAGCAGAGACAGTGAAAGAAAATTTTAATCCAACTATAATTAAAACAGAACAAAAAAAAATATGTGTTTGAAGACTGAGTATTGTACCCCCACCACTTTTTCCCCATTACCCCCATAGGGCATGGATACCCCCATTTAAGAACCCCTGTTGTAAATATATCATGATAACAAGTCTAGAGAGAGATGAAAAGCCTGAGAACAGAAAAATGCTGGTGTTGGGGGGAGGGGGGGAGGGGGGGAGAATGGACTGAGAAAACAAGGACAGATATGAAGTGAGAGAAAAATAGCCACAAACAGAAGATGGGGAAAGAACGAGTATCAATGCTTAGCTCTAGCACAGCTGCCTGTAAATGTACCTGATGAGTCTTGATTCACTGTGTTAGTTGTCTGGCCTTCTGCCACATTAGCTCCATCAGTACCTAAGAAAATGAACAATGCATGAGCAATATAATCATATGTGATGTAGTATCACAAAGTTATACACCTGACAGTTCAAGTGACTCCAATGTGAAACTTCAAGGAAATAGGATTTTAAATTTTACTGTTTCAAAATCCTCATCTTCTGCAATGTAAATAATCATGTGTTTTCAATATCCTCATCCTCTGCATGTAAATAATCATGTGTTTTCAATATCTCTGAAGGTGTTACCTCATTTAAAAACATGACTTTTGCTAAACTTAAAATCCAATTTTCCAAAATCTGACAAATGATATACTTTACCAAAAGTTTTCACAAAACTATCAAATTCAAAGAAATGATTTAAATTTATGCAGGAGCCTTTAAATGGCCATTCTTGTGATAATCATGCTCTCAGAATGCTGATCTGTGGCTGATTTTATGGTGATGTATCACAGTAAGTACATCTACAGAATGGACAGATGAAAAGTGTTCTAGTATCTGGGTGCAGACTGTCATATGTACCCCGACAATGCACTCACCTCTGTCCTTACTGCCTTCTTTCTGCTCCTCGGCTGCTGTCAGGTCGGCACGGAAGAAAATCCTAGCACTGCTGAGAGAGTAGAACAGCAGCTCGTATTCCTGGGGAAGAATTATAACTTTTCTCAGGAGGATGACTGTCCTTGAAACTGATCATGTACATGAGCTAATAAAGATTCTATCTCAGTTCTTGGAAGAAGCTCACAGAAATACAGGACGCATTGCAACAATGGGGGCTACTATGAAACCTCTCTCTTTATGTATATCTGGAAGAGCATCGGCACATGTTTCTGTGTCATCATCATCATCATGCATCACCACCACCACATATTATTTAGTACATTGCCTTCATTATCATCATACAGTTCATTACCATCTTCATCAGAAGTATATTACTATCATCATCAATAGTGATAATTAAGTATATTACTATCATCATCAGCAGTGATAATTAAGTATATTGCTATCATCATCAGTAGTGATAATTAAGTATATTACTATCATCATCAGTAGTGATAATTAAGTCGGCGGAAAACGGTAAGTTAATTATACATTCAGGTAGAAATGACAATAAATTCCGAGACGGAGTGGGCATTATTATGTCAAATGTAGCTACAAAAAGCCTTGTAGAATGGGAACCAGTGAACAGTCGTATAATAAGAGCACGATACAACCTACGACACGGAAGAATGACAATAATACAGTGTTATGCACCCACGAATGATGCAGATGATGATGTGAAAGATGACTTCTATCACCAACTACAACAAATCATCAACAAAGTCCCTAAACACGACATCCTAATTGCTATGGGGGACTTCAATGCTAAGGTAGGAAAGGATAATACCGATGTTGAAAAAGTGATGGGGAAAGAAGGAATTGACATGGTTAATCAGAATGGAGAAAGATTAATTGAAATATGTCTAACAGAGGGCATGGTCATTGGAGGCACAATATTCCCACACAAAGAGATACATAAAACAACGTGGATATCTCCAGATGATAGAACTAGAAACCAGATAGACCATTTTTGTATTAGAAAGCAATACAGAACATCTCTCATGGATGTAAGGGCTTATAGGGGTGCAGATGTCAACAGTGATCACAACCTGTGCATAGGGAAAATAAAACTAAAATTGAAAAGTCAACACAAGACATCAGTACACAGAAAGATAAACATCCACAGCCTACAAGAAGAAAATACTAACATTAATTTCAATCAGGAACTTGCCAATCATTCCAAAACACCCAGTGAAGTTGAGGAGATAGGTATAGATGAGTTATGGAATTCTTACAGCACAGCCATAATCACAGCAGCAAAAGTAAGCGCTGGATTGGAAAAACCAAATAGAAAAGCATGGATATCAGATAAAACATGGAAGTATATACATGAAAGACGAGCAGTCAAATTAAACATGTTGAATGCAAAAGCAGATCATGAAAGAGATTCGGCAAAAGCAAAATACAAAGACATAGACAAGAAAGTAAAAAGTTCAGCTAGAAGGGATAAAAGAGAATACATAGACAATATGGCGAAAGAGGCAGAAAAAGCAGCAAAAACAGGAGACAGCAAAACTTTAACATACAAAAGAGGCTAACAGGTACTATTACATCTAAAGAAAGACCAATCCTTAGCAAAACTGGAACACTATTAACATCAAATAAAGACCAAAAGCAAAGATGGGCTGAACACTTCCAAGAAATACTCAATCGACCACACCCAAAAGAATTGTTAAACCTTGAAACTGACTTACCAGCCCCACAACTAAATGTCAATCTAGATGAAATTAAATTGCATGAAATTGAAACAGCAGTGAATTTAATGGCTAACAACAAAGCTGCAGGTGAAGATGAAATAACAGCCGAGATGCTAAAAGCTATCAATAGTGACAACATGAGACAACTACAGAGAATGTTTAACAAGATTTGGAAAGAAGAAAAGGTCCCTTCTAATTGGAAGAAAGGAATCATTGTTAAAATACCAAAAAAGGGCAACCTTAGTGACTGTAACAACTGGAGAGGAGTAACCTTAATATCAGTTGTGTCAAAAGTATTTTGCAAGGTCATTTTGAATAGACTCAAAGATATAGTGGATACTGCAATGAGAGAAGAACAAGCAGGATTTCGAAAAGGGAGAAGCTGTCTCGACCAGATCTTTACTCTCAGAATAATACTTGAAGAACATATTGAAAAGCAGAAACCATTAATACTGAATTTCATAGATTTTAAGAAGGCATTTGATAGCATACACAGAGATTCATTATGGAGAATTTTATGTCTATATGGAATACCATCTAAAATTGTCAACATCATTAAGGACTTATACAATGGATATGGTTGTGCAGTCAAGACAGAAGAAGGGATGAGTGAATGGTTCCAGATTGAAACAGGCGTGAAACAAGGATGTATACTGTCTCCTTTACTTTTTGGGATTACAATAGACTTCATAATGAAAAAATGCTGCACAGGTAACACAGGTATTGACTGGGTACATGGGACCCAACTAGAAGATCTTGATTTTGCTGATGACATAACTCTTATCAGTAATAATGTGAATTCCATGCAAGAAAAAACAGATAGCCTATCTTCACTGGCTAGCAAAATAGGACTTGAAATTAACAAGGACAAAACAAAAATAATGAAAATTCCCATCAATCAAAATGGAAAAATACACATAGAAGGGACAGATATTGAAGAAGTCAATCAATTTGCATACCTTGGCAGCTACATAGACCAGGATGGTGACACTAGAAAGGAAGTTAGGATCAGAATTGCAAAAGCAGCATCAATCTTCAAGAATCTTGAGAACATATGGAATTCAAAAGTTATAAGCACAAAAACCAAGTTAAGACTATTCAATTCAAATGTAATATCCACCCTCATTTATGCATGCGAAAGCTGGAAAACAACTAAAGAAATAGAAAAGAAATTAGACTCTTTTGAAAACAAATGCCTAAGGAAAATACTCTGCATCAAGTGGAATGAATTCAAGAACAATGCAGAGATAAGACAGATGACTGAACAACAACCAGTCTCACGGGTGATCAGGAAAAGGAGATGGACATATGTTGGCCACTTGATGAGAAGAAATGAGCAGAGAATCCCAAAACAAGCTATCAAGTGGAACACAACAGGCCGAAGAAAAAGGGGCAGACCGCGTGAAACTCTGAAGAGAACATTATTAAGAGACGCCAAGTTAACAGGCATAAAATCCTTTGTTGAGGTTGAAAGACTCGCCGAAGACAGGAAAAATTGGTGAACTACTTTGCGAGCCCTATGTGACGTCTAACGGCACGGGAAGGATATAAGATAAGATAAGATAAGATATCATCATCAGTAGTGATAATTAAGTATATTGCTATCATCATCAGTAGTAATCATTAAGTATATTACTATCATCATCAGTAGTAATCATTAAGTATATTACTATCATCATCAGTAGTAATCATTAAGTATATTACTATCATCATCAGTAGTAATCATTAAGTATATTATTATCATCATTAGTAATGATCATTAAGTACTATCATTACCCACCATCAAGTTCATTATTATCACTAATCATTATGTACATCACTATCATCATTACCCCATACATCACCATCACATATCATCTAGTACATTACCACCATCATCACTAATCATTAATTACATTACCATCATCATTACCCTATACTCCAAAGAGTCCATAACAATGATATTTAGTTTAAAGTAAAGATGGTTCAGAACAATGAAACCTAGTTTGAACCAAAAGGGTTCAGAACAATGAAACCTAGTTTAAACCAAAATGAAAAAGCAATCAAAGTTCTTTGGACATATCATAAGAAGACAAAATTAGAGAAAAGTCACTAAAAAACTCAGAGGCAAAAGAAAGCGAGGCCAAGAGAAAGATATCAGAGCAGATTGACCAGGTAACATGAGAAAAAAGAAGCCAAATGAATGTGTAAAGAAACACCAAGGAATGAGTTGAAAGGAGAAGCATGACTGTCCAGGTCCACCAACGTGGTACTTAGAGGACTGATATAATCTAATTCTGCATCAGTCCATGCCGCCCCTTTCTCTGTACCTCATTTTACTTCCTTACCTGCAGGTACTGGTCCAATCGTTTCAGAGTTAAGGAAGCCGTCTGCTGTAGTTTCTCATCTCTGCCCCCTGCCTGTTTAGATACTTGTTCCTGTTATTTGTAGGTGTTGGAAAGAGAAAAAAAGAATACAAACTGTAATATTAAAACTCTAAAATAATGTTTATAAATGATAAATTCTATAATAATAACTTGAATATCACCATCATCCTGTGCCATTTCCCTGGGGAAAGTAGGCCACAAGTGTCCTCCAACCTGCTCTGTCCTTCACTTTTACAGTGGAAGCAGTCATGCTCAGTCCAGCCTATAATCTCTTTATGTATATCAGTCCTCAACTCATCTCTCTCTTTATGTATATCAGTCCTCAGCTCATCTCTCTCTTTATGTATATCAGTCCTCAGCTCATCTCTCTCTTTATGTATATCAGTCCTCAGCTCATCTCTCTCTTTATGTATATCAGTCCTCAGCTCATCTCTCTCTTTATGTATATCAGTCCTCAGCTCATCTCTCTCTTTATGTATATCAGTCCTCAGCTCATCTCTCTCTTTATGTATATCAGTCCTCAGCTCATCTCTCTCTTTATGTATATCAGTCCTCAGCTCATCTCCCTCTTTATGTATCAGTCCTCAGCTCATCTCTCTCTTTATGTATATCAGTCCTCAGCTCATCTCTCTCTTTATGTATATCAGTCCTCAGCTCATCTCTCTCTTTATGTATATCAGTCCTCAGCTCATCTCTCTCTTTATGTATATCAGTCCTCAGCTCATCTCTCTCTTTATGTATATCAGTCCTCAGCTCATCTCTCTCTTTATGTATATCAGTCCTCAGCTCATCTCTCTCTTTATGTATATCAGTCCTCAGCTCATCTCCCTCTTTATGTATATCAGTCCTCAGCTCATCTCTCTCTTTATGTATATCAGTCCTCAGCTCATCTCTCTCTTTATGTATATCAGTCCTCAGCTCATCTCTCTCTTTATGTATAACAGTCCTCAGCTCATCTCTCTCTTTATGTATATCAGTCCTCAACTCATCTCTCTCTTTATGTATATCAGTCCTCAACTCATCTCTCTCTTTATGTATATCAGTCCTCAGCTCATCTCTCTCTTTATGTATATCAGTCCTCAACTCATCTCTCTCTTTATGTATACCAGTCCTCAACTCATCTCTCTCTATATCAGCCCTCAACTCATCTCCTTTATGCATATCAGTCCTCAACTTATCCATCTCTTTATGTATATCAGTCCTCAACTTATCTATCTCTCTATATTGTCCCACTAATGCATATCACTGTCGACCTCTGCTTCTTTTTCCTTCTATTTTACCTTCCAATATGGGTTCCATTAATGTTTCTTGACATGAGCAAAAATTTTAACTGCCTGGTCGTAATGTTTTTCACCAGTTCTCTTCAATCTCAGTTCATTTAATACTACTTTGTTTTCTTTTCAATGAAATGTGCCAAAAATTGTGTTGAATTTCCACATTTCAAGTCTCAACTTTCTTTTTTTTAATTTATTATTTAATGTCTGTGCTTCTATACAAAAGAGGAATGTGGAGTATACAGAAAATCTGATGACTCTCAGCTTCTACACCAAAGAAGAATGTGGAGTATACAGAAAATCTGATGACTCTCAGCTTATACACCAAAGAAGAATGTGGAGTGTACAGAAAATCTGATGACTCTCAGCTTATACACCAAAGAGGAATGTGGAGTATACAGAAAATCTGATGACTCTCAGCTTCTACACCAAAGAAGAATGTGGAGTATACAGAAAATCTGATGACTCTCAGCTTATACACCAAAGAAGAATGTGGAATATACTCTTCAGTTGCTGTGTTATATGTTGTGATATAGGTATTTTGTTCATTGTGTACATCAATACTCTATCAATAACCACCTTCCCTATCTTGTAACATCAAGACTAAGATCCATCTTCTCTACATTAATACTCCAAAGATTCAACTTCTCTATTCTGTACATCAATACTCCAGAGACCCACCTTCTCTTTTCTGTACTTGTCTCTCACAGACTGGAACCAGTGCAGAGAATCAAATTCATAGTACTGGTCCAGCAATTTCAGGATATATGCAACACCTGAGGACAAGAAAAATACCAGTCACAAACACAGATTCTTTATCTACAATATCAGCAACCTCCATCTTTAATGGGCTGTTAGCCAGATTTGCTGAAAGTGTTGAGATGATAGCCAAATTAAAAAGAGCCACAAATCTCCTCCCTAATATAGATTTATTGCCCAGGACATGCTGGTATCAAAGGTAATGAAATGGCAGACCAGCTGGCAAACAAAGCAACAGCCCTGGGAAATCTACAAATGGACAAAGCAGACATTATAACAGCCACCCTATCAGAATTACAGGGAGATAAACAAAAAAATTTTGAATGCAGTACCTATCACCAAAGACTATGTGAAAGGGGAATAACGAAGGACAGCGGCAGGCACGCAGAATTTTGCGGAAAAGATCAAACTATATTCAGTCAATGTGCCACTGGCACTATCACCCATCATACATTTTGAACAACACCAAGGTTAAAGGGTGAGCAGATATGGGATTGTCCTGAGTGCAAGGAGGACCATCTCTAGGCCAGCAGCATGGCTGTTCTTCAAGTTCAAGTTCAGATGATGGTCCCAAAAACAAGACTTTTATGTTAAGATGGAGTTTTATGTTCAGATGTTAGTCCCACAGAATGAGATATTCAGACGATAGTCCTATAAAACAGACTTTTATACTGAGATGATAGAATGTAGCGGTTCTCAAGCATCATCACTCTAATGTCAAAACTGCCTAGCATTTGAGAACCACTATATTCAGGAATCACATGGTATGAACCTGAAATTCAGCTTCACTTAACTCCATTTCTCCACAATCATATTCCCTCTCTACTAAGTTCTAATCTTTCCTTAACTTATATTCCAGAACCCCCTCACCGTTCTAGATACAAACTCTCTACCCCAACAATATTCATCTATTTCACCCACCCTTTTCTCAGCTTGATTACCAGTGTATCCCTCTCTCTCTCTCCTTTCCACCTTCCCCTAACCCTCTTTACTATCAACCTATCACATACCCCAGGTCCTCTTTGAAACACTCACAGTACTCTACCACACTCACTCCTGGATGCAGCTTCTTACAAGTCACAGCTATGTGCTCCCCTTTTTCTTCTAATTTTTTTCCCATTCCTATTTGCTGTGTAGCATTCATGTGAATTTATATGTCTTCTTCCTCCCCTATTTCTTTGTCCTGTATGTTTTCGTGTGATTAAGGTGTAAACCAAAGGGTCAAAACTGTGATCATTATTTCAACTTGGAGATAACTCTGACATGTAACAGCCTTAGTTTTGGCTCACAGAGTTACTGGTCTTTAGTCACAATTTCACACAAGTGCATTTAGACTGCATGCTGTCTCATCTCTCTGTAACTGTGAACCTTGATCTTTGTAGCTGATACTGTGATTATACTGAAGCACTGAGATCATTTTGGATAGAATGAAGGATTACAATGGCTCACTTGAAGACCTACAATGACTTGCTTGATGACCTACAATGGCTTGCTTGAAGATCCTACAATGGCTTGGCTGAAGACCTACAATGGCTTGCCTGAAGACCTACAATGGCTTGCTTGAAGACCCTACAATGGCTTGCCTGAAGACCTACAATGGCTTGCCTGAAGACCTACAATGGCTTGCCTGAAGACCTACAGTGGCTTACTTGAAGACCTACAATGGCTTGCCTGAAGACCTACAGTGGTTTACTTGAAGACCTACAATGGCTTGGCTGAAGACCTACAGTGGCTTGCCTGAAGACCTACAGTGGCTTGCCCGAAGACCTACAATGGCTTGCCTGAAGACCTACAGTGGCTTGCATGAAGACATACAGTGGCTTGCCTGAAGACCTACAATGGGCTCAAGAGAGAAGCTCCTCAGCACAGCCCATCATTGTGAAGGGGATGTTTGGGAGACCAGCCTTGTCAGGAAGGAAGGCTGAAAGAACACACCAGTCTGATACTAAGAACACAGCAGGTGAAGAACCTGTACATAAAATCTAACCACAGTCTATGCTCCAAAGCCCACACAGCCTACATGATTCCAAGAGCTATATGAGGATTATCTGTGATTAAGAACAAATACACAAAAAAACATTGCTAAATGTATTACAGTTTAGACAAATGTTGTTTTAACAACAACCTGTTCTTCTAGCTGTAAGATGATAACAACAGTAAAGCTATATCTGCTAGCAGCTGTCAGTACTTCACAAACCAAAGCATGCTTGAGCTCACCCATAGCGAAGCCGTCATCAGTGAATGCTGCTCCTACTTTGTTCTTTCTGCTCATCTTTTCCTTACAGCTTATGGAATGCTCAACAAAGTTGATGGTCTGAAAACAGCAACAACAAAAAAGAAGAAAAATGAAAGACACTTGACCTGTGGGTGCTTAAATTCATGGACTATATCTTTATATCATTACCATCATCATGCCTGGACTATATCTGTATATCATTACCATCATCATGCCTGGATGATATCTGTATATCATTACCATCATCATGCCTGGACTATATCTGTATATCATTACCATCATCATGCCTGGATGATATCTGTATATCATTACCATCACCATACCTGGATGATATCTGTATATCATTACCATCATCATGCCTGGACTATATCTGTATATCATTACCATCATCATGCCTGGATCATATCTGTATATCATTACCATCATCATACCTAGACTATATCTGTATATCATTACCATCATCATGCCTGGATGATATCTGTATATCATTACCATCATCATGCCTGGACTATATCTGTATATCATTACCATCATCATGCCTGGATGATATCTGTATATCATTACCATCATCATGCCTGGACTATATCTGTATATCATTACCATCATCATGCCTGGATGATATCTGTATATCATTACCATCATCATGCCTGGACTATATCTGTATATCATTACCATCATCATGCCTGGATGATATCTTTATATCATTACCATTACCATGCTTGGATGATATCTTTATATCATTACCATCATCATGCCTAGATAATATCTTTATATCATTACCATCACCATGCCTGGATGATAACTTTATATCATTATTACCATCATGCCTGGATGATAACTTTATATCATTACCATAATCATGCCTGGATGATATCTTTATATCATTACCATCATCACACCTGGACTATATTTGTATATCATTACCATCATCATGCCTGGATGATATCTTTATATCATTACCATCATCATGCCTGGATGATATCTTTATATCATTACCATCATCATGCCTGGATGGCATATTTATATCATTACCATCATCATGCCTAGGTGACAATTTTTATATATCTACCATCTTTATGCACAGGTGACATCTTTATATTACTATCATCTTTATGCACAGGTGATATCTTTATATTATTACAATCTTTATGCACAGGTGACATCTTTATATTACTACAATCTTTATGCACAGGTGACATCTTTATATTACTACCATCTTTATGCACAGGTGACATCTTTATATCACTACCATCTTTATGCACAGGTGACATCTTTATATCACTACCATCTTTATGCCCAAGTGACATCTTTATATCATTACCATCATCATGCCTAGGTGACAATTTTTATATTACTACCACATTTATGCCCAGCTGACATCTTTACAATGAACATTACATATTACTGCCAACTTTATGTGTAGGTGACATCATTATATGATGATCATCATACCCAGAAGACATCATTACCATCATCATGCATAGATTACATCTTCACATCATTATTATTTTTCCCAGAAAACGTCTTTATAACATTACTATCATCATACTGAGGTGCAGAAGACAGGCTAAAAAAGCTCTCCATGTAACCTAAACCTGGGCCTCTATTAGTTCATCTTTCCAGCATTATGGAGTTCTGCTTGGAATGTTCATCTCTACATTCCTCAGGTCCATCCACTTTCTAGGAGTAGCGTCTAGTCCACTGCTTGCCTGGGTCATGTGTTCTTTCCTAATAGCATCTCAAACTCTTGTTTTATGTCAAGATTTGTGATGTGTTCTTTCCTGAAACATTTCCAGATTTTTGTCACTGGTTCAGCTTCAAACACAAGGATGTCCACCCAGAATTTCAAGTGGACTCTCTCTTTCGTCAGCCTTTAGTACTTACTGCTACAGCCACACAAACATTCATTTTAATGTTGCCATTTCCATCATTATCTTCTACTGATTATTTTAGGAGTCGCTGAGGGTGGAAGTGATGAAGGCAGAGTGAAAGGGTTCTATCTCCAACACTATAAATCTCCAGTCAACCCAGCTGGAAGAAAAAGGGGTACTCTGACAGCTGTGTTGAGGAAAACTGCCTCCAAAAACACAGAATATCTGTCCACACAGTGAAGCACTAAAATTTTTTTCCTCCCTGGCAATCCTGAGTGATTGTAGTGGAACACCATTCAAGATCAGGAGATGACACTTTAAAGAAAAAAAAAAACCTCCCTTGTTAATCGGTGACGTAAATTCCCATGTGAATGATATCTGTCATAAAACTTCACCTACTAGTATGATGTACTTGCGTGATTTACATGGCATCTAGAATATATTGGTATACCAGGAATTTAGATGTATTGATGGCCTTCACTTTGGTGGGCCATAATTTCCTGTAAAAAAATTCTTTACAAACAAAACTGCACCAGACCACCATTTTCCCAATGCCTACATTAATTCATGGGACATCCAACAATTTATTTTCACAAACTGTATTTCTTATACTGTTTACACTTTGTGCATAAGCATTTGTATGTATGCTACCTATTATATGAATCATTTTTACTATACATACTAAATATACCTTCCAGTGTTTTGCTATGTAAGAGCATATAGAGGTGCAGATGTCAAAAGTGACCACAACCTGTGCATACGGAAAATAAGACTAAAACTGAAAAGCCAACACAAGAAATCCAACACCCAGAAAGATAAACAGCCACAGCCTACAAGAAGAAAATATTAACTAGAATTTCAGTCTGGAACTAACCAATCACTTTGAAACAGTCAATGAGGTAGAGGAGACAAATATAGATGAATTATGGAACTCTTACAGCACAGCCATAATCACAGCAGCAGAAGCAAGTGCTGGACTGCAAAAAACAAACAGAAAAGCATGGATATCAGAAAACACATGGAAATACACACATAATGACAGGCAGCCAAGTTAGCCATGTTGAACGTAAAGACAGATCTCAGAAAAGATTTGGCAAAAGCAACATACAAAGAACTAGACAATAAAGTAAAAAAGTTCAGCTAGAAGAGATAAGAGAGGATACATAGACAATATGGCGAAAGAAGCAGAGAAAGTAGCAAAAACAGGAGGCAGCAAAACTGTACAACATACAAAAGAGGTTAACGGGTATTATTAAATCCAAAGAAAGACCAATCTTTAGGAAAACCGGCACCTTATTATCATCAAGTAAAGACCAAAAACAAAGGCAGGCTGAACACTTCCAAGAAATACCTAATCAACCACACCTAAAAGAACTAATAGACCAACTTATCAATCCCACAATTAAATATCAACCTAGATGAAATTACACTGAACAAAACTGAAACAAAAGTGAACATAATAGCTAACAACAAAGCTGAGGGTGAATATGAAATAACAGCTGAAATGTTAAAAGCTATTAATATAGACAACATGGAACAACTACAGAGAATGTTCAATAAAGTTTAGAAAGAAGAAAAAGTCCCTTCTAAATGGAAAAAAAGAATCATTGTTAACCCCCCCCCCCACCATAAAAAAAAGGCAAATTTAGTGACTGCAACAATTGCAGAGGAGTAACATTACTATCAGCTGTGTCAGAAGTATTTTGCAAAATCATTCTGAATAGAATTAACAATATAGTGCATACTGCAATAAGAGAAGAACAAGCAGGATTTCAAAAAGGGAGAAGCTGTCTCGACCAGATCTCTACTCTAAGAATAATACTTGAAGAACATATTGAAAAAAACCAAAAACCATTAATCCTGAACTTCATAGACTTTAAAAAGGCATTTGAAAGCATACACAGAGATTCATTATGTAGAATTTTAAGAACATATGGAATACCATCTAAAACTGTCAACATCATTAAGGATCTCTACAGCAGATATGTCTGTGCAGTCAACACAGAAGAAGAAATGAGTGAATGGTTCCAGATTGAAACAGGTGTGAAACAAGGATGTATATTATCTCCCTTGCTTTTGGAATCGTCACAAACCTACCTCATAATGAAAAAATGTTGCACAGGTAAAACAGGCACTGACTGGGCACATGGGGCCCAACTGGAAGAACTTGATTTTGCAGACAACATAACTCTTATCAGTGACAATGTGAATTTGATGCAAAAAAAAAAACCAGATACCCTACCCTAGATGCAAAATTGGTCTTGAAATTAACAAGGAAAAATGAAAAATAATGAAACTTCCCATTAATCAAGAAGGAAGAATATACGTAGAATGGACAGCTGTTGAAGAAGTCAACCAATTTGCATACCTTGGCAGCTATATAGACCAGGATGGTGACACCAGCAAGGAAGTTAGAATTAGAATTGCAAAAGCAGCACTGACCTTCAAGAATCTTGAGAAAATATGGCACTCTAAAGTTATAAACACAAAAACCAAGCTAAGATTATTCAATTTAAATGTAATATCCATCCTCATTTATGCATGTGAAAGTTGGAAAACAACCAAAGACATAAACAACAAATTAGACTCTAATGAAAACAAATGCGTAAGGAAAATACTCAGTATAAAGTGGAAAGAATTCAAGAACAATGCAGAGATAAGACAGATAAGCAAACAACAACCTGTCTCATGGGTGATCAGAAAAAGGGAATGGACATTATATCAGTCATGTGATGAGAACAAATAATCAGAGAATCCCCAAAGAAGTTATCAAGTGGAATACAACATAGCAAATAAAAAAAAAAAAAATAAGACCACGTGAAATTCTAAAGAGATTGTTAAGAGAGGCCAAATTAGTAGGCATAAAATCCCTTGATGAGGTTGAAAAGCTTGGCAAAATCAGGAAAACTTGCGAACAACCATTCAAGCCCTATGTGACATTTAACGGCACGGAAAGGATGTAAGATATAAGCATTTTGCTAAAATTCTTAATCTCGCTGAGAGAGCTAGAATACAGATTGGCACAGCCAGAAACACAAGGCATACTGGACGCACAAGAGGACTTGTCAGCTAACACAGGACTGGCATTATAAGCCACAGGACACTGATGGATACATTGAGGGAGGGATCTGAGAACCTATGGATATGACCCAAGTGTGATGATGATAATCCGGATCATAAACCATAATCATACTCTCAGATTTTCTGTCAGCCTTATCTTCCTACTAACACATGATAAATAATGTATAAGTATACAACTATACACAAAGCACTGCAGTAAAGCTGTGATATCAAAATGTATAAACTAGAAAAAAGTAGGAACAGATTTATTATTTAATGAATACACAGTTGTTTTCTAGTTTATATCTTCCTACTAGTCTGCCAGATCAAGAGTCATCAGAACAGTTGAAAGAAAGAAAACAAGGCAAAATATGTCATCTTACCAGTGGTGGAAGAATGACAAAGAAGTTCCTCAGGTGCATGTTCTTGCTGTTTCTAAACTCAGGAGCAAAAACATCAACCAGCATCTGAAAGCACACCATTTGTTATTTCAGTAGATATTTATCCATATCTGTATTCAGCAGATATTTATCCATATCTGTATTCAGCAGATATTTATCCATATCTGTATTCACTAGATATTCATCTACATCTGTATTCACTAGATATTCATCTATATCTGTATTCACTAGATATTTATCTATATCTGTATTCACTAGATATTCATCTATATCTGTATTCAGTAGATATTTATCTATATCTGTATTCACTAGATATTTATCTATATCTGTATTCACTAGATATTTATCTATATCTGTATTCACTAGATATTCATCTATATCTGTATTCACTAGATATTTATCCATATCTGTATTCACTAGATATTTATCCATATCTGTATTCACTAGATATTTATCCATATCTGTATTCACTAGATATTTATCCATATCTGTATTCACTAGATATTTATCCATATCTGTATTCACTAGATATTTATCCATATCTGTATTCACTAGATATTTATCCATATCTGTATTCACTAGATATTTATCCATATCTGTATTCACTAGATATTTATCCATATCTGTATTCACTAGATATTTATCCATATCTGTATTCACTAGATATTTATCCATATCTGTATTCACTAGATATTTATCCATATCTGTATTCACTAGATATTTATCCATATCTGTATTCACTACATATTTATCTGATTGCAACAGTGACTTTTTCAAACTACTGCCCTCTTGCTTCCCTGACCACATCCCTAGCATCCTCCACCCCCACCCCCCCCCAACCCCCTAAAAACAGTTTTAGCTCAGTTATGTCCTCTGCCACTCCCTTTTCCTTCACTGTCCCTCCCCAATCTTCCCAACACCCTTATACAGGTGGTACCACCCACTCTGAGAGTGGGAACAACAGGTGAACTATAATAATGACTGTTAACTCTTTTCTCCCTGTAACCTGCATATGCCTTTTTTTTTTTTTTGTGCAAAAATTACAAATGAAATAACTGCATCTATATGGTTCTTTTTCATGATTTCTAGATTCAAATTAACATACACTTCTACTTCATGATTTAGTGATTCATATTTTAAACAACTATATGAGCTAAATAAAACAACAGCATGTCATTTTCCTGTAAAAAAAAAAAAAATGGCAGGCATTTTTATTATAAAACTGTTTGTGTGATCTTGGATTTCTGGCTTGGTAGTCTAAGAGTTGAAGTGTACCACGCACTGTGGGAGATGAGATCACTGTGTCAAGATAATGACATTAAAAAAAAAAAACGCGCAAACTAAAGCCAAGTCAAGACACTGTCTCTGTCTCACCATGGTGTTCCTAAGAAAAATATATTTGTCATACTTCATATCAACCAACATGACAGAATCAATGTGTGCTAATGAGAGCCATTATCCATGGCAACATATCAATACTTGACAGACACACACAGCTTTACAATACTATCAGTTACATCCTTTATGGATTGCTTATATGATCAAGTAGAAATCTCCCAAGACATTTATTCACAATTTCAAACCAATGATTACCCTTAAACACAGTGTAAGGTTTAACTGAAGACCACATGAACCTGTAACAGCAATGGTACTCATGTACAAAGTGAGTGCATGACATAGGAAATTATATTAGAAGTTTATCAACTTATTACAAGTTCCTGGAAATAAGAGACACACATACCTTGAAGTACTCGGTTCCTTCAGCGAAGTTTTTGGCCAAGTTATTAATCACATTGTCTAGGTTCCTAAAACACAAGACAGATAGCAAATTATTAACTGTTAAAATTGACTATTCTGCACAAGAAAATACAAGTTATGAATATTCTCCACATGAAAAAGCATGTTAAAGACATGTTGACAATTAAGCTTATTCGTAACATTTACTAGCTGCGATAGGAAAATGATTATGTCAAAACATTAAAGCCAAAATGAACTCTTTATATAACATGAGTTATTTAAATGGCTTCCCGAAACCTCTAAAACAATTGTGGTTATATGGTCAGGTGAATGACTATTTCAGGTGTAACTGTCTGCTTCAGTGATAAAAAAACATGATAGATTATTCCAGACAATCTGTGACTGTCTGACAATCTATTTTTAGTCCACCTATTCCAATCATGTGGCTATTAATTTAGGGATATGACTGTCAGCTTAGGGGTATGACTGTCAGCTTAGCAATATAACTGTCAGCTTAGGGTTATGACTGTCAATTTTACTGATACGACTGCCTATCCCAGCAATACAGGGGTAAAGATGCTATCCAATTTGCCAGTTAGTGATCTGTAGCTGACATGCTAGCATCAGTGTTGCCGAACGAAAACTAACCAAGACTCTGTCCTGCCCATCCAATGGCACCTCCCAGTAACAGGCCTAGCCTGGCTAATGAGGCTGGGATCATCATAGTCCCCATGGCGGTGGATCCTGTTAAAGAAGAACTGGCACACCCCTCTGCTGTTTAGTTCCACTTAGAGACTGAAAAAAATAGCCGCTGTAATCTGCTCTCAGTCCCATATGTTGTGCCTCATTATCTTCGCTGCATCAGCTGCAGAGAGCACCAGCTCATGGTTTCAGTGAGATAAAAGATTCTAGCAACATGAAGCATATTTCAGATAAAAGGGCTGAATTTATACAGGAAGATAAAAAAAAAAAACTAGTATTTCATCAGTACAACATGGAAGCTGTGGACATACTTGGCCGCAGCCTGTGTTTCTGGTGAGAGGGCCTCCTCCTTACAGGAATCTTCGAAGCTGATGATATCCTCTAGGTCAGGGATGAAGCGAATAGCATTGCTGCAACAGTGAAGTCCCCCTGATCTGATCATTCTTACGTAGCCCATCGCGTTACCTGCATGGACAAGGTATGAGCATGAGACTCAAGGCTTCATTTTTTTCACTTTACATGAAGCTTATTTTCAGAGATTTAGGTCATAAAATGTGAAGTTTACCTTTATTCATTAGTTTATTAATTTATCATGTGCCATGCTTACAAGTTCTCAACAATTTATTTCTCGTACTGCAGTCTAGCACATACCAATTTTTTTTTTTACTGGTACGAGAAATACTGCGTAAGTTAAGTTCCCAATCTTTATTATTCTAATTACATGCTGTCAGTTTAGAATCTTGTCTATGTACATGAGACTCATTTTAACATTTTAATATGACTTTACATTTTCCTTAAAACTCTGACAGTTGAATATCAAACACAGTTGCTACACCGTGAGTTGCAGGCAGAGATTATCCATTTTCAAAGGGTTGTCCATCCAGTCCTAGAATAAGGGGAGGTCATGATATTACAATGGGAACTAACAAATAAAATCCTCCAATCCTCCAGGAATTCATACCTGTGACCCTTTGCTCATTCACTAAATGCCTTAACTCGGCTTAGCATTTAATTACATATAACTAATGGTTTTGGGAAAGACAAATGTAGCATGTAATTGTAGAACTTCAGAATCATGTACTGGTATTTATAAAGATGATGAATATCCAACTATTCTGAAATTAAACAAATTAATCTTATATCCTTCCCATGCCGCTAAATGTCACATAGGGTCCACATGGTAATTCGCCAAGATTTCCTGTCTTCTGTGAGTTTTTCAATCTCATAAAGGGATATTATGCCCACTGAACTGGCCTCTTTTAACAATGTCCCCATTAGAGTTTCATGTGGTCGATCTCTTTTTCTTCAGCCTGTTGCGTTCCACTTGATAGCTTGTTTGGGGATCCCCTGGTTGTTTCTTCTCAGCACATGACTGACATGTGTCCATCTTCTTTTTCTGATCACCTATGAGACAGGTTGTTGTCTGCTCATCTGTCTTACCTCTGCATTGTTCTTGAATTCATTCCACTTTATTCCAAGTATTTTCTTTAGGCATTTGTTTTCAAAAGAGCCTAATTTCTTGTCTATTTCTTTAGTCGTTTTCCAGCATTCACATGCATAAATAAGGATGGATATTACATTTGAATTGAATAATCTTAGCTTGGTTTTTGTGCTTATAACTTTTGAATGCCATATGTTCTCAAGATTCTTGAAGGTCAATGAAAGTCAAACAAATTAATGTTGCAAATTATTTCACTAAAACATTTTATGCCCAGTAGAGCAGAAATTATTAATATTTTAAGAAAAACTGTGCCAGACTTTAAAATGGCAGTGTACAACACTAAATCAGAACAAGAAGATTGGTTTGCCTTAAGAAGTCTTTTATATAGGACAGGGAATGGTTAACATCTTGGAGTTTTCTACCAATGTCATGTTAAACTAGTACATGATGAAGTTAGGTAACCAATCATTTTGATCAGTGATATTTCAACTTTTTTGGGGTCCTGTGATCCAAATTATCATGACCAAGTGTCTTTGCTTGTCAGTACAACTGTAACTGTTTATAAAGAAGGACTTATGGAAGTGATTGTAGGTTGTATGCCTCAAAGCTCTCAAGATCCTTTCCAAGACCCTCTGGGATCCAAATGGATCTAAAGATCTAAATTTAAATACCAATGCATTAGATAGACAGTTTGTCAAAGTGTACTACTATACCTATTTGTGTAACCAAGGTCCGAAACTGATCCAGGTAACTGTCCCCATCAGGTGTGAGGCCTAGTTTTCTGATACCTTTGTTGAATTTGTCTCCTCTCTCAAATGGATACTGGGAAATAAAGATCAGTCTATCAATATAATAAGGGAAGACTAGCTTAGAGACTGGTCTACTCAATGTCATGAAGGAAGACTAGCTTAGAGATTAATCTACTCTATGTGATGAAGGAAGACTAGTTTAGAGATTTGTCTACTCAATGTGAAGAGGGAATGCTGGCTCAGATATTGGTCTACTCAGTGTGATGAAGGAAGACTAGCTTAGACATTGGTTTACTAAATTTTATGAGGGAAAACTAGTTTAGAGTTAAAAGGGATGGCGACTGCAGTAAAACTGGTTTAAATAAATAAGGTAGATAGAGGTGTATGGTGCAGTTTTACAAAGTGAGGGAGGAAGTGAGCAAGGTGAGAAAAAAACGAATACAAAGTATGTGAATGTATAAATGAAAAACATACAACGTCCGATATTTCGGCGTGAGCCTTATTCGAGGATACATACACAATGAAATACAAACACACAGAACTTATCTGAAGTGTCTTGCTCCCAGTGAGAAGCAGAAATGTGTGTGGAAGAAGGAGGAGGAAAAAAAGGAGGAGGAAAAAAAGGAGGAGGAAAAAAAGGAGGAGGAAAAAAAGGAGGAGGAAAAAATAACCACGCTGCCTACAGACAAAAGATTCCCGATAGAGCCAGTCATAACGAAGAAGCGGAGAGAGAGGAGGAGAACAAGTGGGAGAAAGGGGTTGGGGGAAGGCAATAGAAACATGATAGCCGCTAGAGGTGTCGGGGGGGGGGGGTGGGTGGGGTGGGGGAGGGGAGGGAAAAGGGGACGCGGAGAGATAATGAATGAAGAACTTAAACACCTACAGGGAGAAAATGTGAAACTAGTGAATAGGACAAGACCAATATGTTGGCAGAGAAGGAAATAGGATGGTGGTAGGGAGGGGTAGCATAGAGAAAGAAAGTAGAGTATAAAAAAGGCCAGTGGAAAAATAAAGAAGTTACAGAAAGCTGAAGACATTGTTAATTCCAGCTGGGTGGAGACAGCCAGTTTTTTCTCACCTTGCTCACTTCCTCCCTCACTTTGTAAAACTGCACCATACACCTCTATCTACCTTAGCTTAGAGTAGACTAGCTACTAGTCTACTCAACGTGATGAAGGAAAACTAGCCACTAGTCTACTCAACGTGATGAAGGAAGAAAAGATGTGAGATTGGTCTACTCAGTGTGATGAAGGAAGAAAAGATGTGAGATTGGTCTACTCAGTGCGATGAAGGAAGAAAAGATGTGAGATTGGTCTACTCAGTGCGATGGAGGAAGAAAAGAAGTGAGATGGTCTACTCAGTGCGATGGAGGAAGAAAAGAAGTGAGATGGTCTACTCAGTGTGACGAAGGAAGAAAAGATGTGAGATTGGTCTACTCAGTGCGATGGAGGAAGAAAAGAAGTGAGATTGGTTTACTCAATGTGATGAAGGAAAACTAGCTACTAGTCTACTCAATGTGATGAAGGAAAACTAGCTACTAGTCTACTCAAAGTGATGAAGGAAAACTAGCTACTAGTCTACTCAAAGTGATGAAGGAAAACTAGCTACTAGTCTACTCAACGTGATGAAGGAAGAAAAGAAGTGAGATTGGTTTACTCAGTGTGATGAAGGAAAACTAGCTACTAATCTACTCAATGTGATGAAAGAAAAAAAGCAGTGAGATTGGTCTATTCAGTGTGATGAAGGAAAACTAGCCACTAGTCTACTCAATGTGATGAAGGAAGAAAAGCAGTGAGATTGGTCTACTCAATGTGATGAAGGAAGAAAAGCAGTGAGATTGGTCTACTCAATGTGATGAAGGAAGAAAAGCAGTGAGATTGGTCTACTCAATGTGATGAAGGAAGAAAAGCAGTGAGATTGGTCTACTCAATGTGATGAAGGAAGAAAAGATGTGAGATTGGTCTACTCAGTGTGATGAAGGAAGAAAAGAAGTGAGATTGGTCTACTCAGTGTGATGAAGGAAGAAAAGAAGTGAGATTGGTCTACTCAGTGTGATGAAGGAAGAAAAGAAGTGAGATTGGTCTACTCAGTGTGATGAAGGAAGAAAAGAAGTGAGATTGGTCTACTCAGTGTGATGAAGGAAGAAAAGAAGTGAGATTGGTCTACTCAGTGCGATGAAGGAAGAAAAGAAGTGAGATTGGTCTACTCAGTGCGATGGAGGAAGAAAAGAAGTGAGATTGGTCTACTCAGTGCGATGGAGGAAGAAAAGAAGTGAGATTGGTCTACTCAGTGCGATGGAGGAAGAAAAGAAGTGAGATTGGTCTACTCAGTGCGATGGAGGAAGAAAAGAAGTGAGATTGGTCTACTCAGTGCGATGGAGGAAGAAAAGAAGTGAGATTGGTCTACTCAGTGCGATGAAGGAAGAAAAGAAGTGAGATTGGTCTACTCAGTGCGATGAAGGAAGAAAAGAAGTGAGATTGGTCTACTCAGTGTGATGAAGGAAGAAAAGAAGTGAGATTGGTCTACTCAGTGTGATGAAGGAAGAAAAGAAGTGAGATTGGTCTGCTCAGTGTGATGAAGGAAGAAAAGAAGTGAGATTGGTCTGCTCAGTGTGATGAAGGAAGAAAAGAAGTGAGATTGGTCTACTCAGTGTGATGAAGGAAGAAAAGAAGTGAGATTGGTCTACTCAGTGTGATGAAGGAAGAAAAGAAGTGAGATTGGTCTGCTCAGTGTGATGGAGGAAGACAAGCTTAACAGTGATAAGAAGTAAGAATGTCTGTGCAGAGCAGATGCCATCATAAGTGGATGTTAAGGTGAAAAAACCCATGACAGAAACTCATGCCTACTAGCACAATGAGACAACTCAAGAAGCCATGCTCTATTGTTCAACATATCAGCCACAAAAAACACTCCAGTTTATCCAAGAGACACAAATACAGAAACAGACTATAAATACTTGGGAGGAAGAAGATTATGATTTGAACACTCTGGCAGCTCAGTTTCAGAGGTATCAAAACCCGCGGGACCGCCACCAAGCCACCTTCGTATAACTTTATTATTACCGAGGTCTCTGACAATATCACTTAACAAACACTGGCACAATATCAAAGAAAAAAAATGATAAGATAATCTTTACAAATGAAGAGCCCACACATTACAACCCTTACCTTTTGATCTGTTTGCAAGTGGTTTTCTCTGAAGAACTTCCAGTCTTTGATCAGTCTCGATTTGATGTGTTCGTCATACATAAATTGTGAGAAGATGAAAAACTTTTTCCGTAAAAACTGAAAAGTGAAGTTCACCTGAAAACAACAAAATTTTCTGTGAGATATGAACCATGGGACCACTCAGTAAGCATAGTCATAAATGAGACAATACAGAAGCACCATAGAGACTTCATTATATGTTGTTATATTTTCTGCTCTCATAGTGATAATCTCAGCTGTCATGGAGCTTGCCAAGAAGCCTGACATTGCAGCTCAATGTGATGGCATCATGCCAAGTTATTCTGAAAGCCCTATGCAACTGAGAAAATCAAAACAGCTGGTCAGCTCCATCATCCATCATAAGAACATTATTACTTTAACATCATGAAGTAACTGGGTAAACCACTTTATTCACAAAAGCAAAACAAGAACACAATCCACCAAGAGTCATTTAAAAGACTTACAAGATTTGACCCAAAAAAAAAAAAAAATTACAGCCAAACAGTTTTATTCTGTAGTCAGTTTGACTCTGCCACAAATACTGAAAAGAGGCATTGTGTCACTTCTGGTAAAACAGTCTGGAACTGACTTTTTATTGCAAAAAAATGTTCATCTGTAAATTAGCATTGTTTGGTAGGCTGAGAGTTAATTTCATAAAAATTCACAATTTTTGGATCATATATTCAACATATCCTTCCTGTGCTGTTAAATGTCACATTCTGGTTAGCATTGTTTGGTAGGCTGAGAGTTAATTTCATCAAAATTCAAAATTTTTTAAATCATATATTCAACATATCCCTCCTGTGCTGTTAAATGTCACATTGTAGTTAGCATTGTTTGGTAGGATGAGAGTCAGTTACATCAAAATTCATAATTTTTTTATCATATATTCAACATACATCCTTCCTGTTCTGTTAAATGTCACATCGTAGTTAGCATTGTTTTGGTAGGATGAGAGTTAATTAAATTCACCATTTTTTTTATCATATATTCAGCATCCTTCCCATACTGTTAAATGCCACATTGTAGTTAGCCATGTTTTTCTGTTTTTGGTGAATTTTTTCAGCCTTGTCAAGGGATCTTCTGCCCACTAATTTAGCCTCTCTCAATAATGTTCTCTTTAGAGCTTCATGTGGTTGATCTTAACATACATCAACACAGGTAAAATAAAGATCAGTCAGATCTTAATAATCAAATAGCCAGGCATTAAGAGACAGATCTGACACTGAATTAAAGCAAACCAACTTCTTCTACAGGAAAATAATTGTCTGCAGCAAACCTATGTAGACATCACTTTTAATTGGTTTTCTGGCAACATGGCCAAACAGGCATTGTAATCACAAAGCAGACAAAGAAACAAAAAAAAAACACCAAAAAAAACAGATAAGAAAAGAATACAGAATGAGAAAGGAAAAGAATAAATCCTCCTATAAGACAAAAGGGGGGAGGGATTTATATAGGTGACATATCCAAAAGGGTTGTATCAAGCAACTAAACCTAAATGTGCTGGTTTCTTTTATTCTAACCAGCATTTAAAAAATCAGAGAACAAATGTGCTAGTAAAACTTTACTGTTGTGTTCATGATCCCAATGCCATGTGTTCTGATGGAGTTGGCGATGTGTCTGATGTTGATGGTATTCAGATGTTTATTATTGCTGGTTCTCTCAACAAAAATCTGTGAAAACAATGTGAATTACGTCAGTGACTGAAAACATCCAAATTGAGAACTCAGAAAATATATGCATCATAAATAATGAAATTCAATTATTTTGATGAGGCTAGTCCATTACCGAGAAGAAATATATGATTCATCATCATCGCTGCCCTTGGAAGTAAAGGTCACAGATAAAGTTTCTTCAGTCATCCCTGTTCTTGGATCTGTTCTCTAACTCCTTCCATGTGTGTCCCTTTTATACATACAGATTTCAGTCAAGAAAATCCGATCAACTTTTTTTTTAAAAACATAAATCATGTGAAGCATGGTCCATGAATAAGAGAGTACAGTGAGAAATGGAGGCCATGCAAATGTGGTTCATAAGAAGGATGTTGAAGGTACCATGGACAGCTAAGAAAACTAACAAAGAAGACTTAACTCTTCCCGTACCGCGCCGCCCTTTAAGTCCAGTTGCGGTTTACCATCGGATCCCACGCCACCCTTTAAGTCTTCTGATTTGTTTCGTTGAAAACTCGATGCAACTTTTCATTTAGCCAAACAGAACTCTTCTAGGCCAAAGTTTAGCTAGTTTATCATCTGGTCATGCCGGAAAAGAAAGGAAATGAAGAAGTGGATCGATTTGAGTGTACATTTTTCTACTTTTTTCGAGGTTGGTTGGTAGAATGGTCATACTGACCAACTAGACCTAGCTTACTAAATGTGTTTTTCACATCTGTAGACCTGTTAGATTTATTGGATATCAAAAGCATCCGCAATTATCGATATTTCTATACCGATATAAACATTCTGCATTGGATTCTGGCACATTTCAGGTATGTAAAACTTTGATTTTAGCGCCAAAAAATCGTTCCAGCTTTTCAGAACAGTTGTTTTTTTTTCTATTCTTTGTTTTTTTTAATGATAAATAACTTCATTTATGGAATCTTCTTTCATTTCCACTTATTTTAATATGAGATACACACATGCTGATGAAGGAGTTTGTTTGTTACAATGAATTTTATAAAGGTACCCCCTAATATGAAAACACCCGCTCGGCCATGTAACATCATCATCGGTACCAACGTAACGTCCATGTTTTTTTACGCGGTACGGGAAGAGTTAAGAGAGGCTGGAGTTAAAAGGCAAATTACAGCAAAGATCAGAGGCAGATAAGTGAGATTTGTAGGACATTTTCTGAGAAGAGGAAAATTGGAACACATTGTGGCAACTGGAAAAATTGAGGGAAGAAGAGACAGAGGAAGACACACAGAGAGAAGTTACTGGATGGGGTGTCAGTGTGGCTAGGAAGAAAGTCACCGGTGGATCTCATAATCAAGTCTAAAGACAGGGAGTTGTGGAGAGAAATGATCGCCTGCATTATGTGGCATGGCACTTGACTGATTGAAATCATGACTAATAAAACAAAACACACAAATACTGCAATGATCATCACATAATGAAACTATAATGACTTTCTCAAGACAACTAAACAGAAGACATATGTACCCTAAGTTCTAGCTAAAAACGGATGATTGCCATTAGCACGTAGACTTCATGACTCACAAAGAAGAGCTCAATGTGTCTGTCAACATACAACAAACTACTTACCTGATTGTTGAGGTTGTACAGAAACTTGGAGACAAACACATGAATGTTTCTCATGATCTCCAGCACATCCAGGCCCTGCAATACACCAGTAACATAGAATATAATCAGTCACAGCACACATGACCTAAATATGAGATGGGAAACTCTCTTAAAAAAAAAAAAATACACAATAAAAGCTGTTTCTCATGTCATCTAAGAACATTATTCCCCTTTTCCCTCTTGTGTGGTGGTGTAGTTAAAATAAAAATAGATCTTTTCATCAAATCTGAGTCTAAGCCGGCAGACATCAGCCATATGTGAGGAGGCAAATGATAATAATTACTGCTTAAAACTGAATTTCAGAAAAAAAAAAATATATATAATAACAGTCCTTCATGCCTTCTATAGGCAAGAACCAGCTGTTTATGGAAGCTGCCAAGTATTATTTGAATAAATAAGCTTTATTAAAGTCCAGTTCTACCAGTTACTTGATTTGTATAATTGGTTACAATAAGAACAGACTGTGCTAGGCTTTTTTTGCCCTCCTGAACATTATCAGTCCTCTGTATTAGCATAAGGCATCAACAAAGATTCCCCAGCCAATCCCGCATTGAGCAAGCAGGGATACATCAGACCATGTCCTTCTTGCTTCCGTTAGTTCTTTCTGTATTGTGCATTTCTATGTTCCTAACAGTCTGCCCCTCATTCTAATTCCTTGAGATATCCTAGTCAAGGCTGTATATGGGTGTCTTTTTTTCCCCATTTGTAATATATGGCCTAGCCATTTCTGTCTTTTGGCCTCTTTAGCAATGTTCTCAATGCCCGTTCATTTGGCTATTTCCTTATTTGTCACATTTCTCCCTGCATATTCTTACAATTTTCCAAGTCTCTTGAACAGCTGATCTTGATGAGTGGTTTCAAAACTTTTTTTTTTGGCCTGCCACTGCCTTGCCAACCAGGCCACATCCGTAGTGACCCCTCTCTCAAATTTTTTCACTCAGATGGTTCTCAAACCTTCTTTTGCTTTCCCCGCCCCTCCACTTCACCATCATCCCCTCCCCACAGAAGAACAGTATTGTACACTAGGGGAACCACTACTCTGGACCTGCCTAAGAACTTTACCTGTTCTAATGTCTGGCTTGGTAGGTGGGATTCCATCAATGTTAGCCCATACTTCTGCTCAGCCATGTTCTTCATCTCTCCATAAGTTTTCCAATCATGCAATGCCACGGTGGTTAAGTTATAGAAAGTCCTGTTCAGATAATGCTCAACGTGGACTGGAATGCAGTTAAACATATTATTTCATCATTTTAAGCAATACTGAAAAAAAGCTTATATAAATTTTTAAAATAATATATTATGTATCAAATAAAATAAAATGAAATTCAACTACACTCAACATTCCCTGTCTCCACAATTATATTCCTTCTACACTGAGTTCTGCTCTTTCCTGGCTTGTAACTTGCATTCCACAACCCCCTGCACTGCATCAGATTACAATCCCTCTACCCCAACCCCATTCATCTATCCCACAAACCATTTTCTCAGACAGATTACCACTGTCCCCACCCCCCCCCCTCTCTCTTCCACTTTCCCCACCCCCTCTTTACTACCTGCCTATCACACATAACAAGCCTCCATTTAAACACTCTCAATACTCTTACCACACTCACTCCTGGATGCAGCTTCTTACAAATCACAGCTAAAGCTCACTTTTATGGAAAAAAAAAAATGTTCCACTCTTATTTGTTGTACAGCATTCATGTGAATTTATATTTTATTTTATTTTCTGATTTCCTTGTCCTGTATGTTTTTGTATGATTAAGGTGTAAATCGAAACAACTGCATGCTCATTAACTGATAAAAGCTGTTTCTACTTTTAGTTTAAATAGTTTTAGCATATAAATTAAAGGAGAAAAGGGGCCCAAAAACTTTCAAACTTTGAATTTATAAACCAGAAGTAGCCATGGATTGTGCTGCCACATATTTTGAGTCTATAGAGCTGTTAACTAGTCTACTTTGTGGCATCGTGAGCTGCATATTATGTTATTTTTCAAGTGGTTTTTTTTTTCCTTCTTTTTGTGAAGAGCTGTCAAATGTGCAGATGGTAAATCTGTCAGCCTCTGCAGGGTCAGCAAAACATTTTCCTTTCAGCTGCATTTTTTGTGTGCACAGGTTTTCACACATGCATGCGCACACAGCACACACACACACACATACAAGGGGTCCTCAACAGAAATTTTGCAAACCCACTACTCCCCACCCCCTTTTCATCCACTATAGGCCCCATAAAGCTCTCTGGGCCCACTCTCAAAACAGGGGAAACCCTCCACCAGTTGGACCCCCCCATCTCACAGGCCCCCCCCCCACACTCACACACACAACAGAGAGAGAGGGGGGGAGAGAGAGAGAGAGAGAGAGAATGCTCTGTTTTTCTACAATCAGGTATGAATTTTGAAAGCTCTCAAGATGACGCTAAATCTAAACTCATCATAACTTCCATAAAACTTCTGGTTCTGATGTAAAACCTTAAAATAAGGAACTATATGTAATGTAACAAGTGTTGGCAGCTCAGTGTTGGCAGCCCTGATAATTCTACATGAAACTATCCTAAAAAAAATTTTTTTTTCATCAGAGCTAGAAGCCCTTTTTAGCCCTGAGATAACATCAATCTTTGAACAACAGAGAGATGCAGACAAATAAACCGTCATGATTGTTATACTCCCTTCTCTCTCTCACTCTCTGCTCCATGCCAGTCGGGCACTGGTCGTCACCGACTTCCACAACCATCCATCCTTTGCTCTTTCTATAAGATGTGTGTCGGACCATGCTCTGTGCTACTCTTCTGTTTTGTCAAGTATCTTGTTTCTTTTTCTTCCTCTGTTCCATTGTTCCTCCACTTTTCCTGTTGTCATTATGTATTCCAGTTTGTCTCTTCTCAAAATATGTCCTACAAATCTGGATTGTCGTGTTCTAAATTTTCCCATAATTCAGAACACGACAGTCCAGATTTTTTTTATCATTTTACACTAATTTTATTTTAAAAGTATTAAATTTGGTGAAAAATGAGGACAGAACACTGTGTATGGTAGTCCTGACCTGATTATAAAATAATGATCTACTTCAGAAGAAATATTAGTCTCATATGACAGTTGTGACAAGTGAATTTTTATACATTCTGCTATCATTAACTGATGCCTCTGCTATTATTAACTGATGCATCTGAAAATAATGCTTTCGTATGACAGCATGGCGAACTAACCAATATGTCTATTTGTTCTATATATGTCATACCAAAGAAAGAAAGAAATGCCCTGACAGAAGCAGGGACAGAAACTTACATACAGACAGTATATCAAAGGCACTGACATGATAAGGACTCCAACATAAAAACTTTACCTCCCCTTAATGTACGTGATGTAAAAACAAAGTGCAAACCTTTCACATTGATAGTTCGGTCAAAAAACCGAATAGGCCTGACTTTCAGCAAGTGTGACAGGTCACGCATGCCAACTTTAAACGGGTTGCGGTCATCTAGTTGAAGATGTAGGTGAATATGAAGGCGGAGGTCTGTCTCGATCGATCGACACAATGGCTCCAAGAGATGCTGCAATGATTAAAATATTGAGAGAACATAATCTGTGTTCAGTCCTTGCAAGAAAAGATCTACCTCCAGAAAAACATCCTGCATATTCTTATACACAATACAACATAACTTTGCCTGCCATTTTAACTATGGTGGTGCAGCAGTTTGTGCACTTATCTGCCAATCAGAAGGTCCATAGTTTTATTTCACACTTAGGTGAAATTTTTTCAGACAAATCAGCCTCAAAAAAAAAAAAGGGGGGCATCTGGTGTTTCCCTAGGAAATCAAAGGCAGCAAGCAGGTGCTGGTTATCCCACCCTCATATGCTGTAGTGGCCTAGAAACGTGAAGGCGCTAACACTTCACATACAACATGCAAATGCTATGGGAGATAGATTTTTTTTAGACATATGTATATATAGACAGGAAGCTGTTGCAGACAGCAAAACAACAACACAACTCCTCAGATCATCAGAGAAGTATTCCCCCCCCCCCCCCACTCCTCATATAAGCATTTTGGCCCTTTAAACTTCTGCCACTCTAAGGGGGATAGCCCATATGGGTCATGACTTCCAGAGGTCTGTGAGTGGTTTTGTAACTGCTCCACAAAGCTGAAGATACTACCCAAGTGTTCACGTCTGTAACGTATCTCCAATAAGAAACTGAAACATCACTGAAAGTGGCCAATGATTTATTCTAAGTCATTTTATGGCAAGAGTAGGTCAATCAAATATATAAACTTGTCTCAAGCAAAATCAGGAGACTAGAGACTGTTTTGTAATTATGTTTAAATTAAAAAAAACTAGTTTAAATTATGTAATTTTGTAGTCAAGCCAATCCAACTTCAAGCACCCCATATACTTGTGTTAGGGAAAATGCCTCCAAAGCAATTAATACTATGAAAAAAAATTAGGAAATAAAATGAAACCATAATCGACTTCACTGCAGGTATATATTAAATATAAGACATAATCATCTGCCTACAGCCAGTTCATTATCCAATACAACTGTCAAATCAAGAAAACTTGATTATATTTACAATCATAAAATGATCTGTTTTCAATTATCATATTATATAATTCATCAGCATATCTTCCTTCAAAATTACATCTGTTTCTTCAAGCACTATTAACTCATGTCTGAGTTACTTGAGATAAATGTCTCACTTAACATAAACGTAGCCCTGTTATGTCACAGAAAACATCTAGGGATTAAAGAGTTAACTGCTATATTTTCCCTGATCTGTGGGTACATGACAGGGTCATGTGATCAGCAACATGCCTGGTTGTCTTTCTTCCCCAGCTCTAGAACCAGCATTTCTACAACTGAGTGAGCCTGGCCTGACTTGACCCACCAACCTCACTGTGAGAAACGAGTGCTCTGACCACTCTGCCACTCAGACATCCAGTTAACGTAAACTTTCCTCAAATAACTTATAAAACTCTGTCAACTTCTACTAGAAAAATTCTGAGACAGCATCTTAAGAAGATAAAAAAAAAACACTACATCTTTTACAGAAGTTTTATTTTAAATTAAAGTTACAGCAAATAACAATGAGATAATTAAACGACTGCCTAAAGTTAAGGGAACATGAAACAAATCTCACTCACTTCATTGAAGTTTTTAGTAATCTCCTTATCAAATGCCTCCATCAGTTGCTGGGCTGACTCCAGATGTCTTACAGCGTACATCTGTGGTACGCAGTCCCTCAGAGCAGCAACCATGTACTGAAAAAAATAAAGTCTGCTGTAAGTAACCCAACTGGACATTGAACCTTTCCTGTTTCAGACAAACCAATTCTTGTCTTTGAGTTCTGTGTTTTCAACATGGGATGAAGATTAATCAAAACAGAAGAAGCAGAAGTACTGACCATATATATATATATATATATATATATATATATATATATATATATATATATATATATATATATAACATCCAAATAATACAATACTAGCATTGATAACAGCCACTTATGACATGATCATAAGCTCTAATAGCTCAGAAACATATTCACAAAAGATTTTAAAAAACATGACCAGAATCCACTAGGCTAAGAAATCAATCTATCAAAGTGGTCATTTACTGAAAAAGTCCAAAGATTCACGAGGCAGCAGGCAGGTAACTGATTAAAATTCAAAAGTATACCAAAACTGTGCTACCAATGCAGGACTTGGGCCTAAACAAAGAATGACCAACAAAAACTATATACAACTGTTCAAGATTCTTCAGGATTCTTTTGTCGATGGATTATTCTTCAGATTACCATCGTCTTTTAGTGCACTGGTCTCTATCTGGTTTCTAATTTTGAATTTAACTTCACTATCTGGCAAGCCCTGTTGTCCTACTTTCTTTCTGTGTCAGAACTGACCATGAGGCATACAGAATATTGAATTCAGTGCAGTTTTGTGTTAAAATTTAACTGTTTTGAAGTTTTTCTCTAAGCTTATAGCTGCCGCCCACTTGTGTTTTCATGTAAATATTAGCTGCCTGCTTGTTGTTTTCAGTTTACTGTAAATAAATAACAAGTGTATATTTTCCAGTGAGGAAATGGTGTTTGTGTACAAGTTTATTCATTTTGAATATATTGGACCCAGAACAGTGAGGTAAGTGAGAAAATCATTGTATTTTAATTTTCCATTCTTTTCTTCTCAATTCTCAGCTCTTTTTTTCTGTTCTACACTAAAAACATAATAACAATTTTATTAGAAAAATAATATACAACTTTTCCTGTTTAAATTAACGTATAAATGTATAATATGTCATACTTTGTATCAGGATTTGCCTTTGTGATGCATTTAAATGTGACAACCATCCCATTCCCCTTTATGAAATTTCCTCTCTTGGTCATGTGATGTAATCCTCTCCCCAGTATAGACTGAGTTAAGAGAGGCAAGGTAAGATATGAAGCATATCCGAAACTGTCTGTCCACCAGCAGCACTGAGTTCATAACATAATATGCTACATATGTGTCCATGAGTGTGCATACAGACAGACACAGCCACTAATGTAAAGCTGTAGAAAGTAAATCAGAGTAATATGGACAGTAATGTGGACAGCTAATGCAAGAGACATTATAAGAATAACTGTGATAGTACATAAGGTAGCACATCTTGTATCTGATGTGAGATAAATCACCACAACATGTGATGATTCATAGCACATCTTATATCTGATGTGAGATAAATCACCACAACATGTGATGATTCATAGCACAACTTATATCTGATGTGAGATAAATCACCACAACATGTGATGATTCATAGCACATCTTATATCTGATGTGAGATAAATCACCACAACATGTGGTGATTCATAGCACATCTTATATCTGATGTGAGATAAATCACCACAACCTGTGATGACTAATGACAAAAATAGTAGATAAAAGAAAATAAAAAAGAAAACCTGTGTTAAAGGTTTCTTTTCAAACAGCACCTAAGTTTAAATGAAAAAAAAACCCCCAAAAAACTATATTTTAAATTATGGTGGAAAGAATTATTCATTCAAGTTTATTTTATAATTAGTTTATTTATCCTTTCATAAAATTCCGTGGTTATCTAGAGCCAAATGAACTGCAAAATCCCTCTGACAATTGATATTTTCCTCCCGCTTTACAAACAAACTGAAAATACATATTAAAACAGTCCAAAAATGAACAAACTTACCTGGATCCTATGAGTGTCAGTGACATTTTCACAAAGGTCATCCAAATATAAAGGGAAGATAACTCTATGCCAGTAAACGAAGCTGCAGTCACAGGCTTGACGGATCCTTGTATAAAACATACAAATAAAGTGAATAAGATTAACTCTTTCCACTCGTGCGGACCCCATAAGGACCTTTGCGGTTTAGCAATGGCACCCTTGAGAGCCCTATGCGGCATCGGAGTTTCTTTCGTTGAAAACATGATGTTACTTTTCATTTAACCAGTTAGAACTCTTCTGGATTAAAAGATAAACTAGTGTTTTAAGCATGGGGGAAAAAAAGACGCCATTTTTGAGACACAGATAGGGGGTAAAATTCAAGTTTATTTTGAGATTGAGTGGTAGAATGGTCACACCGACCGACTAGATCTAGCTTACTATATGTGTTTCTAGTAGCTGTAGATCTGTTAGATTTATTGGATGTCACAAAAATCCATAAATATTGATTTTTCTGTGTTGAAATTTGAATGACTATTTATTCTATATTGGATTATGACACAGCTAAGGTAAGTATAAAGTAGATTTTATTGTTCAGCCCTAAAATTTTTTTAGCGCCAAAAATCGTTCCATCGTTTCACACCAGTGTTTTTTTTTCTTTTCTTTGTTTTTTTATGACAAATAACTTCATTTATGGAATCTTCATTCATTTCCACTTATTTTAATGTGTGATACACACGTGGTGATGATGGAATTAATTCGGTACAATAACTTTTACATAGGGACCCCTTCTCCAAAATGTCCGCGTCGTAAGAAACTAAGGAACATTTTGGAAGTAACGCGGGTGGAAAGAGTTAATGCTAAGAGAATATTTAAGGTTTATCATCAAGAAAAAACAACAAAAGAGCTTTAAGACAGTTTATTATACATAGTTCACTTTCAAAAGAAAGACACCCTAAAGAATGCACTGCTTCAAGACAGTCTATAGTTAAATTTCAAGACAAAAAAACACTCTAAAGAAAGCACAGCTTCAAGAGATGGTGGGCTTTTACAAACCATGAGGTGATAGCGTGGAGTATGATAAAGTAAATACTTTGTACATAAAATGTTACAACAAAGGTGTACAGTAATAGTGTCACACACATGCACACACACACACTCTCTCTCACATACACACCCACAAACCACACACAGGTTACCATGAAATAAATTTTAAAAAAGGTGATATTTCTACCCAGGCTAAGTAGATTTTAATCTACAAACCCTCACCACACATGTGGTAAATTATCTAGCGAGCCCATGCGGGCACTTAAAAAAAAAAAAAGTTAAATTTCAAGACAAAAACACTCTAAAGAAGGCACAGCTTCAAGACAGTTTATAGTTCAATTTTAAGACAAAAACACCCTAAAGAATGCACAGCTTCAAGACAGTTTATAGTTAAATTTCAAGAAAAAAACACCATAAAGAAGGCACAGCTACAAGACAGTTTAAAGTTCAATTTCAAGACAAAAAAACACCCTAAATAAAGCAGAGATTTAGGGTTGTGTATATGTAAATTTATGAGACTTTATCATAATGTAATAAATAAATTTCAGTCAAACAAGGATCACAAACTCACTTCACTCGCAGCTGACTGACAGCTTCCAGACGTTTCAATGTGTCGTCAATGCTCTGAAGTTCATCTTCTTTGAAAGCTCTCTAGGTTTAAGAAACAAAAGAAAGTAGAAATACAAGCTTAATAAACAACACAAACAACAGGATGATGCGGCAAGATAGCAGGCCAAGCAAATGAACTGTGATTATGATACTTTTATACTTAAGCTTTGCATGCCAAAGATGGAAGTGTTGGGCCAAAAAGATGCAGATATCACTAGCTGCAGACCCTGATACCATCAATTGTGTCAAAGGTGTTTTGTAAAGTGATTCTGAATAGAATTAAGGATGTAGTAGATATTGCAATGAGAGAAGAACAGGCAGGATTTCAAAAAGGGAGAATCTGTCTCGACCAGATCTTTACTCTAAGAATAATACTTGAAGAACATACTGAAAAGCAGAAACCATTAATCCTGAACTTCATAGACTTTAAAAAAAAACATTTGATAGCATACACAGAGATTCATTGTGGAGAATTTTAAGACTATATGGAATACCATCTAAAACTGTCAACATCATTAGAGATCTATACAATGGATATGTTTATGCAGTCAAAACAGAAGAAAGAATGAGCGAATGGTTTCAGATTGAAACAGGTGTGAAACAAGGATGTATATTATCTCCACTGCTTTTTGGAATTGCCATAGACTTTATAATGAAAAGATGCTGTATAGGTAAAAGATGCTGTACAGGTAAAACCGGCATTGATTGGGTACATGGGATCCAAATAGAAGATCCTGATTTTGCAGATGACATAACTCTTATCAGTGACAATGTGAAATCAATGAAGGAAAAAAACTCTCTATCTTTCTTGGCTAGCAAAATAGGTCTTGAAATTAACAAAGATGAAACAAAAATTATGAAATTTCTCATTAATCAAGAAGGAAAAATATACACAGAAGGGATAGTTGTTGATGAAGTAAACCAATTTGCATACTTGGCAGCTACATAGACCAGGATGGTGACACCAGGAAGGAAGTTAGAATTAGAATTGCAAATGTAGCATTGTCCTTCAAAAATCTTGAGAACATATGGAATTCAAAAGTTATAAGCGTAAAAACCAAGTTAAGATTATTCAATTCAAATGTAATATCCACCCTCATTTATGCATGTGAAAGCTGGAAATCAACTAAAGAAACAGACAAGAAATTAGACTCTTGAAAACAAATGCCTAAGGAAAATATTTGGTATAAAGTGGAATGAATTCAAAAACAACGCAGAGATAAGACAGATGAGTAGACAACAACCTGTCTCATGGGTGATCAGAAAATGAAGTATATAATATGTAGGCCACGTGATGAGAAGAAACAATCAGAGAATACCAAAACAAGCTATCAAGTGGAGCACAACAGGCCGAAGAAAAAGAGGTTGACCACATGAAACTCTACAGAGAACATTGTTAAGAGAAGCCAGTTTAGTGGGCATAACATCCCTTGATGAAGTTGAAAGACTCGCCAAGAACAGAAAAACTTGGCAAAAACAACTATGCAAGCCCTATGTGACGTTTAATGGCACAGGAAGGATGTAAGATGTAAGAAGACCCTGATACAACAGAACCAGCATCCTTTTGCAGGTGAGCACTGAAAAAGAAGAAGAAATTTACTTCTCCACATAAGTCCCTTTGATGGCCCACACATTTCTGGCAAAACTTTACTAGTTTCATGATACCATCTCGATGGACTTTCCAAGTGATTATGGAAGAAGTGTTGAGTTTCACCTCAGTCTTCACAGCATTGTCCAAATCAAAAGTGAAGTGCTCCCCTACTTAGATTACAGATGAAAGTTGGATGGACCCAAGCCTGGGTTATATGGTCAGTCAGTCAGTCAGTCAGTCAGTCAGCTGCATGTCTCTTGCAGAACGTTGCCTCCCTAACAGCTCTCCTGTAGGCCTCTTGGTTGTAAGCAAGATGCCCTGCTGCTGATGCAACATTTGCAGATTATCAACGATGTCTTGCAGCCACATTTGCCTTGGTCTTCCTCTCTTTCTTTTTCCCATTAAGTACCCTTCCAATACAGTCTTCTCCAAATTATCATGACGTTTAATGTGTCCAAAATATTTAAATATGGCCTGTGTAGCCAATTTATCTGGCGTCATCTCCTCCTGTCATCTCCTCCTACACAGCCATCAGGATTTCGAAACGGTTCTTCATTTCTATACCGTATTGTTCTGGTATTTTTCTAAGATCAAAGCAGAGTGGTCTTGATCCCCTGTCTTTTTTATCTTTATCTTCATGTCTGCTATTAATAACTCATGGTCCGTGTCACAATCGGAACCTGGTAAAGTTTTTGCTGATGTTATACTTGATCTCCACCTTCTTTGCACTAAAATGTAATCTATTTGATTCTTGGTTTTCCCATCATGTGATGTCCATGTGTAAAGTCTTCTTGGATGCTGTCTAAAAAGTGTGTTAGCAATCAGCTCATTTTCCATACAAAACGCAACTAGATTGTCACCTGCCTCATTTCTATGTCCTGTATTAAATTTCCCCAAAACATCCTTCATCTTCTGCTCTTTCTGTACCAATCTTCACATTGAAATCGCCCATTATTAATACAATTTTTTGGTACCTGGTCTATCGTTGTTTGCAGCGTGTTATAAAAGTATTCTACTTCCTCTTCTTCTGCTGCTGATGTGGGTGCATATATCTGGATAATTGTTACATGGTAGACAACCGAATACAGCTAAATCCAAGTCTCTGAACCTTTGTAAGCTTTTCTCCCTGCAGTGCATCTTACATCTTACCCGTGCCATTAAACATCACATAGGGGTCGCATGGTAGTTCACCAAGTTTTCCTGTTTTTGGTGAGCTTTTAAACCCCATCAAGGGATTTTATGCCTATTAATTTGGCTTCTCTGCAGTGCATGGCTGACTATTAATATGATAAAGCATGGGCTGCTCTACATGAGGTCAAACTCTTCAAACTCTCACTCTCAACCTTCTCAATGTTTCATACTCATTTTCAATCTGAAAGAGCATCCTTTACTCAGAAACTCTGAATGCATGTCTTTAACGTTCCAGAATATGGTAAGTGTGACTCCATCTACTAATTGTATTTTTGTTTGTTAGTGCTGGCAATGTCTTGAGCACCTTGACACTTTTACCACTATCAATGCTGTAATTTCCTGTCACTATTATAATTTCATCTCTTTATTTTGAGTACATGCAACCCAACGCTGAAAACTGCTCAAGTTGAAATATTCTTCTCCATAAACAACTCTCCTTCAGCTGTTTACTGACAATCAGACAAACATCCTCTACAGTCAAGATTTCTATCACCCCCACAGTTTCATGCTCATTAACATAAACTCATTCTACAACAGTATATCTCCTAGTTTTCTGCTAAAATTCTGAACCCCACTGAATGGAACACAAAAATAAAAAGTAAAACTGGTTCCACTGTTAGTAAAAAAATCTAGCAATCTGAACATGCCAGTTTGTATTCATACATGTTTCTATAAAAAAAATTTTTAAAAATTTGGAGAAATTACTTTTTGGCATGTGACTTAGATTAATTATTGTTATTTTTATCCATGTTTAGTGTTAAATGAACCAGAATAATTAATATGACCTTGTATAAAAGAAAAGCATTTGCCTCCCATGTACCACTTTCTCTTTGTTAAACTGTCACACCCATCAATTTTTATAGAAATAAAAATCCACTCACCATTTTGGTACCTACAGCCATTGCAAGCTTCAGTGTCAGAAGTCTTTCTTTTGTACCTACGACAGCAAAATGAACGCAAATCAAATATTTGCATCCATATGTGGTATAAACAACATCAACAAATTTTTGCTTTGTACACCCACCCTACAAGTTGCACAAAGCACACAATACAAAAAAAAACAAAACAACTATGTACCTGTTTTTCACAGAACAAGACAGTTTTTACATTTTACTTTTTTTTTTCACCCTTTCAGTGTTAAAAAGGTAAAGGTAAAATCTCCATTTCCATGCCATTGTGGCATAATGGAGATAAGGTGTCATGCCTGTCTTTCCAAGACCATCGCCACATGAAAGTACGATGTGGTCAGTATCCCTTCTGGCCGCATTTACCTTCCCAGATTTCTGTGGTACCCACTTTTAGATGCTGGGTGGACCCAAGGGTCTTTTTGGTGTGTACCAAAAATAAAAATCTCACTTCTGGGACTTGAGCCCAGCACCACTGCATTAGTAAACTGACTGCCTAACCATTCAGCTAACTAGGCCACCCCTTTCAATGTTCTGAAAAAAAGAAAAAAAAAAAGTTTTGGACATTTTTCTAAATTTCACGACCATTACTTCATGCCCTTTCATTTGTCCAGTTTAAAGCAAATGACTTTCAACTAGAACCTTCAAAATAACACATAAAAAACAATCCACAGTTTTTATAAATACATAATAAAACAAGTTACTGTGGAAGTGAACTCAATCACTGTTACTATAGAAGGATGCCTTAAAAATGTAAATTTTTTTTCTATTTCACAGATATTATGCCCAATATATTATTACTTTTGCTTGATTGATTGATCTTTATTTCAAAAGGGTTAAGAATTGGGCGTGCAGGCCCATCTGACATTATGCCCTTTATCATACAACTTTCTCTCTGTTCCAGGCATTCTACAAATATGCTGCTCATATAACAAACATAATTAACAATAAAGTAACTACATACACATAAAAATGACTAACTACAAACATATATAAATGACTAACTACAGACACATATAAATGAATAACTACATACACATAAAAATGACTAACTACATACACATATAAATGATTAACTACATACACATATAAATGACTATCTACCAAACAAAAATTTCAATACTATTCAGAATAAACAAGTAACTGAATTCGGTGTATGTAAGAGCAGTCTAAAATAACCGAATAAATGTTAACTTAATTTTTCAGTTAATTAAGTACTCAGTAAAAGAACCACATTTAACATTTTCTAACCTGGTCCATTCAGGGCTAACTCTGCCAGAACAAGAGCAGATAACACATCCAGTCTGCGCTCACTGTAGCGTTTGTCTGACATTATGCGTTTCTTTATTTAAAAGGAAAATTAAAAACTTATGAACTGAAGGTGAAGGAAGACAAAAAATATTTCCTATAATTCTTCTTCTTCTTCTTTAGCTTTCTCAGCCATTAAGGCTCACTGCTGCAGATAGAATTCGCTTCCATTCCTCTCTATTCCTAATCTTCTCTCTCCAGATGGTGACACCAATTTCTTTTATATTCTCTTCAATGTTGTCTTTCCACCTCTGTCTTGGTCTAATCCCTTGCTCTTGTTTCTTTCATCTCTTGTGCATATATATTTTCATTTGTCTGTTCTCTTCCATTCTTTCTACATGGCCCAGCCAGTGTAGTCTGTTCAGTTTCAAGACATTTAATATTTGTTGGGATTTAAATAACCTGTTCAGTTCAGTGTTCTTTCTTGCTCTCCATTCTCCACTGTTGGTATCCTTTGTGGATCCAAATATTCCTCTTGGGATCTTGTTCTCAAAGATCCTCAACTGTTGTTTATCTTTCTTTGTTGTACTCCACATTTCTGATCCATACATGACGCCCAGTCTTATTATAGTTTTGTAGATTTTCTATAATTATGAAATTTAAAGAAGTCAGAAAGTCCTAACAGATATGTTATCAAGTTAACTTTTAGAAGATGAGAGATCCCTAAAAGGATCTTTGTGCGCCGGGCCGTTCCCAACCGAGAGCCCTATGAGGCTTCAGACTTTCTTTCCTTGAAAACACGATGTTACTTTTCATTTAACCAGTTAGAACTCTTCTGAATCCAAAGTTAAACTAGTGTTTTAACCGTGGGGGGATAAAGATGCCATTTTGGATACATAGATAGGGGGGGTAAAATTCAAGTTTATTTCGAGATTGAGTGGTAGAATGGTTACACTGACCAACTAGACATATTTTACTATATATGTTTCTCATAGCTGTAGATCTGTTAGATTTATCGGATGCCACAAACATCCATAAATACTGATTTTTCTGTGTTGAAATTTGAATGACTATGTATTCTATACTGGATTATGACACAGTTAAAGTAAGTATAAAGTAGATTTTATTGCTCAGCCTTAAAAATTTTTTTAGTGCCAAAAAAACGTTCCAATGTTTCACACCAGTTTTTTCTTTTCTTTGTTTTTTTTTTTTAAATGACAAATAACTTCATTTATGGAATCTTCACTCATTTCCACTTATTTTAATGTGTGATACACACGTGGTGATCATGGAATTAAGTCGGTACAATAACTTTTACACAGGGATCCCCCTTCTCCAATGCCCACGTCGTCAGAAACTAAGAACAGTTTGGAAGTAATGCAGTCTCAAAAGAGTTAACTTGTCCTACATTTTGAATAGTTTTGTGGAAGATGAAAAATCACTATCATCCATATAGTTTGTTCTGTAGTTTGTTGGTCTAACTTTACACCTCTGGAAAAAACTCAAAAGTTGAAAACTGAGTGGAGGGAAGATTAAAAACTCATGAACATGAATTTTTAGAAGTGAAAAGATGGAATTTAAACAAACAAACAAAAAAAGAATCTTAAAACTGTTTGTAAATAGGACCTTTCTTTCTGCCTGTAAACCTATTTGTACTCAGAGTTAAATGATAATTTTAAAACTCTTTTTCTGTACATAAAAAGGTAACAACATCTGACCTAAGACATTATCTACAAAAACTATATTTCCAAATACTGGACCTCAAAGTGTAGGTTTATTTTAACTCTTTCAAGACTAACGTTAAAAAAAAAAACTAGTGAAAAGAAATTTAACCGTATGTACAAATTATGAATTTTCTTTTAATGTTCTTCAAATCCAAGATAAGATGAGGAAATAGAGAAAAAAAAAATAAAGGGTAGCAAACAACCAATATTTCAGCAAAAAGCTTTCTTCAGAGGCAATAATGAAGGCAAAAACAAAGATTAATTATAGAAAAAAAAAATTAAATTCATGATATCCTTCTTATTTCATGCTATATCAGCTGCAATAATGAATGAATTAAGACTAGCTTACAAGTCTGCAGAAATTTAAAAAGAAAACAAACTAACTGCAAACACATTTCTACCAACCTTAGCAGTACTGATACAGCTCAAAGCTTTGAAACAAAGATGCTGGATCACATGGTTGATAGACTCTGTCACCAACACCGTTCTTCTATGGAATGTGTGTTCTATAGCCTATTATAATGGATGAAAGTGAAGAATATTTGTAAGCTCAGCAATAGTAATCAATTCATTTTCGAGTTCTTGAAAATAAAGCAAAATCATTGAAATACATGTGAAGTTGTTATAAAATACACTCATACTCTACTCACATGAAAGATTACCTCCAAAAATAGCACACTGCTATTAAGCACAGTGTAAGTTTCCTTCTTTTGCATTTATTTTTCTAAATACAAGTAAGAATCCAGCTGATAAACTGGTTAAAATGGTTAAGTTACTTTCCATAGGTTTACTGTGCTGACTCTATATATCTGTTTTCACATTTGTGAACAAACATAAACCAAACTACTCTAATAAGAAACCTTGAGGAGTTCCACAAGCCGACAAAGGGACAACACAGCAGCTTTCGTCATAGGTTTGCTGAGTGCAACATGCAAGTTCATTACTGTTCTGACCAAATGACTGATGTTGTATGCATAAAGTAGGCCCTGGAAGTAGCAAAAGCTATATGTGTATTATGAGAATAATCATTAAATTACCTGTGCATATGAAAATAATCATTAAATTATCTGTGCATATGAGAATAATCATTAAATTATCTGTGCATATGAGAATAATCATTAAATTATCTGTGCATATGAGAATAATCATTAAATTATCTGTGCATATGAGAATAATCATTAAATTATCTGTGCATACGAGAATAATCATTAAATTATCTGTCTATATGAGAATAATCATTAAATTACCTGTGCATATGAAAATAATCATTAAACTATCTGTGTATATTAGAATAATCATTACATTATTTGTGCATATGAGAATAATAAGTGACCAGTACTTCGAATGAGGCAAAAAGGTAAAGATAAAATCCCTGTTTCCATAACTTGAGGGCATATTTGGAATACGGTGTATTTCCAAGACTTTCATCACATAAAAGTGCAATGTGATCAGTACCGCACATGGCCACATTTACCTTCCCAGGGTACCCATGTTTAGAGGCTGGGTGGACTCCTGGGCCATCTTGGTATGGAGGCACCAGGAAAATCCTCATCGCTGGGACCTGAACCCGGTACCACACGATTAGTAGCAGAGCACCCAACCAACCACCCAAGCACTTTGAATGAACATGTTTGAATTATTTTTCTAATTATTTATTTCTAATTACTCTTTCACAAGTTTTCACTCCCTTTTTTCCCCTTTTGTAAGATAATGAAATATTCAAGTACCAGGCACAATCCATCAAAAATAATGGAGTGGTTAAAACAATGAACTTTATCCTTCTCTGTCATGACATCATGTCAGATTTAATCTTCTCTCTTGGATTCAAAGCACAATACATTTCCACACTCTGTGCACAGCTCCTATACCTGTATAAAAAGAACACATCTGGCATTGAGGTCTTCCATCAGAGTTGATCCTCTCTCCAAATTAGACTCCATCCTAACCATCCAAGCAGCCACGACCGTGCTGTAAGACTGGACATCTCTAGGCAATGAAGCAAAGAGATTCATAAGTCACAACAGGATGCATAAAATGACACAAATGTAATAAAAATACAACTGTAACAAAAAATACAACTGCAACATTAATAGTGATACATAAACTTAAAAAAAAAAGACATGAGTGAAACAGAGTCAATGTAGTAGTGGTAAGCAAGCACATAATTGGGATATAAGTGACATTATACATCAAGATATATTTACCCTTTCCCATTCTTTATAAGTGATTCTCTTTGTGATGGACCCTATAAGGGAACTTGAGTTTGCAGCCACCAAAAAGGTACCACCCAAATTCCTACAGGCCCTAATTATTTTGTTTTAAAAATGCAACAACAAACCACCACTGCAGTACCTTACCATGTTACAGTACAAAAATGTAGCATCCATTCAAATCCATCATCTGCAGACATTATATACATACAGGACAGGCTCAGTATAAGAGCTAACTCTAAACCCAGGGTATATAAACACATAACAATAGCAACAATAACATCCTATAGCAAAAAATGTATGAGACAAACTAGTTTTGGTGTTCCCAGTGATTCAGTTTATAAAAAAATGTCATTGTTAATTATAAGTCTTTATGCTGGGTAGTCATCAATTTATATTTAAATTTATGTATAAAATTCTTTTATAAACTTCACACACCAACCAGAAGATAATAGATTTTTTTAAAAGATCAAAATTAAAGAATATAAGCAAAAGATATGCAGATAAATTAGATTCTGCAGGAGGCATTCATTGTCTGAAAATGGATATTAAAGAGTTAAAAGGAATAAATAATTACTGCTAAAATGAGCACCCGAGTGGTGAACTGGTTAGTGCACTAGTCCCACACAGTGAAGGCCAGTGGTCCAAATCCAGCCAGAGTCACTCCAGTAATCCAGCTGTAGAAATGTGTACCTGGCTTCTTCTAGAGCTGGAAATGAAAGGTTGCCAGATATGATGCTGATCACAGCACCATCAAGTGTGCCAAATGGTCCAAGGAAAATATGAACACTAATACCATACCCCCTAGGTCCCTGGCATAACAAGGCTACCTTGATATTTACCTGTGCTAAAACAGTAGCGATGTTAGAAATTATAGAAATGAGTATACCTGAATTAGAAAGTTAGAAATAAGTGTAATACGAGTATATGGCCTACACTGACAGTATAAAAAAATTCTGGGGAAAACAATGCAAGATTCCAGGATGAGATATATAGCAACAGTATGAGGGCATGAAGATTAATTTAAGATCTTATAAAACTTAAGGTGATCAACACAAAACTGTAGCAAAATAAAAAAAAAAAAATTTGTGGTGCCATGCATACTATGGTAGCTATAAACATATAACCATTTTGTGCAACATGAAACACAAATCTAAGAAAACATAACTCTAAATGATGATTTGAGCAATATAGTGTGTAATCACAGCAAATCACAGGCAGAGAATTCTAGGCTGAAATCTTATGAAGCAGCAGTAATCTTTTCCATGAATTTACTGCCTTAGACAAATAATCCTCTACACAAAATTTCACTGACAGTGAAAACAAATGCCCTGTCTGTTAAAATGGAAAGCTGCATGGCGCACCAAAACACACGGAATCTACCAGAACACTGAGGCCAAAAACCCCATGACCATATAAATAACTTTATAATATTCACATTTGCTATATTTTACTAGGAATAACGTGATACTGATTTTTTGCTTATGTAGCAGTATTTAAATCTGAATCTCCAAAAACTAGAACAAAACCATATGGATGAGGTTATAACATATGTGTTACCAATGGTATGAAATGTGATGAAGAAGTTTTACATATTTACATAAAAAAAATAATTCGGCATTAGCAAGGATTGTGGGAATGAAAATTCTTATTATCAAAACTTTTCTGTCCATTTCAGTGCATCAAAGATGATCAAGACCCCATTCAATTTCTGCACTACACTGTGCTTTGGACACCAGGTTGTTGTGACACCTGAACAATAAAGTGTAGACCTGACAGTGGTGAAGCCAGCTAGACAGACCACTTCCTCTGTGTGTTCCAGGAAGCAAGACAAGCTAAATATAGCCCATTTCCTGATCTTGCCTGTTCCACTTCTTCAGCCTGATTTAAGATGGTGCACTGACCAACTCTTGTTGCTGCTGTGAGGCAAGTGCGGGCAGGTCACACATCAACAAAACCACAAGCACTTAAACCAGAGCCACTACCTGCGATGGGGGTTACTATAACAACAACATACAAAGAAAACTTACAGCAAAACCAAGGGTAAAAAATCAAAGCCTGCTGCCACACAGACTCAACTGATATGGTTCAAAAAGTGACTACATAAATCATGAACCCCATGAAAGCAGCACAAAAGGAGGTTTAAGCTACTTCACACTGAAGGCAGGTCATACATTTTTTTTTTTTACATATACAGTATTACATTTTACTTTGAAACTATTACAGAAAGAGGTAAATATCAGTCAAGATAAAATGTTCTAAGGACTGTCATAGCTGAAGGTGTGGTGGAGGATACGCTCTCCACTTCAATTAAATGTCTCCAAGGCGTGCGTCTCAAATAGCCTCTGACAGTCAACTCTAGCTCCTGGCCTTCTCATGGCGGAACTGTTCATACTGACAGGAGAAGGGGCGAAGGCAAATATCTGGTGCCTGAAAGCCAGATGTTTAGGATAGATGAGAGTCTTTTTGGTAGCTCATCTGAGAAAAGGAAAACTCTGATTTAAAACCCGCTGCTGGCAAGATTCTTCAGCTGCCATGCATGGAGAGGGGCTCCTCCCGGCCAGTGAAGAAAGGTGCGAATGGGGTTGCCGTGTGGCACCACTGTGGAAAAGGTGAAAGAAAGGATTAAGTGAAGTAATCAGTAGTCTCGAGGTCAGGACTCCTCCTGGTCAATGAAGAAAATGCGAAAAAGCAATCAGGGTTGCCATGTGGTGCCAATGTGAAAAGGTGATGGAAAGGATAAAGTGAAGCTTAATCGATATGTCCAGTAGTATCACAGCAGGAGCTACTCATACCATGGCACCTCTGCTCTAGAGCCCAGCCTCGTCCGATATACACCCATACTGGTGGAATATGCCTAAACCAGCTTACACCAGGGGTGAAACTTGATGGCTATTCATGTCACAGTACCTCCGCTCTAGAGGTCGGTCACATCCTAAACATGCCCATACTGGGATAATATGCCTAAACCGGCTCAACCCAGGGGTGAAACTTACTAGTGACGAGGATTCATCCTCCTGGACAAAAGCTCCGTCCTGGTCACAACTAGGAAGGGTAGTGGCCACGACCACAAAATGCTGAAGTTGGAGACACTGAACCAGTGCAGTCTAGATAGGCAACCACCTCTCACCCGGTGGGGATGTATGCGTATCCTAATCATACTGAGGTTTTCCGGTGAGAAAGTCCAACGCTGGACTGGATGGGCAACCACTTTTCACATGGTGGGGATACACAGGTATCCCAAAACACGTCGAGGTTTTCCAGTGAGAAAGTCCAAACTCTAGGTTGGATGGCCAACCACCTCTCACCAGAGGGATATACTGATATCCAAAACACGTCGAGGTTTTCCAGTGAGAAAGTCCAACTCTAGATTAAACTGGTGCAATGAAAACCACGGTGTCATGCAATCCCACATCTGAGACCCACCAAGAATACAGGCTCAAGCCCTGTGATACTCTAAACCTCTTGTGGTCCTCTCTGGAATCTCATGCGGTCCTTTTGGGGACCACAGGAGACCACAGGACCTATTGAGGACCACAGGAGTAAATTCAGTAGGATCACGGAGCGGTCTTGGTGGTAGAAGCGAACAAAGAAGAAGAAGTCAAGATAAAATAACTCATCATGAATAAGATTTTAGGGACATCAGGCAGCGAATTCTTTATACTATGATAAAATACAGTAACTGCTCTAACATTACTTTTGAAACTGTTAATAACATCAGGTTCAGTTCCAGCAATGGGATTTTTTTTTGGTACACACCAAAAAAGGCCCTGGGTTTCACTCAACCTCTAAAAATGGGTACCAGAGAAATCTGGGAAGGTAAATTGGCCAGATGTGATACTGTCCACATCACACTTTCATGTGCTGAAGATTATGGAAAATACAGGCCTAACACCATATTCCCCAATATGCCTTATGGCATGGAAATGGGAATTTTACCTTTATATTTTTTAATAATACAACAGTTAATTTGTGAAAATGTCAATAATACATTGCAGTTAACTTAACATTAAAATTACTTTTAACACAGTTAGTGCCAGTATACAAAAGAAGTTTTTAAAACAGTACAAAAGTGAAGGCATCTGCATTGTTAAGTATCTAACACAATGGTTTCTTTTGGAACTTAAACTTACCAATTAAAAACAAAAAATAGTACAAGCTATTTTACAGAATAACTGAGCTCAAAGTTTTTAACTCGGTCAGACAAAAATATATACCACACACAATTAACTTCACCAAAACTAAAAAAAGAAAAAAAATCTAATTTAGCTTCTCTCTTTAGAAATTCTTCATCTCAAAACTGAAAATGGCAAGATAAACGTACCTCGATAATAAATAGTTTTACCTATGGATGCATCAGATGCTTAAAATAAGCTTAATTTTAAAAAGTGAACATTCAGTTTTACACATTAACTGAACATAAAACAAGCTGAGAAGTAAAAAGCAACTTCAGCATAATAAAATTTTTTCTAAACTTTGACTACATCTTTAACAAAGGTAATAAATACAACATTAATACAAAATAAGCAACCAGTAACATTTACCTGAGTCTAATATCCCATGTTAAAGTTAAGAAAAATAAAATAAGTAGGCAAATATAGCACATAAACTGGGAAAACAATCCTCTTATCTTTGTAAATGTGATGCATAGTTCTCATTAAGCTATTTTCTACATTAAAAAATATAAACATTACATGCCACTGAAATGCTGTTTGTTCAACAAAAATATTTGTTGGGACAACGGCACATGTAATTCACGTTGTTTTGGTTTCTTTGCAACTTCACTCCATTTTAAGCTATTGATATTTGTCAACCAAGACAAAATCTCTCCTGCTTTCATGTCATGTTCTTTTTTTTTCCCCTCACAGACTTTGTGGATTGCATTACAATCATCGTTACCATCATCCTGTATCTTCTCCATAGTGGAAGCTGGCTTTAATGTGTCACCCAGATGGTGCTGTGTTTACACTGAGATCTTCTTCTCCTCTTGGAATGGCTAGCTTCACGTCCTTTGCAGTCAATGCAGTGAAGATGTTGAAGCACAGCATGGTATCTGACTGGCTATTTTTTTCAGTTCCTGAGTAGAGCTTCTTCTTCTTCTTCGTACGCACACTGGTGATGATGCGTGGCACCTTGATTTTTGCAATGCGCCTTTTGGCTGGGTACCTCAGACTTCACCACTTTTACTTGCTAGGTCAGACTGTGGTCTTGCTCGAACTGCCATGAAGACAGTGGTGTAGGCTGGCCTGGCCAAAACTTTGTTTTCCAGCCTCTGGTGGGTGTACTTAAGCCTCTTCTCCACATCAGATCCAGCATGCAATGCTGGCTGGCCAGATGGCTTTGAGACAGTTCCACAGAGACACCCAAACTCTGGAATGAGGAATCTGATGAGTCATCATCATCATCATCAGGTGCCGTGCCGACTGGCGTTGGCTATTATGCTTCTTCAGAGTACCCGATCCTTCATGCAGGCCATCAGTTCAGTTGGTGATCTCCTCTCACACCATCCCGTCAGACTGTCCAGTATCATTTCTCTTGGTCTTCCTCTTGATCTTCTTCCTTCTATTTTTCCTGTTTGAGTGCTTCAACAATATCCATTCCCCGCCACCTATAGTCTGCAGACTGTTTTGTTTACATCATTCTGATAGCCATTGTTGTAAAGACACACAGGCTTGGCACATCCTGGATTCATTGGTTTCACACCAGATTTTCTTCATCCCTGCCAGCAATCTCCATGTCCTCATCCGTCCACCAACCTGACATTACATTTTACAAAAATAACAATTACAATTAGTGTTGATTGCTACAGGTTTCTGGGCTACAGAAGTAGGTCAGATTTTTGGAGCAAACAGATTTGTTTCCTGTCTTACAAAGACTATGTTAAGATAAGCATATTCTTAGCACAGTTCTTCACAGGGGACCTGGTTAGAGCTAAAAAGTACTTCCTCAGCAGACTCCACAGCCATGGGGACTAAGGCTATCCTTGCACCATTAGCTAGGCTAGACTTGTATCTTGGGGTACCAATAATGAGGTGGCAAGGACTGTTTGGCAACTCTGGGGCTAGCATAAAAGCTATGGATCAATGACTACCAAATCAGACAGTACTAGCAGACTGAGATAAAAACTGACCTCATTTGTCTTTTTGGGCTATGGTTCTCAAGGAAAGCTGGTTATGCCAGAAAGGTAGTATGGTTTTCAGGATCCAGCAGACCAGAGCTGGCTAAGAACCTCTTTCAACTCTTTCAAGGGGTCCACCTTGTGGTAAACTGATACGCTTCTTCAATGTGACTTATGGGACATATCTTGCCTATGTTCCCATGGTGGTGGAATCTTTTGAGAAGCGTATGTCTTGAATCAGCTCCAGGTCTACAAGCAAGTCACTGTAATCTAAACCTCATTAAAAATGCCTGTTCATCCACATCATTATTAACACTATCACATCTTGTGGTATTCCCTCTCTGATGATTAGCTGAATGGATCTTCAACATGTTCTGTGCTTTCTGTATACAGATTGTAAAGCTGCTTCTTGATATTTGCCCATCAGTAATCTGTCTCCTCATTTCCTTTCAATCGTTTCCTCTAAAGACAAACAAACCACAGTTTTCAGCAACAAACCACAGTTTTCAGCAACAAAACACATCTTATTCAAAAACCCACATCTTATTCCCTGCAGGCGAAGATCTCATCACCTGCTTCCACTTACCTGGTCAGTGTCTGGTTGCGTGCTGCCAGCCAGGCCTGGCTTTGCTGCTGCACGGCCAGCTGAGACTTGCGGTCAAGCAGCTGCTGGACATTGGGCAGTCTGAGCATAATGAACTGATTTGGGAAGAACACCACATTCCCAATGAGATGAACACATGGGATCTGGGGAAAATGAAGCAACATGATGATGATGATGAAACTTGGACTAACAAAATATTTATGGGAAAGCTCATATTGTTGACTTATGCTTATGACAAAATTCACACTACCAACCCATGTTTGTGACAAAATATACATAACCAACCCTTGTTTATGACAAAGTTTACATTACCATCCAATGTTTATGACAAAGTTTACATTTCCAGCCCATGTTTAATATACAGTTTAAATCATCCACCTATGTTCTTAACAAAGTTTACACTACATTTAAACACAATCTTCAGTTACATTACAAACCCATGTAGTTTAAATATATTCTCATCTTACATTACAAACCCACGTAGTTTAAATACAATCTCATGTTACATTACACAGTTATGCAGTTTAATTCTTCCCGTGCCTTGCATTGCTTGGACGACGGTTACGGTTTCTCATGTGGTGCCTTTAATCACTCTAGTGACGTTTGGTTTGTTTCATTAAAAACCCGGTGTAACGTTTAGATTGTAAACATTTAGTGCACATGCCCTGTAACCTTTTTCAAAATGGCCGAAGAGAAAATTGAAGTTTTCTGCGAGAAATTAATTTTGGTGATGTAGATAGGGGTGGATAGGGGTATGGACATGCCCTGTGACCAGACCACTATTCTTGAATGTATCCCTATATATCCCAGACCACTATTCCTGAATGTATCCCAAGTAGATCTAGACATATTTGACGACGATCTCACATGATACATATTGTACAATCATTGTCTAAAAACATCACATTACTTCTTTTTTTTTTTTTCCTAAAACACTCTGCATTTATGAAATCTTCATATATTTAGTTATATTTTTAAAAATAGTAAGTACACAGAAGTACATGGAAATAGTGTGTTTCATTCAATTTTACAACTATACCCCCTATACATATCAAGACCCATGCTTTTAATCCGGCACCCAACTGAACATCTACGTTTCTTCCCGAGGCAAGGAAAGAGTTAAATACAATTTCATGTTACATTACAAACCCATGTAGGTTAAATACAATCTCATTTTACATTACAGTCATTCATTGTGCTATAAATTCTTTCCATTGTTTTTTCTCCCTGCCTGCAAGATACGAGAGTGAACTGGTTACAGCTGATGGTGTGTTCTCAGCCAGAAGTTAGTTCTTGTCAAATTATGTCGCGTGGCATTTCTATGATATAGGGGTGTGAAGTGTTATTACCTTCACTTTTCTTGGCCATTACAGTGCTGTGAGATGGAAGGCCAGCATCTGTCCTTGCTGAATTTTATTTGTTCTTTTCCAAAGAAACTCCAGGTACTAATTTCTTGAGGCTGAGTTCACCCCAGGGCCTGGTCAGTACAAAGAAGTTCTCCGTCAGTGCGGAATTGAACCAGGGACCCTCTGGTCAGTCAACGTGTGCACTAACCACTCCTACACTGCTGTAGTGTAGTACCCATGCCATATTTATAATTATCAATGGTTAGGTTATTTGATATGGTCCTCAAAACACTATCAGGCAATACAAAAATTCCACAGACCTTACGATACACATCCCACACAAGTTTGAAGATTCTTTTGTCTAACACTCGAAAAATCTGGAAGTGCAGTATAAAAAGTCCAACAGCTCCAACATATTTATATCTGTGATCCGTTTCATTTGATTCTCCTGCAAGTGAAAGCAACGAAAACCAAATAGAAAAGGGAAGAAACTCTGAAAAGGACAAAAAAACTGAAAAAGAAAATTATTTAACGACTGTGTATCAAGGGAAATAACACAAGCGAAGGGACACAACCCTTATGCTAATGAATGAAATAATTTTTTATAAAGGCAAGCTACAGGCAATTAAATCCTTCCAGCAGAATTAAACAATAATAAAAAGGATCAAAAAGTTTGTAAAGTAGGATCATTTCATTGTAATTTTATAATCCTCAGGCCTAGGAAACCAATATGTCAAACATGTAAATCCATATACTGATTGTCATTTTTCAACACATTTAAAAATAAAATAATTAACAATACACAACAATCACTAGTTGATCCTTCTGGTTCAGAAGTTATGATGAATGGTTGTTCATGTTCCATACATGACAGGGCGGTACCTCTTGTTACGCACACGCCCTTAGCCTTCTGAATGAACCAGAGGATCCACCTGCCTCAACCAGTGTCCATATCTTACCTTATATCCTTCCCCTGGCATGTTAAACTTCACATAGGGCTTGCAATTTCCTGCCTTTCAACTTCATCAAAGGATTTTATGCCTGTTAACTTGGCCTCTCTTAATAATGTCCTCTTCAGAGTTTCATGCGGTCTGCCTCTTTTTCTTCAGCCTGTTGATAGCTTGTTTTGGGATCCTCTGATCATTTCTTCTCATCACAACGGGATAGCCGGCCTATACCATTTTCAGGACCAAACCCGATGGTATGCCAAGTTAACCACGGCAGCACACGTGGTTCATTTTGACAAGTTACACGGGCGAACTTTTGAGTCCGTTCAACCGAGAACCACAATAACCGTGGAACACTTGGACAAAGAACGCCAGAAGGGCACAGTACACTGGGTACCTCCGACCATCAAGCCCGAGGGCATCAGAAGAATAGTACAGCAGGTGACCGGAGACCCCGAGCCAGAGGTTTTCAGGGCGGAAGTGGCGCTCGACAAATGGAATTTCCTGTGTCGACCGAGGAAGCCGATTCCTCACTACATAACACTCCGACCTGCGACGGAGAGCCTGAAACCCCACAAATTGTGGGTCTCCCTTCCAGGGAGGAAAACCCCTTGCCCGAGGTGCGGCAAAGATGATCACTGGGCGAGTCAATGCCCAGAAAAGAGAAAGAACAATGTGCAGGAAGCTTCCACAGCCACAGCAGCCAACACGGCACCAAAGCCGCCTACACAAGGCAAACCAGTGTCGGAAACAGCCGAACCTAAAACAAACGAAGGATGGCTTACTGCTGACGGTTACAGGCTCTATGGGAAAAAAGCCAGAAAGAACAGCGTAAGTCCAAGACCTCCAGCGCCAGCACAACCAGCACCGGTGACACCACCGACACCTACGGCGGACATAGATGAACCTCCTACGCCGGAGCCTCGGCCGCTCATCATTGATGAACGATCAAACCAAGATGACAGCGACACAGACACCACTACGAATCTCCAGGAAGGCCGATCCTGGGCGGAGATGTTCCAGAGTGAATATGAGACAGCAGAGCCTTTCCTGGGGACCAGACAACTACGGACTATCCCAGAGGACAGCGACAACTAGGAGTCACCAAGACACATAGACTGTTTACGGTTAGTACGCTTTCCTTAATTTACATGCTTGTCATGTTTTTCATTACTCATGCCATAATAGTCAATGTTTAGTTTTTTTTTTTACTTACAACACACAGCATAATAGGCAATGTTTAGTGCTTATTTACTTTTTCTAGTTTAGAATGGTTGATGAAATTAGAGTTTTGTGTATCAACATTAGAGGCTTACGCACAAAACTACAGCATATAGTCTCTTTAACACTTTCATACAAACCAGATTTCATCTTAATACAGGAAACAAATATACATACAGACACACGTGCAGCACAAATCACAACGCAATTAGGCTTCAGACATTCATGTTTTAGCCTGGCTATTCACGACTCGGGATCGGGGGTAGCAATAATACAAACATCAGACAGGTGGGAGGTATTTAAGACAAATAGAGATAGTAGAGGGAAAATTGCGATATGTGAGGTTAAAAACAACTCACACACATACACTATAGTTAATATACACGCACCACCCAACCGCAATCACCAGCCCGACTTCTATGAAGATTTAGAATCTCTACTCAGCCACAGATACAGAGGACACAACATCATCTTAGGAGGAGATTTCAATGGTATAACATCAGAGTTAGACACTATAGGAAGTCTAACTAGAACCACCACATATGTTTTACATCATATGAATTGTTTACAAGACATAATAAACATATATGATCTAGTAGATACATACAGATACACACACCCTAAAGGCAGAGAGATCACTCATGAGAACCACGGACACAATAGAGGATATAGGTTGGACAGAATTTATGTACCAAGTACGTGCTACATAGCACAGGCCAGACATCTCCATAGTACTTTAGCTTTCACAGACCATAAGGCAGTCATAGCAACAATGAACACAATATCTACAGCTACGCCTTCAAAACGATCACCACACTGGAAACTTAACAACACACTCCTCCAAAATAAACAATTCACAGAAAACATGGCGCAACTGATACATAATTTCACGAATAACATACCCACACACAACATTCAACAACACTGGGAGAATTTAAAACATGCAATAAAAGAAAAAGCACAAATGCTCTCAACACAAATACACAGAGAAAGGCTGAGACAGGAGAAAATATTAGAAGAGGCAATCAAACTAACAAAACAGATGGATAAAAACTCACCACATTTATTTACGCTACAAGAAGAACTTGATAAACACAGACAGCACAGATTTCAAGGCGCACTTCTAAGAACAAAACTCAATACCATTACACAAGAAATACCTACCAGGCAGTACTTGAGCATAGAGCAAAACATACAATGAAGCAGACAGATAAGAGAGATAATAGACACCACAGGGAACAGACAAACCGAAAATACAAACATAGTACAAGCCATTAGAGAATACTACCAAAAACTGTATACAGAGGAAGAAACACATGCACACATACAGGATAAATACATGCAGTACACTAAACAACTCACAGATTCGGAAAAACAAGCACTAGACACACCACTAACACTTGACAACCTGGCGCAGGCACTACAAAAAATGCAACAAAACAAGTCACCAGGGCCAGACGGCCTCACAGCAGAATTTTACAAACACTTTTTTTCACTTTTAGGTCCTCTCCTCTTACAAGTATTCACAGAAGCTTTTCAAAACAAACAACTCCCGCCCAGTCAAAACCTATCATACATTACTCTCATACCAAAGGGCAAAGCAGACAGAACACAACTCAAAAACTACAGACCCATATCGCTGCTTAATGTAGATTACAAGATCCTCACAAAAGCGCTTACAAACAAGCTCAAACCATTCATGCACAAACTCATACATGAAGACCAACAATGTAGTGTAGAGGATAGGAACATACACCAGCACACACATTTCATACGAGACATTATATATTACACACACCAGAAGAACTGCCAGTCGTCAGTTCTTTCTTTAGATCAAGAGAAAGCATTCGATAGAGTGTCACACGAATACCTACACAAGACATTACTCCACTGCAACATAGGAGACTATTTCAGAGACTGGATTCAGATTCTCTACTCCAAGCCTGAGAGCAAAGTCTTAGTAAACCATACGCTTACTGAGACTTTCAGGCTAACCAGATCAGTGAGACAGGGCTGCCCCCTCTCTCCTTTACTGTATATACTCACTCTAGAACCACTTCTAGAGAAAATAAGACAAGACACAACAATAAAAGGAACTTTTGTACCTGGCAAGGGAGAGAGGAAGTTGCTCGCGTATGCGGACGACACGATCTTCCTTCCAACAACAGACAGATCAATAACTCACATTTTAGATACCTTCGCAGAGTTCGGAAAAGGCAGCGGAGCAAAACTTAACATACAAAAATCAACCGTCATGGGTCTAGGCAAATGGCGAGATAAAAAGGACCTCCCTTTTCGTCTCACATGCACAGACAACATCCACGTTTATGGCATTACTTTCCTATCGCACCCAAATAAAATACACAAACCCACATGGGATAACCTCATAACAAAAATTACAAACATGTTACAACGATACAAATACAAAACAGCAACGATTTTTGGAAGAAGCATCATAGTAAACACATACATAATACCAAAAATAATATACACCGCCACAGTACTAGACCTTCCCAAGCGGACAGTCAGAGAAATAAACAAACAAATCAGGAATTTTATCTTCACAAACACCATACACAGCATACAACATAAAACTCTCATACAGGATAAAATACATGGAGGGATTGCCTTGCAAGACATACAGACAAAAATACAAGCACTCAGAATAGGCCACGTAGGCCGCATCATCAACACCCAAACCAACACCCGCTAGCTCACTACTACATAGGACTTAGACTATTAAACCTAGTCAAACCAAACAACTCGCAGGCACACCATTTTGGTACACTACCACCATTCTACAAGAATTGCATACAAGCAATTCAAAGACACGAGACACTCATCCAACACAAAACAAGCCACATATACAAACACTTGGTCAGAGAGCAAGCACCACCATTACACCTTAGGATCAAGAGGGGACTTAGATACCCCATTTTAGACTACACCGACACGTTCAAAAACCTCCATCTCAAAAACATCACACCAAAAGCTCGAGAAATCACTTTCAGGCTCATATACAATATGACACCCACGAGACACGGAGAAAAACACAGAAACATAAGACGATGTTACATGTGCAGAAGGAACGTATTAGAAACAGAAGAACACATTTTCTACGAATGCAAAATAGTGGCAACCGCCATAAGAACAATACAGAATACAATAGAAACACACACGGCACAACAAGCAGACATCTATAGAGCCATAATGTTGAACACAATCCCCAAAACTCTGGCGGACACACACACCAAGTTACTGGTCCTGCTCGCGGATTTCAGGTATTTGGTGTGGATGTGCAGAAACAAGGCTCGTTTTCATTTCTGCACGTTTAGTCCTGCCACATTTTCGGGACTGGTGCAGCAAAGAGCGAGCAGAATAATGGAATGAGAGAGAGGGAGAAAGAAAAGAGTAAGCGAGAGTAAATTTAAGTTCAAAAACTTATGTACATCCAAAGAGTGAAAGAGAAGGCTTTGCCAAAAAAATTATGTACATCAAAGGAGAGAAAGATGACGATGGGAGAGAGAGAGAGAGGGAAAGAGAGAGAGAGAGAGAGAGTATAAAAAGATCCTATGAAAATTAGAGAAATATTAAAACCCTTTTTCATTTGAATCAAAAAAAAAAAAAAAGAAAAAAAAAAAAAAATTCATGTTCCATACATAACAGGGCGGTACCTCTTGTTACGCACACGCCCTTAGCCTTCTGAATGAACCAGAGGATCCACCTGCCTCAACCAGTGTCCATATCTTACCTTATATCCTTCCCCTGGCATGTTAAACTTCACATAGGGCTTGCAATTTCCTGCCTTTCAACTTCATCAAAGGATTTTATGCCTGTTAACTTGGCCTCTCTTAATAATGTCCTCTTCAGAGTTTCATGCGGTCTGCCTCTTTTTCTTCAGCCTGTTGATAGCTTGTTTTGGGATCCTCTGATCATTTCTTCTCATCACATGACCAACATATGTCCATCTCCTTTTCCTGATCACCCATGAGACTGGTTGTTGTTCAGTCATCCGTCTTATCTCTGCATTGTTCTTGAATTCGTTCCACTTGATGCCGAGTATTTTCCTTATGCATTTGTTTTCAAAAGAGTCTAATTTCTTTTCTACTTCTTTAGTTGTTTTCCAGCTTTCACATGCATAAATGAGGGTGGATATTACATTTGAATTGAATAGTCTTAACTTGGTTTTTGTGCTTATAACTTTTGAATTCCATATGTTCTCAAGATTCTTGAAGATTGATGCTGCTTCTGCAATTCTGATCCTAACTTCCTTTCTAGTGTCACCATCCTGGTCTATGTAGCTGCCAAGGTATGCAAATTGATTGACTTCTTCAATATCTGTCCCTTCTATGTTTAATTTTCCATAGGGCAACTGAAATACTCTGGCATTTGACATAGTATACTTTATAAAGTCATGACAATGTCACAGGATATAAATATTGAGGCAAACATCAATGATTCAAGTCCCAGTGTCATTTTTCTTTATCTCCTGAATAAAGTGCTTTGGCTATGATTTTTAAAAAAATTTTTGAAGGCTTAACAATAGAACACATCAGCAGCAGGGCATCTTGCTTACAACCAAGAGGCATACAGGAGAACTAGGTACCTGTTGGTATCTGTATTGTGCATTCTTGTTTTAGCTTTTTTTTTTATAGCAATGTATGCCTCCACCTCCATTTTCTGTGGCATTTGTAGCTGATCCATCATCATACGTGTCTTCAGTTCTGTTATGTAATCCATTGCTATCATTTGTTTTTCTTTTACTGTTTGGGTTCCTTTTTTTTCTGTATGTCTGGGAGTTGATCTCTTAGTTCTGGGAATTTTTTTGGTTTTCCATGGTGGGAATTTGCAAAAATGATTCTAGAGGTGTGCTTTGTGTATGTGGGGTTGTTGGATCATCTTTCAAGAGTTTCTTTGCTCTTTAGACGAAACTGTTGGTTTCCCCGATCATCATCTTACTGAGCATTTCTTCTCAATATTGGATTTGCATAATCCTCACAGCAACAGCAAGAAATATTTGTGTTGCATGGCCCTGCCTCCTTGCACTTGCACCTTCTAATTTCAAGTTTGGTCCTCGCTGCCTTCTCAAATGATGAAGTGCCCTTGTGCAGTTGCTCTCCACATGGCTTGGTCTTTCAGAAGTTCCAAGACTGATAGAAAACTCCTGCTCTGATGACTTACAGCTACCTTTATAACTCAGTTCAGGTCTACCATGTGGCCTCCTTCTCACCATAAGTTCGCCATACAAATGCTGCTTAGGAACACAGCTGTTCCATTCTTGTTGCATATCTCAGCTGCAGAACCTCAGAGTTGGTTACTTTATCTTGCCAAAACTTTACCAAAACAGAAAAGAACACACATTTCTGCTTAAAACTGAATGAAACCATGAGGACATGAAGTTGCAACAAACATAGAAACAAAAAAACAAAAAAAAACAAGAAACTGCAACAAACAGAGAAACAAACACAAAAGTAACCTATTCTTGCTTCCAACTCTATCATCCAGTCCCTGATGTTGACAGCAAACTCTTCTGCAAAGGCTCCATTCTTGGATACATTGACCTTGTCATCATCAAACAACTGCTCAACACAGTTCTGTAACAGAGCGACACACACAGTTGACTCAGTCAAGTGGGGCTGGGAGCATAACATGAAATTAAAATTTTAATCAACGGGGCAGGTTTACAACTTTACTTACAAATGTGTCAATCAGGCCTGCTGGTACTTCTCTATAAAGTGAACTTTCTTCAAAACATCAACATCTGCACTGAGGTAGTTAACAAAGAGATAACACACATGAGCGAACAACAACCTGACTCTTGGGTGATCAGAAAAAAAAAGTAGATGGACGTATGTCGGTCACATGAAGAGAAGAAACTGTTAGATAATCCTAAAACAAGGTATCAATTTAAACACAACAGGCCAAAAGAAAATGAGGTTGACCACATGAAACTCTAAAGAGGACATTCTTATGAGAGGCCAAATTAGTGGGCATAAAATCCCTTGGTGAAGTTGAAAAGCTGACCAAAAAACAGGAAAACTTGGCAAACTACCATGCAAGTCCTATGTGACATTTAATGGCACGGAAAGGATGTAAGATGTAAGTTAACAAATGCTAGGTATTTCCAAACATGTGGCGATCAAAGATGAGAATGCAGGACAATATGGGACATATTTTAAAATAAGGGACATTTAGGTGTCTCAACTGAAGTAATATGATACCGGACATATCACAATCAAAGATGAGAATACGACAGACAGTATGGGACACATGTTTTAAAAGAAGGGATATTTAAGTGTCTCAACTGAAACAATATGATTTTCCAGGACAAATTCTTAAAAGAATGGGCTGACCTGACTGGTCATTTTAACACTGTCTGTTATCAGAAATTAATTCAGGAGGCTCTATTAGAGACAGTGAAATGACTACATAACATCCTGGATGGCAGACATCACAACTCTTGCTCTCTGCAGTCTATGCTGTGTAGATGTTACAGCAATGTACATTCTGTTGGAAGAGGATTAGATAATCATGTTTCCCCCATTATAGGGAACTCTGACAAGATGCCAGCAATTGACTGTGGACTGTGGACCAGTTCTGTGAATTCAAACAAGCCACTGTAGACCCTCTCCCCATCCTTCCCTACTAATGTATTTCAAAGATATTCATGGCTTTGATTGCAAAGTTAAAAAACTACAGGAATACAATAACATCAAAAACTCACAGAGAAGCATTTAACCCTTTAATTCCCAGTTTCCTTTCCTGCCACAAAAATTTTATCCTGGCTTATCTGAGACTAAATATAAATGTGTAATATTTATACTGGTAAAGTGCTACAAACAGGATTAGGTCAATGAGTTAAATATTTGTACTTCAATATAATTTTACACTGACAGAGAAATTTAAAAGATTCGATTTTAGCAAGTTACTTCACTTACATTTCAGGGAAATGAATGACTTAAAGAGGATAGAAAGAGCATAGTTATTGAATTGTATTAATATATGCAACAATGTGCGAGAATGAAGTGGCAATGAAGTGGCAGATAGACTTGCTGGACATGCTAAAATAAATGGCAAGCTGACAATGGACAAAGAGTGACATTACTAAACTCGTACTGGAAAGACTGAGGGAAAATGAGGAGCAGGAATGAAAGAAAAATATAAATGTGAAGCGAATGCTGGAGCTAGGACAAATTAAAGGTGCTAGTAGGAAATCTGAACTGTGTGGCAGAAAACACATCGTAAAGAGCAAACATTTGACAGGAACTATTAGCAAATATATTCTTGGATGGTTGCTGTGGTATGTGGCAGAGCATATATGGGGCTACAATGATGCCAGATTCTGATTTTGAACCTTTGGACGATGTATAAGGGGAGATAATGCTAAAATAAATAAACATGAAATACTCCAATCAAATTTTAACTAAATCAAATTTACATAAAAATGATCTAAAAAAGAAAATAACAAGAAACCTGAAATATCATCCCATCCAGTAGCCTCCCTTCGATTATCATCATCAGCTTTTCGAATGGCTTAACTTTGTCTTGTGGAATTCCAAACTTTCCAGGGTCATGATGTACTGATTTCACCATCCTGGATGGCAGACATATCAAGTGCTCTAAACATAAATTATTGTAAAAACATGCTTCACTGATAATAATAAGGCAATTTTATTGCACAATCTAATCACAAAATATGGTTTTAAAAAAAAAGCTTCACTTATAGTAATAAGAAATGTTATTAGTGACCCACCCTGTGACCTTCTCTATAAAAGAAACTCCAGGATAAATGACACACTCAGTCTGGAAACAGCATCCCCAAAAAAATGGTTAATGCCTGTGTCTGCTAGGAAAATGCTGAGAGATAAATGAAATGATGGTTGCAGTAAAACTGGTTCTAGTAATATAAGCAGGCTGTGGAAATCCAACTTCCCATCTTTATGTAAAACAGGACTGCTGTAGGTTCTTCATTATAACCAGCTCCCATGCCGATATGATGCTGTGCTTCAACACCTCTACAGCATCAGCTGCAAAGAACACCAGCTTGCAGTTGCAGGGAGATAGCACAAGACAAGACAAGGTTCTTTATTTATCCCCTGGGAACAACTGTGTTAAAGAACATACTTATCTTAACATAGTCTTTGTGAGACAGGGAACATAGATCTGTTTGCTTAAAAACTCTGACTCACTTTCTTTAGCCCAGAAACCTGTAGCAATCAACACTAATTATAATTGTTATTTTTGTAAAATGTAATGTCAAGTTGGTGGACGGATGGGGACATGGAGATGGCCGGCAGGGATGATGAAAACCTAGTGTGAAACCAATGAATCCAGGATGTGACAAACCTATGGGTCTTTACAACAACAGCTATCAGAATGATGAAAACAAAACAGACTATAGGTGGCGGGGAATGGATAGCACTGAGGCACTCATCGGATTCCTCATCCCAAAGTCAGAGTGTCATAGCAGTCTGGCCAGCCAGCATTTAACGCTGGATCTGATATGGAGAAGAGGCTTAAGTACAGCCACCAGAGGCTGGAAAACAAAGTTTTGGCTAGGCCAACATACACCAGTGTCTTCATGGCAGTCTGAGCAAGACCACAGTCTGCTCTAGCAAGTAAAAGTGCTGAAGTTGGAGGTACCCAGCCAAAAGGCGCATCGCAAAAATCAGGATACCACGCATTATTGTTTGTGTGCGTACGAAGAAGAAGAAGAAGAAAAAGATATGTAATCATCTTACTTTCTGTCACTCTCATTTTTGCCCACTTTTCTCACTCTTTCTATCTTTTTTCGGGTAAAACTGAAACATACACTTTGGTCCACCTTTATCTGCCCGGAAAAGAATACCAGTGTTCACTCCCCACATGGCTGTTAGCAGTCAGACATCATCTGATGGTCACTCCCAACAATAAATGACCCTACCCAAGTCCACAGTGGATGAATGCAAAATAAAGTTACAGGTGATCTGTGTGCAGATGTCAAATGTCAACTCAGCACAGGCCACAAATGGGCAATTAGCTCCATAGTTAATAATAACATCTAACAGGTCTACTAATCCAGTGGTGTCAGGTTCAAGTCCCAGCGGTGGGGATTTTTTTCTGGTACCACCACACCAAAAAGGCCCCGAGATCCACCCACTCTCTAAAAGTGGGTACCAGAGAAATCAGGGCAGGTAAATGTGCCAGAGGTCTTGGAAATATGGACCTAACACTGTATCCCCAATATGCCTTAACAGGGAAACAGGGATTTTACTTTTACCTAATAGAATATACAGTCACAAACAAGTGTACCTTTTGTAGAGAGTCCAATGCTCCTTCAGAGTTGGGTGAGCATCCACAATGTGATCTAGTGTTATCAGTACAGTCAGCAAGTCTCCAAGATGCTCGAACACCACCTAAATTTATTGATTTTTAACTTCAGAGTATCTTTCATAGGTAAGTCAAAACAATAATCTTGTACCATTAGAAATGATCAAAATTAGAAACAAAATCTGATTTCACACCATCAGAAATGGACTTTCTCAAGAAAATCAAAAATTAACTTCATGTACTCATAAAATGACACTTGTGTAATGCCTTTGGATCATTATGATATTACAGCACCAGCGCTAACATAAAACTTTCCAGTTTCATGATAGACGAGCAAAATAAATGTTTACATTTATAATGAATGTTTTTTATCATAAAACTTAACCTGATATAAACAGATACAATTTCTTTTTCTTAGCTTTTTTTTTAAAATCTAAACTTATCCAATTGTGAATCTTGATTATACCAACATATTAAACAAATGAAACTTTGTAAAAATGCTGGCACTGACTGCTGGGGCATGAGAATAATAAAAACCTGCACTGGAAACAAGAATTTGTAATCAAGATATAAAATATAACACGCTGGTACCAGCTAACAACAAGAAGGAGCAAAGGACATATCTGACTTGTGCTATGCATCATCCATTTGGGATCAACGACTGCTGAAAATTGGATGTACAGATATCAGGGCTAGGAGATCAGAGATTGCCCCAATATCCTACTTCTGTATGGTTCTCTTGGAAATATCCTTTTCTGATATATATGTTTGGTCTTATAATCCAGTATGGTAAATCTATACTTCTAAATGGCTGAAATGATTCTGAAAAGATTTCTTGGAATAGGTCTGCTGCTGGATGAATGCAAAATAAAGTCCAAGGTGATCTGTGTGCAGATGTCAAATGTCAACTCAGCACAGGCCACAAAAGGGCAATTAGCTCCATCGTTAATAATAACATCTAACAGGTCTACTAATCCAGTGGTATCAGCCATTTTGCCTTACCAAACAAAACAGGGATTACCATATTTTTCTGGGTGAAGGAGTTTGCTACTCCAGTAGTTCACAAAGTTCAGAGATGAAGGGCAAAATGAAGAGCCTGCATGCCCAGTTCTTCACTCTTTGAAAGTGAAGTCTGTTCATTCATTCAGAAAACTGAGAGATGAGAATAATTAGGATCAGCCTAAAAAATTTTCAGGTTGTGCACTTTAGATATGAGAGAAAGAAAAATAGTAACAGAATGAGTGACTAGGAGGCAGAATTTTAAACTCCAGTAGCAGGACAAGCAACTGCCAAGCCGCAAGAGTACAAGACAGTACTCACTCAGCCATGAAGAATCCAAGACAGTGGTTCCTACACTGGGGGGCAGAGCACTAGCAAAAAGGAGTAGCAAGTGGCATCAGAACCAGCCAAGTGAAAAAATTTTTTTTTTCTTGAAGCCAAGGAGACAGCAGCTCACATGAGTTTCATTATTTCTAATTACATTGGCATTTTATAAATGTCACAGCACAATCCTCATCTCAAAGTAATTCCTGCAACAACTGCTCCTAAAGACTTCACTATCAAGGCAGACAGAAAAGAAAAACAACATCTTATCTCCACCATCTAATCATCTTATCTAGCAATAAGCAAAACCAGCTGACACCTGTTTATGATAAAACTTCATGTACTAACCTGAAAGTGGACGTCTGTTACATCGATCATTTTTGGGCCCGGCCTTGAAAGAAAAAAGATAGATAACAACAACAATTAACTTAATAAACAAAACCTGCATTTGCACTCTGGGTAAATAATTATTCAGAACACGTAATCCAACCAATGAAAAACTCAAGGTGAAAAAGAGAAGGGGAAGTGAAAGAAAAATATCTGAACATGTTGGACTAGTTCCACAGACAGGCAAATATTTAATAGTCTCTGGCATCCAGCTCATCTAAGTGCAGTCATGTCACTAAACAACATCAAGTCTCAGGATATAACAACATCTAATCTCAAGGGATAGAACATCAGACCTCAGGGGATATAACATCAAGCATAAGAGAATATAACAACATCAAGTTCAGGATATAACAACATCAAGCTTCATGATATAACAGCATCAAGTTCAGGATATAACAACATCAAGCTTCAGGTTATAACAACATCAAGCCACAGGGGATATAACAACATCAAGTTCACAATATAACATCAAGCTTCATGATATAACAACATGAAGCCTCAGGGGATATAATAACAACATCAAGCTTCAGCTTATAACAACATCAAGCTTTGGGTTATAACAACATCAAGCTTCAGGTTATAATAACATCAAGCCTCATGATATAACATCAAGCCTCAGGGGATATAACAACATTGAGTTCAGGATATAACATCAGGCCTATGGGGATATAACAACATCAAGTTCAGGATATAACATCAAATGCCAAAACAATAAAAGCCTATGATACTAACCTGTTTGTGAAGAGACAGGACAGCTGTTTCATGATGGTCTTCACCACCTCATATGAGCGAACCACAAAACAGGACAGCTCCTGAAATGTTTAATTTAACCATCCATATTACATCTTTAAACTGGTACATTTATCAGCTTGGAAATATATGCTGCAATATCATCAAATATGATACAAATTAACATTCTGAAATAAATAATAATGATAATGCAACAAGGATCAGATTATGAGTCTTATACTGACCTAAAACAAAAGAATAACTATAATAAGATTTTCTGAAAATGCTTCACTTATTTCATAATAAGTAGCATCAGTTACAAAATGTTAAAAGTTAAACAAATTACTTACATATACAAGAATGAAGGTGAATACATTGTCAAACCTGGAAATCAGTGATCCATAGCTGACATACTTGCTGCAGGATTGGTGAACCATGGCCAACCATGACCCTAGCCCACCTCTCTACTGATACTCACCCCGGTAACAGGCCTAGCCTGGCAAATGGGGTAGAGATTGCCGTAGTCTCCATGGCAGTAAAGTCTGCCCAAAAAAGCACCACCCCCCCCCCCCCCCCCCCCCCCGGTTTTTAACTACATTTGTGAATGACAAGCTGACACAATGCTGTGCCTCAACATCTTCATGGCATCAGCTGCAAAGAACAGCAGCTTGCAGTTCCAGGGAGATATAACCGTATATAACAATAACTGTAATAAATATATTCTATTATAAAAATGTATTAAAATCTCTCACATTTAAATTGTAGTGATAGTGAATGATTTAAAAGAGTTAGAGACAGAAGGAAATAAAATATAGTTACAGGAATCAGAATCCTATATTTCAAAATGAGTGGCATCCAAACTACTGGAAACAGAAGGGAATTTAAGGAAGAAGCACGGTACCCCAACACTAAACAGCATGGCAACAAAAATCAATCACTTTCAAAAACTAAATGGCAAAACAAAATTAATTCTTGAAAGTGTTTTCTTCTAGTGTTCTTCAAAGGCAGCCTTTTGGAGTTCACATCATTTGCACTGTTACTAAAACTCTTAGATAAGATAAAATTTGAAAAACCCAACCTGGCAAAATAACTTCCAACATTATGACACTCATTTTGTGGTCATACCTGGAGCAAAGGAAACATTCTGCCCATCTGAATCTGTGCTTCCCCTTCCTGGAGACCTTCTTCTGATTCTGAAAAGTTAAAAAAATATTACAATTATAAGTTCATAATCACTCTCTGACCTCATGGCTACTGCTTAAATAATCAATTGTTCAATTTGTAAATTTCTAATTCCACCCAGCTAAGCCTTTAGTTTTCAGTGACAGGCAACACAGAAGGCTGGTATGGTATAACAAAGACATAAACTGATATGGGGAAGGCTGATTCACAATAACCTTTACACAAAGTTACAAGTACAACACAGTGCAAAGAAACACTTTGTTCAAACTACAGAAAAGTAATATGTCCAAATAGCATCTTTCATATTCAGTGATGTGCACTAATAATTGTGTTTATAAGTGAATAATATGAAAAATACACTATCAGGAGCTTTACATTACAGCCAGACAAAATGAAGACTTGCTCCTGCCTCACATGTCCCAGACAAAAAAACTACATCTTGATTAGTAATGATGAAACAGATAGCATTTACACAATGAATAAACCTATTAAGAACTTCTAACACTGATAAATAAATTAAAGTGATGATACAAAAATGACACCCAGGACAAAGAGGTCTAGAAAAACAAGAAAATGTGCAAGAAAGAACACGAAATAGAAAAATCAGTAACAGACCCTGAAATGAGTAGAAGTTTCTGGGCTGAAATAAAGCACCAAAAGAGCTCAAACAGATCTAATTGTTCTGCTAAGCTGGCATTTGTATGGGCTGCCTGAGGGTACTCCTTAGAATTCTGTGGCCGGAAATTATCCCCCCTACAACGATCTAATCCTCTGAAATGAAAGATAGGCAAGGAAGCTACAGTCATACATGAATACACTGAATTTCTGCTGAGTCCTCAAGATTCAGCATATTTTTTTTTTTAAACACACAAAAAAACCAAGAATTTTATGAAGAACAAACCACAGAACAAATCTTAATGAGATGAAGCTAACAAACAGAAAATGCAACAAAAATAGCCATGAGAAAGAGCAGCCTAGTTTGTTCGGAAGGACTATCATCTCTGTACTCTGGAAACATTCTTAAATGCTCAAAAAATAGAACATATGGAAGGACAAGAGAAGTGTTTTAATTTGATTAAGAAGATAAAATATTGTATGAGATATTGACTTATCGTTGATAATACCCCCCTTCAATGTACGATGACTGATTACACCTGTCCAGTGTTGACTGACCATCTTTCTGGAGCTTCTGATCAGTCATTCATGTTCTACTACATCAAGTTTCAGCCCCAGCTTCTTCATTCTTGAAGCTGACTCACAGCTGTCCATGAAGTGTTTTCTCTGACCTGATTCTTCTACAGCACTGATGATGTCAGCTCAGTCCATTGCCTGCCCTGCCTCTATGACAGCTGAATCAACCAGCTCATCTATTCTCCTACATCCTCCCACGCCTGTGTGGCTGGTACACAAATAAAGGTTATTCGGTGGACCCGTGACATCTGGAGAGGTTCAAGTCACTATTACCTTAAAGATATAAATGAAGAGAACACCCTGATGTCATCAAAACACTAAATATAATGACCAACACTGACCATTTGGTCAATTAATTGCAAGATAACCTCAAATGACAGAATTCCTGAAAAATGAAATCTCTGATTGTGATAAATAAACTGACATCTATCTTCTGACCTCCTTCTCCATACAAAAGTAGGGCATTGTAAAACTTGGTGCTTGCTTCATACTTCAGGGCGTCCATCTCAGAGCACAGAGCAGCCAGCACAGTTAGCACTTTGTTCAAGATTTTGTTGTCTGTTCGAATAAGCTGCAGCAGTGAGGTCTGCTCATAAGGGAGAATCTGTTGGATAACATAACTTATGTCTGAACGTGCATTTCCACTTCTCATCAGCTCATGATACACTACAATTCTGTATTAACGTACTCAGAAGACAAGGAGACAAAACGTATAGGGTCACAACTGACAAAGATCTTCCTTCGTCTCAACTTGGTGGCTCTAACAAGAGGTTGATATACTCCTTTAGCTTGACCAGTACGGTTGGACTGACGATGGTTCCCCAGGTAAGCCATGAACTCAACAGGTTAACAGACCCCTTTGTAGCTGCCAACCAAAAGACTCTTGGCTAATACCACTGGTGAAGAACTTGGCTGTCTTTTGTATGAGTAGATGTCATTTCTGAGTATAAGCAGTTCTGAATTGAGGAGTATCTTGGAAACAGTTTTAAATTATGGGATATCTTGGAAACAGTTTTAAATTATGGGATATCTTGGAAACAGTTTTAAATTATGAGATAGCCTGGAAGCAGTTAAGTTCATAATTTGTTTATTTTTCGGGGCACTTAAGTAGTAAGTGTTCAACTATTTCTTCCTTATTACCCCAAGAGTCTATAATTTGTGACTGTTATGGTTATCGTAGATTCTATTCAAGCTTCACACATAACCTGAATAAGATGGTTCAGGTTTCCTCTGTTCAATTTCTTACAAAAGTAAATGGTTATAAGATATTATTTGTGCATGCCATGCCTAAAGTGACATTATTTATGATCTGTAAGGACATATCCAAAACCTTACACTGCCATAAGTGACCAAAAAAGACTGAGATAAATGCCATGTTTTTTTTATTAACTCAGTGATGTTGTTTCACGCTTACTGAACTCTTCTGAATATAACTGTTTTTTTTTTCCTTCAACAAAATGACAGATGTTCATGCTTGCCTTTTTAGCGTATGCTGTTGCCTTTCCAAAATGGCCATTATTAATATAACAATATTTGTATATGGAGTATGAGCTGTCCTTAACCTCATAAGCAGATTTTTATATATTTTTAGAGTCTATAATGAGGCTGAAGATGCTGTCCATTTTGGCAATGAGTGACCCATAGCTGACATGCTAGCATCGGGGTTGGTTAACCACAGCTAACCAAGACCCTGTCCCACCTCTCCGATGGTATCCCTACTAACAGCCCTAGCCTGGCTAATAGGGAGGGGTTCATCACAGTCACCATGGTGGTGGAGTCCACTAAAGAAGTACTGCACACCCCCTGCTTTTTAGCTGCACTCCGGGACTGAAAAAAAAATATATGTCATAACCCGCTCCCAATCCGATATGATGGTGTGCCTCAACACCTTCACAGCATCAGCTGCAAAGAACACCAGCTCACAGTTCCAGTGTGACAGAAGACAAGACAGAGTGTATAATGTATATGGTCACCATATTACATATGTCTTTTGTAACATCTACATCAACATGGCAATAGAACTGAGTCTTAAACTGCAGAGGTAAATCTGTAGTCCAGTAACCAGCAGTCAAATCCACAATTTTCTCCATGTTTTAGCAGCATTCTCATAACTTCTGCTCCAGGTCTGGACTCTGTGGCCAGATTTGTTTGCACTGGTCCAGACAAATGTGAGATGTTACTAGAATGTAAACTGTGAAGTCTGTGCTCTGTTCTAACATGAGTAGTCTTTCATGTCAGAGATTTCCTAAGTTGGCGGAGGTGAATCACAAGTCTGTAGTAATCTGTTTTAACTGAAACAGAATAGTTAATATTATCTCAGACATATTCATCTACACTCTCAGATCATCATAAATATAATAAACATCAGAAAACATTCAAACCTGCATGGAGATCGGGTCCAGGGACATATCCCAAGCATCCCCAATGCTGTCATCCAAAGCATCTTCTATCTCCTTCAGCTGCGTGGCATATTCCATTAAAAAACTGCCATATTTTTTCAGCTGCAACTCTCCTACAATTCCTTAAAAAGTTGAAAAAAAAAACCATAATCAATTACGTAGTTATAACCTTGTATTATAAAACAACAGCTATTTCAGAAGAAGAAAAAAATCTGCAGTCATATGAATTTTTAAAAATTACCATAAATGCTAAAAACAGGCATTCCATCATTTCCTGACAAAACATGGCGGTATGTGTGTCAAGGATGCTGTTCTGCAAATGAGTATCATGGATGCTGTTCTGCATATGTGTGTCATGGATGCTGTTCTGCAGTATAAAAGTTAAGCAATGCAATTAACAGGATTATCTGTTTCATGTTTCTAGACTATAACACAGGTCTTCTATATAAATATATTTCTAATATGAAGATATGTCTTTTCCATAACAAATTTTCTGGTTGTTCTTTGTAAAATATATAAAAATACTATATAAAGAAACATAAAAATGTAAGAACAATGAATATATATTTTCAAACAATAAGCTGTGTTATGAATATTAAATCAATATTTGCCATGAATGAATTGATATTATTATTTACTATAGGAATACCCCACATAGCGCTGAACATTTGTTTCTAAATTCTGGACAAAAATTCAAACAAAAATTATTCACAAGCAGGCAAACTGAGCCAGTCAATAAGAGGGCTTCACCTACACTTTCAAGTCACTCACAGCGCAATTTGAAAGAAGCGACAGTCTGAAGCATGCAAATAATTCCTTGAATTTGAAGTAGAACAAGTCATCCAAAACATCTCTGAACTGTCCAATGAATTTGAATCAGGAGTTAATGATAGTGATGTTGAAGAATTTCTGCTGTATCATAACAAAGGGATTCAGTAATGAGGAGGTGGTTACTGGTATAGAAAAACATCCTGAGAAAGAGGAGGAAAAAAATAACAGGAAGAAATCTCACTACACAATCCCCCGGCAGTGTCACCATCACAATCACACAGATCATGGACCAGTTCATCGACAAAGCCCCTGAACAACAGAGAAACAATAAGGCAAACAGAGGTGCTCTCAATATTATTTCCTGGTACCAACAGTTGCTTCACATGAGAAAACTTAAATATTTCACTGTCATTAGCTATCTGGATGTCTTTGTAGAAATATTCAAACCAAAAAAATAAAAAAATAAATCCATCTATTACTTTTCTTTCGCTTTAGGGAATTTATGAACCATTATATAAACTAAGCAAAAGGCTGTGGTCATTTCCTGGTGGAAACATGGCAGCTATGTTTATTATAAATTTTCTGTGCGGTAATGAAAGAGTTATGAAATGGGTGCACACTCTCAATGACCATTTCAAAAACCAAGTCAAAAGCAGAGGATCCACATTTTGACCTTCTCCTAAGATGTATAACCACCACCTGCTTCCCCATCCTGCTGCTGTGATATGTTTATGTTCTACTGATGATTACCTATTAATGATAATGAGCACTATTCATCAAGGTTTATTTTATTGTACGTTAATCTGCGTTTGTTATTGTGACTATATACTCTATGTGGAATATACTAAGTGGGTTGATTTCTTTATACGGCGTGCATTAACAGAACGTTATACTGATCCTGCAATGATTTCCACCTACGAGAAACTCATCCAGCATCTAAATATTCGGATATACACACAAGAAACTGTCAACACTACTACATACTGACTGAACCGTCGTCAAATTTATCGAACTCCCAGTCAGTGGGCGTCACCCCGCTACCCGAGCCGGGCGTCTGCTGGACAGAAACGGACATTGCTGCACTTCAGCACAAGATATTTCGACTTCTCTAATGATGCTTCACGCTGGAATATAAGCTACGTTTGGCGTAAAGAGAGTGTTACTCGTAAATAAACAGACATTTCCAGCAGGCGATGTGTGTGTTAAGATTGTCAGGTGGGAATGATGAACCGGAAGTACAATCGTCTAGCCAGCTTTTTGCACAATATCAGGTCAAAGTTGAAGACGAGTAAAATTTACTATACTTACTATATAATATTGTATAACAATTATTTAACGTATGAATAACAATTAAATTTGAGTGTATTTTTTCTATTTCCAGATGTAACCGTATAGTATTTATTGTAGAACTGACATAAAAAAAGATATTGGTTAAATTAATAAATGCATGTATTACCTGGAATGGCAGGCACTAATGTTCCTGTTTCGCTTTCCTGGGACTTAAATACTAAAAGCGAAGAACAAGGAAGCGAAAGAAATGGATCACAAGAAGGACAAGAGAATTGTTTTAATTTGATTAAGAAGATGAAATATCGACTTATCGTTGACTTCAGGCTCAATTAACTGCTGTGTTTTGCTTATGAACAACAAAGATTTACCTGTAAAACTGTAAAACTCTGTTGCTGGTCCAGGGTAGCGGCCTCTACACTCGGGGCATGCCTATACGCAGAGATAATGCAGATGAATGAACAACCTGTCTTGTAGTTGATCAGAAAAAGGAGATGGACATATATCGGGCACATGATGAGAAGAAACAACTAGAGAATCCCAAAACAAGCTATCAAGTGGAACACAACAGGCCGAAGAGGAAAAAGAGGTCGACCACGTTAAACTCTAAAGAGGACATTGTAAGATAGCCCAAATTAGTAAGCATGAAATCCCTTGATGCTCACCTGGACAAGAGCGGAAAAAAGGCAAAGGACATGCGTTTGTGGAAAACCCTTGTGGAAGTTCTATGTGCCTTGGGCATTTAAGGTTCAGAGAGAGAGAGAGAGAGAGAGAGAGAATCCCTTGAGGAGCATGAAAAACTTGCCGAAAACAGGAAAACTTGGCGAACTACCATGCGAGCCCTATGTGACGTTTAACGGCACGGGAAGGATGTAAGATGTAAGATATAGTAAAACATCGTCCACAAATGTTAATAGTTTGCATGTTGATGGTTTATGTAGTTTAGCCAGGCCTGTCGTATAGATGTTAAATAAGACTGGGGAGAGTGGAGACCCCTGTTGTAGCCCTGGGTATATTTCGGTTGGCTGGAATGTCCACGTATATTTTAGCGCTACTTTTCTGTTTAAAAGCGCTTTTGCTGTCCGCTTGATGATCCATGTTTCTAGCCTCATTTCAACACACACACACACTGGATCTTAGGTGCCCAGGGCACATGGGGCTTCCACAAGGGTTTTCCAAAATGCCTGTCCTTCGCCTTTTTTTCTGCTCTTGCCCAGGTGAGCCCTCTATTGCTCAACATCCTTTCTGTTATTCTTCTCCATATCTCTTTTGGTCTACCCTTACTTCTGTTCCCCTATGGTGTCCATCTTATTGCTATTTTTGGTAGTGAGTTGTCAGTCATTCGGAGCACATATCCCAACCATCGCCAGTGTCTTTCCTCAATAATTGTTGCCAGTTGCTTCATCTGCATTTCTGCCAATAAGATGTTATTTCTTATGGTGTTTGGCCAAAATATTTTTAACCTCATTTCAAGCATAATTGTTATTAGCGTGGAGTAGTCTACATGATTGTAAGAGTCTTCTAAATCTAATGTAACCATCAATGTTTCCTCTTTTCTTTGGAATGCCTCGTATGTTTCAAACGCTGTGGTTGCTATGTTGGTGGCTGTATCTCGTCCCTGCCTGCATCATTTCGAGTAGTAAGCATTTTCTTTCAAGTTCCCATGAGATTATTTTAGCTATTAACTTTAATATGATTTTCCCGTAATTATTTTGAAGGGTAATAATGCGTTAATAAGTTATTATTATTTTTTTTTCTTTCCTGTTTTTGGGAATTGGTATGAGGTGACTGTGTAGCCAATCTATGTAGCGAAAGATTTTCCTATAAATAATAATCATATTTCATTTCAAATTTCATTTGCTGAAGCGAAAAATGTTGTTTTCCTTTTGAGAAGTAAATATTTTAAATGTATTTTGAGCTCGGATAACCAAAGGTGCAAATAAATCAACCAAGATTAAATTTTAAAATGAAAAAAGTAGACAAGCTGAGTGTTAAAGGAGTAGACAAGCTGAGTGTCAAAGGAGGAAAGCAAAAATGTGAAGTGCGGCAGACGAAATGAAAGATGTTCATCTTTTTGCTATCGTGTAACAGAAAAACTCACAACACTCTTCCGTGCATGGAAATTAATTAATTCAGGAGTAAAAGTATTAAGATCAAAATATATAACCTGGGGTGGGGGTGGGGGGGAGACAAAGTTTACCCTGGAAAGATGAACGTTTTGAATGCCAAAAGATAATGAGGCGTAATCTCATGCATGCGTCGCGTTTTAGAAACATTTTACTTGGTGTGTTCACACATCCTAACATGGATTCCTTAACAAATATCAAGTATCGTTGGTACAGACCAGGTCCAATTTACTGAAGATGTGAACGCTTAAATATTCAGGACGTGTGTAGATTTATCAATGGACTATGTTAGAATATTAAAAACAGTTTCTTGAAACAAATATGAACAGGATACGACAGTAGTACAACTGGCACGTGTGAGTAATGAAGCCAGTTATCGTTACGCAGATCTCTTTGGGACCAAAGATGACGTATCTAAAAGTATTGCGGGGTTATCTGGATCGATGGACCAAATCTAACCAAGATTCTTATCTTATTTATTCTTAGTGGCCATATAGACAGGCTTAAGTCTGGCTGTGGAAGTGGGACTACACGATGTGTTGTTCACAGTGTTAAGAGTCTGTTGAGAAACTTGCTTCAGTTTCCACACTTTTGGGGTGGTCAACGTCCAGGTACTCCTGCAGATCTCATATTATTGGTAGTAGTTATACACAAATTCTATCCTTCATTAGTTTCCATATCACGATTATCGTGGAACAGACTGCAGGGAGCACACGTTCAGTTACACGTTGTTACCACAACAGCGGAAACAGCAACGTGTGCAAACCTGCTTTAAACACTGAAGCAGGTATCTGACATAAGCCGCAGCTTATAGAATACAGGAGAAGATAACCCACCACGTCACAGATAGAGAAGTACACAGATACAACAGAAAACAATAACGGCCGTTCTTACGCTGGATGAGTCATATTTGTGTGGTTTGGGGGGGGATGGGTACGTATCTGGAACATTGTCTAATGTTAAGTGCTCTGTCCTGGGCTACACTTGCTGGTATGTTAGGTCGGGTGTCCTTTTATTCTGTTACTTACAGTTTTCCACTCCAATATGATGTTCGGTAAATTACAATGCCTTTTGATGTTGTCTCTGTTTTTTTATGTTGTCTCTTTTAATTTGTTCTCTTTTTTTTCTAGTTTCATTCTTTGTAGTAAAATGTAACAAATCTAGCCGTAACACATACACCATGGAGGTACCTACAGATAGTAGTGTTAGCTACTGTTAGTGCCCGTATCTTCCTTGTCCTGTTACCATACGATATGATGAAATGGTCAGCATCGTGCCAGGCCGCCTTCCCTTCACCAGCTCCAGATGAAGCCAGGTACCTATTTCTACAACTGGGTAACAAGGAACGCCCCCGACCGTAAGAGACGAGCGCTCTAGCAACTGCGCCAACCAGGGCGGCCCCACTGTAGTCAGTGATCGCGTTAGGATTTTTTGAAAAAAAACTTGAAACTGTAGCTGTTTCATCACTTTGCATGAAATAGCTTTCCAAAATACCTGTTTAGTCTATACAAAGTTTACTACATTATGCATTGTTTAAAACAAAGAATTAAATTAATCACTTTGCACACGACCGAGAATTAAATATGCGTGGGAAATTGTTTACTTACCTTATTTGTGGCGTGATTTACTTTTACAAAATTCTGACATGCTGAACAAAAGTCAAAACTGGCTGATTCTCCTCCATACAAACTAAGCATCATCAACCTACTTTCCCTAATCATTTCAATGGCCCCAGTCACAGAGGCAAATCTGATTTTCTGGTAACAGCCATTAGATAATGCCATGCTGGTGACAGAAGCCGACTAGGAGTGTGGGACTATGGATCCACATGGTTTGAACTTGCTATTCCGCTACACCTGACATTTCCTTCTTCTACAATCATATTCCCTCTGCACTAAATCACAACTCCATTCTCATCTGTGACACATAGTTCAGAACTTCCATAAAGCGCCAGATTACAATCCCTCTTACATTTTATATCTTACATGCTTCCCGTGGCGTTAAATGTCACATGTGGTTGGCATGGTAGTTTGTCAAGTTTTCCTGTTTTCAGCGGGCTTTTCAACCCCATTAAGATTATGCCCACTAAACTGACCCTCTTAACAATGTCCTCTTTAGAGTTTCACAACCCCTTACCCAAACTATAATCACATATTCCACCTTCTCCCGCCTCGATTACCATTGTATCACTCTCTCCCCTTTCCACGGTTCCCCCTCCTCCCTCCTCATTTACAACCCACCTACCACATATCACGAATCTCCATTTAAACATTCTCCACACTCTACCATGCCCACTTCTGAACACAGCCTCTTACAAGCCACAGCTTCGTATAAGTCGCAGCTTCTTACAAGTCGCAGCTAAGTGCTCCATTCATTTTATTTTATTCTGTTTTCTTCAATTCCTTTTTTTTTACATAGCGTTCATATGAATTTATATTTTATCTTCTCTCTCTCTCTCTCTTTCTCTCTCTCTCTCTCTTTCTTCGTCCTGTTTGTATTTGTATGATTAAGGCTCACGCCAAAATGTCACAACTGTGTACTCGTTAAGTAATAAAGCTCTTCCTACTTTTTTTCCTAGTTTATTCATCATCCTACTGACCCGATTATCCTCCAGCCGATGTCACTGGTTATTTTTAACTAGTTTTTTTTTTAAAATAATATAAACCTCCAAAACTTTCGGATTTTCTTTCTTTCTTTCTTTCTTTCTTTCTATTTTTCGTTTAATCTGTAATTTACCGGTAATTGCCAGTTAACAAGATTACTTGTTGTAGTAATTACATATTTTCTGCTCAATAGATACATCATTATATTTTGGGTGTTCAAACTTCGAAAGCCTCTGTTCAAAAGAAACGAAAAATTTACTGAAACTAGTTTCACTGAAAATATTTCATACGACCAAAACGAGCGATAACGTTATCTTTCATGTTATAACATGGGGCAAGGAAGAACGAGGTCAGATAAGAATGAGAAAAAGATCTATGTCTGGCATTTAGTTTCGAATGTCTAAGTGTAAAAGAAAAAAATAAAGTACTAACGGGGGATTTACGTTTTCTGGTGTCACGTAACGTAAATCTTGTATCGTATGTCTTGTATCCTTCCCGTGCCGTTAAACGTCACATAGGGCTCGCAAGGTATTTCACCAATTTTTCCTGTTTTCTGCAAACTTTTCAACCTCATCAGAGGATTTCATGCCACACTTCCGGTGTGACGTGCAAGATGGCGGACGTTTTTTTAACGCTCTCGCCGGCGCGCAGAAATCAGCGGAATTCCGCTTGATCTGTCACATGTCCTGTATCGGGAGTTGGGCGTAAGGCTAACAACCTTATCCTGGGACCTATCTAGAGGCAACTCCAGATGGGAAAAAAAAAGAACTCATTATGGAAACTGGCAAAGAAATCAACCGAGCATCAGGGATGCCAACTCCGATGAGCTCATTCGTCGGCCCTAAACATGTGAGAAAGATTGGATTCTGGAACGTAAATATATATGAAAAAATTTATGTAGTTTAAAATTTGTGACATTTACATCCATAAAGTCTTTTGGCCTAGAAAGTTTTTTTTTATAATATATCATAAACTGTAATTAAAATATTTGCCAAAATCAGAGGGTAGGGAAGGGATTGTGCCCAAATATCATCAGTACACTGCACTAGAAGTGGCAGAAGTTAACCTTTAGCTTTCCGTTGCATTTTTTTAACATTGAAGGCTATAGTCTTCTTCTTCTGCCTTCGCCCCAGAGATTAGATTTGGCCGAAATGTACCAAGGTTTGCAGATGGATCGTGATATCTGCGTCTTTCGACTCAACACTCCTGTCCTCGGCTTTGCTTAATTCTGAGACTGAATTTTCCTTCCAATTCAGACCATATTCACTTATCTATTTTGCAGAACGTAGAGGTGGAATACAGTCTATTCTTCGCCAGTCCTGGCGCCAGCAGTCAGCTTTTATAGGTCACCGACCTTTCATTCATTTTCAGCAGGACTTCATCATCGCCCCTTTTATCATCTTTGGAGAGTCATTATCTTGAACGCTTCTTTGTCTTATTTTGGTCTCTCTACTTTGCCTTCTGCCAACTAGCGGCTTCTGTACGAAATAAGAAAGCGTGTATGCAATGAAGTAATACTGTAATTAAGCCAAATGAACTGTAATTTATATCTGATTAATTTTTATAAAATCTCAAAACGCTTCGTTTAATTACATATATTTAATTTTTAGATCTGTCTTTCTGTCTGTCTGTCTGTCTGAACGGTTGTTGACACTTTGCCTATTCTGTCTCAGGATATGCTCTCGGAAACAGTTCCTTATCTGACCAAAAAGGTTAGGAATTGATCACACTGCCCATGTAGCTTTTTTCCAGTGTACACCCCGGGAAGTAAATAGAGCCACAATAGTGCCAGGATGGAAGCTCATTTGTTTCTTCATAAACAAGGACAGGATAGCCAGCTGATGAAGGGTATACAGATGTATAAAAGCTGCACTGGTAATTAGCATGAATAAAGTTATCATAATATACAGTTTCGTAAGTTTGGTAAACTACTGTTTCATATGGAGTCGACCCAGCCTCTAAAAAATGGGTACCAGAGAAATCTGGAAAGATAAATGCTGCCAGGTATGATACTGACCATATCATACTTTTATGTGCCGAAGGTCATGGAAATATGGGTCAAACACCATGTTCTCAATATGCCTTAATGGCATGAAAACGAACATTTTACTTTTTTTGGGTTTTTTTTTTTTTTGACTGTTTCATATATTGCATCATTGCATTTCTGCACTTTTAAATTACACTATTTGTTTATTATTATTATATTTATTATTGCTGTTGCTGTTGCTGTTGTTTTTTTTTTTTTTTTGTTTTTTTTTTTTTGTTTTGTTTTTTTTTTTTTTGTTTTTACTGAAGGAAATAAATATTTCTTTGCAGGAGTTCATATGGCCAGAATTATGCTCACAGAAATCCTGTAAAAACTGTTTGTGTTTTTTTTTTCCCGTGTATTCAGCATCTATCTAACAATTTATTTCACTTGAGAAAATCGTTGAAACAAGTTAAAACTAAGATCAGCGTAACCCTTAGCTTTATCAGGCAATGTCGAGATAAATCTTTGAAGCACTTCGGTCTGACAGAAGAATTCTTGTGTTAGAAACACAATACAGCTGGACTTTCATTTCACCAATGGTCTAAATCTGGCTTGAGAATTCGACAGCTTGACTGGGCAGCCGGGATACTGTGAAGTCGTGCTATAGTATAGATTGTCCCTCTCGTTGACAGATGGGCTGGTGAGAATTGACCTTCTGTCTAGAAGCGCTTTCTCTGACCTCTCTCTCTCTCTCTCTCTCTCTCTCTCTCTCACACACTCTCTCACACACATACACATTCCTCTCTTTCTCTGTCTATCTAACAATTCACCTTTCTCTCTCTCTCTCACACACACACACATTCCTCTCTTTCTCTGTCTATCAGTCCATCTCTCTCTCTTTTTCTCTAATACATTCCTATCTATCTATCTATCTATCTATCTATCTATCTATCTATCTATCTATCTATCTATCTATCTATCTATCTATCTATCTATCTATCTATCTATCTATCTATCTATCTATCTATCTATCTATCTGTCTGTCTGTCTGTCTGTCTGTCTGTCTGTCCATGTAAATACGTCGTTCAGTAAACGTGAGCAATCATTTTGTGTTTTAGAATACGCAAGAACCTCGTCCGTTGTGACTGTGCAGCGACGACTTCGAGCAGAATTCCAGAAGACAGCACCTGTTTTCAACGGTATCAAGAAGTGGTATACGAAATTCCGGGATGAATGCTGTCTGTGCACAGCTCCTCGGTAGGAGCGTCCAGGACCAAGCGAAGAAACTGAATCGTGTTAGAGAAGCTTACCAGCTAAGCCCCCGCCTTCATCCCGGAATTTCGCATACCACTTATTAATAATGTTGAAAACAGGTGCTGTCTTCTGGAATTCCGCTCGAAGTCATCGCTGCACACTAACAACGGACGAGGTTCTTGCGCATTCCAAAACACAGAATGACTGCTCACTTTTACTGAACGTCATGTTTGCTACTGCTGCCTCCTAGCCGCAAACCACGGGAGCTGTGCGCTCGGGCTTTATTTAAAAAAAAAACTTCGAGTTTCTCTCTCTCTCTCTCTCTCTCTCTCTCTCTCTCGGCATAAGAATAACCATGATCCGTTATGTCGTTCATTTGTTGCGAATTTTTGAAATGTTTCACGGACTTATAAATAACCCTGTACAGGCCAGACCACGTAGGATTCCGCGTCCCTTCCAAGCAATCATCGTCTTCGCTCTCTCGTCGGATATTTTTGTTAAGATGTTTATAATCTTGTTCTTATTATCTCCTTGAGACAACGAGCGACTGTTCTTCACAGCCCATGTAGTGAAAGTGTTGTAGCACAGCATTTTGTCGGATTGTAGAAAGAATGAAAGGGAACAGACAAAAGAAAATTATGTATGTATGAGAGATGAAGAAAACAAGACCAAGGGGGGGGGGGGGTAGACCAAGACAGAGATGGAAAGACAATATAGAAGAGGATATAAAAGAAATTGGTGTCACTAACTGGAGAGAGAAGATTAGGAATAGAGAGGAATGGAGGCGAACTTTATCTGTAACAGTGAGCCTTAATGGCTCGGAAAGAAGAAGAAGAAGAAGAAGATCTTGTCGGATTGAGAGTGGCCTACGGCGGCTACTTTTCTTTCACTTCCTGGGTGGAGATAAAGAAACGGGGGGTGGGGGGTTGCAATACTTCCTTTGCAAGAATCCACTGCCAAAGGAACTATAATGTTCCTGGGCTGGTTAGCCAAGTTAAGCCTCTTACCACGGGTACCAACAAAGAGGTAGGACAATGTCTTGGTCAGTCATGCTTCGCCAACCGTGACCCAAGCATGCCAGACAATGTTTTAATGTCCAGATGTTCAAAATAATTATGCGTGATAATTCTTCCAAATAACTGATTTGAGAGGGGTATTTCTGTCTACCAGGTGCGTATAACGATTGATGGATGGTGGAACGAGCAAGATATAGAGGGTAAGCTGTGAATATGTTAACAAAAAACAGCAGAAAAAAAAAAAAACTGTCCGCGGGACAGTCTCTTTTCGCAAACGCTAGTTTAGAAAACTAGTACACAAACAGATCCGAAGGCAATGTACCGTTATAACGTATTCATTTCTTCGTCAAATCAAGCTTCGAAATTAAGAAGCATGATCACGAATGCTGTACGGCACGAGGCATAATGTCTCACGTGACCTGTTGCTTTTGGATTCGACTTTTCTCTGAACGGTGTGCATCTCACGTCGAATCTGGTTGTTGGTACTGATCAACATGGAAGACATTCAGACACGTTTTTAAAGGAATAACAGTTTAAAAATAAATAAGGAGATATATAACTGGCGTCAAGAATGTACTGAAAAAAAAAGAAAAAAAAAACATTGCCTCTTGGTTAATCACAGTTCGCTTACATTGTCAGTAGTACAATGTCTTACTTATACATTCAGATTTTGACTACATTTAAAACACACTGACGTAGTTTAAGTGCAGGAAAGTTCTATTTAGTGATATATTCGCTTAAAGTATATGCGTAGGTGTCTGCCATTATATGCAAATATAACGTTTGTTGTTCTCATAGGTAAGTTTAGTTGTTCAAAAGTTCCACTAACTTTATTGTTAACGTTGAAATTATGTTTCTCTGTGATGCTTTCTCTCTTCTTCTCTGTGCTGGCTTTAGGCGTAAACGATGAAGTTTTTTTTTTTTTTTAAACAAGCGAGCTTCAAGTTTTACATAGCTTAGGGCCCCTCGAAGTCTTAAAGTCCAGCACTGACAACTCTTAGGGTCTCACCAAGTCTTAAGTCTGGCACTGATAACTTTTAGGGCCTCGCCAAGTCTTAAGTCTGGCACTGATAACTTTTAGGGCCTCACCAAGTCTTAAGTCTGGCACTGACAACTCTTAGGGCCTCACCAAGTCTTAAGTCTGTCACTGATAACTTTTAGGGCCTCACCAAGTCTTAAGTCTGCCACTGACAACTCTTAGGGCCTCACCAAGTCTTAAGTCTGGCACTGATAACTTTTAGGGCCTCACCAAGTCTTAAGTCTGCCACTGACAACTCTTAGGGCCTCACCAAGTCTTAAGTCTGGCACTGATAACTTTTAGGGCCTCACCAAGTCTTAAGTCTGGCACTGACAACTTTTAGGGCCTCACCAAGTTTACATCTGACACTACAGCCCATCGCCTCACCAAGTTTACATCTGACACTAGAGCCAATCGCCTCACCAAGTTTACATCTGACACTACAGCCCATCGCCTCACCAAGTTTACATCTGACACTACAGCCCAGCGCCTCACCAAGTTTACATCTGACACTACAGCCCAGCGCCTCACCAAGTTTACATCTGACACTACAGCCCATCGCCTCACCAAGTTTACATCTGACACTACAGCCCAGCGCCTCACCAAGTTTACATCTGACACTACAGCCCAGCGCCTCACCAAAGCTTAGGGCATATTCAAGTCTGCACTAGACACTGCTTTTTTGGTCTTGTTTCTTGCCCCCCACCCCCATTTCGTTGTTGTTGTTGTTCTTCTTCTTCTCCTCCTTTTTTCCTTTCTTTTTCTTGTTCTTCCTCCTCCTCCTTCTATTTCCTCCCCATCCTTCTTCTTCTTCCTCCTCATCATCCTTCTTCTTCTTCCTCCTCCTCCTTCTTCTTCCTCCTCTTCGTTCTTCTTCTTCCTCCTTCCTCATCCTCCTCCTCCTTTTTTTCTTCTTTTTCTTTTTCTTCTACTTCTTCTTCTTCTTCTCCTTTATCCTGCTCCTCCTTCCTCCTCCAACTCATCCTCCTTTCTTCTTCTTCTTCTTCTTCTCTTCTTTCTTCCTCCTCCTCCTCCTCCTCCTCCTCCTCCTCATATTTCTCCTTCTTCTTCTCTTGGTTCTTCTTCTTCTTCTCTTGGTTCTTCTTCTCTTGGTTCTTCTTCTTCCTCCTCCTCATCCTCCTCCTCCTCCTCATCCTTCTCCTTCTTCTTTCTCTTTTCCTCTCTTGTTCTTGTTCTTCCTCCTCCTCCTTCTATTTCCTCCTCATCATCATCATCCTTCTTCTTATTCTCCTTCTTCTTCCTCCCCCTTCTTCTTCTTCCTCCTCGTTCTTCTTCTTCCTCCTTCCTCATCCTCCTTCTTTTCTTCTTCTTTTTCTTTTTCTTCTACTTCTTCTTCCTCCTTTATCCTGCTTCTCTTTCCTCCTCCTCTTCCTCCTTTCTTCTTCTTCTTCTTCTCCCTCCTCATCCTTTTCCTTCTTCTCTTGGTCCTTCATCTTCTTCTCTTGGTTCTTCTTCTTTTTCTTCTTCTTCTTCTTCTTCTTCTTCTTCCTCCTCCTCCTAATCCTTCTCCTTCTTCTTCTTCTCTTGGTTATTCTTCTCTTGGTTCTTCTTCTCTTGGTTCTTCTTCTTCTTCTCTTGTTTCTTCTTCTTATTTTTCTTTTTCTTCTTCCTCCTCCTCCTCCTCATCTTTCTCCTTCTTCTTCTCTTGGTTCTTCTTCTTCTCTTAGTTCTTCTTCTTCTTCTTCTTCTCTTAATTCTTCTTCTTCTTCTTCTTCTTCTTCTTCGAGTTCTTCAGAATTATTTATTGCTTTTCTCGATTTCTTCTAACTCTATACAACTTTTATTTCTCACACACTCTCTCTCTCTCTTTCTCTGTCATTTCTCTCTGCTTTCTGTTTTCATTTAATTCATTCTTCATTTCTTTCTTTTATCAACCTTTTCTTCCTATCGCCTTCAGTACATTTGACATCCCTTAACTTTTTTTTTTTAAACCGTTGTCATTTCCCTTGTTACAATGAGATCAGATGTCATTTCTTCAAGTATTAACTTTCGCACATTTTCTGCCATTAGTACGCTCTCACTGCTACACCTCACATACATTATGTTGCGGTGACATTTACAGCGGTTATAAGAGTAGGATTTATTTTAATGTCTTACAGTTATATTTGTGTCGTAAACGGAAACGACATTTGGGACCGCTGTGGGGGAAAATTATTAATGGAAAATGGTTATGAAACTCTTACATGGAAACTCTTGTGTAAATGTTGTATATGGGTCTTTTTTAAACTATAGCGACTTGTAAGGGGATTCTTCACATTTGCCAGTGTATTAAAGTGTATAAGGTTGGGGGTTTTTTTTCCGAAAAGAAAATGTATCCTATCCGCTCCGTCTGTTCCTGGCCACTTTCGGCGTTAGGCAACAGAAAAGAAAACCAATCTCTTCAAACACGTCATGACAATTCAGACAATCTGGCACTTACTGCGATACTGAAGGAAAAATGAGAGAGAGAGAGAGAGAGAGAGAGAGAGAGAGAGAGAGAGAGAGAGATCTGAGGTGAGCAAGGGACACAGGAAAAGAAAGGCAAATAACTGTTTGGAAAAGCACCAAACAGAGAAGAGCAAGACAGCGACCGCCTGGCTGCATCGCGAAATGACGTCTACAATGTTTCTTGACTTGTGGCTGTGATTAACTTCCGTCGTTAGACGATAACACCCGATCACCTTCTATCGTTAGACAATAGCACCAGATCAACTTCTGTCGATAGACAAGAACACCAGATCAACTTATGTCGTTAGACGATAGCACCAGATCAACTTTTGTCGTTAGACGACAACACCAGAGGCACACAATAAAATTCCTTTATCTCTAGTGGTCGGTACAAGGTGTTTCAAAAGTTACTTCACACTTTCAAGAGAAAGATAAATGCAATTACCTTAAGAAAATACGAGATGTTTTGTAGAGAAATTCTTGCAGTAGTAGACATACTTCACATGAACTTCTCACCCTACCCCCTTCCAACTCTTAATCTCTTCCACCCCCCTCCTTCCTCCTCTTAATCTCTTCCACCTCCCCACGGGTGACCCGGCACATGCCAACGTCACTGCGATAACAGAATTCTTCCCAGGTGTTTTATGCACCATATCTTAAGAAACAGATGCGATGAAATCCGTGATTCGCTGCTTTTGAAACACCCTGTAAATTCTCCTTAAATGGAATGAATCAGATCCAGTGTTTGTTGTAGGTTTACACAGAAAGAAGGAAATGCGAACCTCGCCAGTGTACACACAGACCGAAGCTTGATTAGTCCAACGATTATTTCGGATCGCAGCTGTGCACAGCAACATATGGGAGCCACTTTCCCGAGTTACCACCGTAGATTCTCATCTTTCAAACCATGGTCATTTAGCACAAAGCCGAAGATACTCAGGAAGTAGCATGAACTCACAAGGACATACAGCAGCTGCTGTCTCGATGCTATCAGAGCTTCGGCTTTTGGTGACCGTTCAGCTTACACGGCCTGCAAGTGTTGCGTCGACATCTTGCGCTGAAATAAAACATAAATAAATACATAACACTCCACGAGCATGTTATTATTATACAGGGGGCTTGAGTACTGAAGTGGTTATACGTAGAATTTGTCTCTTGCGCTTGAGTGCTGAAGTGGTTATAGCAGTTGTTTCTTGCGCTTGAGTGCTGAAGTGGTTATAGCACTTGCCTCTTGCGCTTGAGTGCTGAAGTGGTTATAGCACTTGTATCCTGCGCTTAAGTGCTGAAGTGGTTATAGCACTTGCCTTTTGCGCTTGAGTGCTGAAGTGGTTGTAGCACCTGCCTCTTTCTGCGAGGTCAGCGGTTGTAAATCCAACCGAAGGCGCCCCAAATCACTCAGGAGTATAAATAGGAACTCTGTTTCTTCTGGAGCTGAGAAAGGAAAGGGGGTCAGGCAAGATGTTGACCACATCACCTTCTGCTGTGCTGACAAGTGAACTATGGACGATGACACTATATTCCCCCGTGTGTCTCTATGGCATAATATTACTGCTACTCCCTAAGTTTTCGTATTGCCATACTACAAAAAGAAAGCAAGAAAGAAAGAAATGTAAAACACTTTTATTAAAATGAATCTTTCTATAAGTTACGTAAGATTCCGATTTACTTATGGTGAAAGAAAACCAGTCAACTACTCTAAGATACGTCGCTACTTCTAGATCCCATGCTCGGCTGGCACTAGACTCATGTAATAGAAAATCGATTAATATCATATACCGTTTAATTGGAATTTATTTTTAAAATTTTTTTTTAAAAATCAAAATCAAGTAGTCTCTGCTTGAAAGAATACTTGTCAGGGATGAGGGACCAGTGCTGACCAAAAATCTATTCTTCCTCTTCTTGCTTTATCCTCGTAAAAGGCTGATGTGCTTCTTGGTCCTGGCTGGCGGTATAAAGATTGTAGTGATCCCTGTAATTCCTGAATCTGCCAAGAAGTTTCTTTTATAGCTCCACTCAAGGTTTTCTTCAAGAGAATCGTTTCAGTGTTTCTTATCCAGCTTGACACTTGCGGTTGATCGCCATCACACTTTTACTGTAAAGAGCCAAAAGTTAGCAGTTTATTTTTTAAAAAAGTTTTAAGCGTCTGTCTGTCTATCTGTCTGTCTAGTGCCATGTCGACGGATGTTGATGGTAATGCTTTCCCACAATTCTCTATCCCGGGTGTTAATTATGAGCTGGACTGTTGTTCTTTCTCCATGCCACTACATCAGTCCATCGATCATCTTCTCTCTTTGTCTGCCTCAGTCCTCTGTCATCTATGTCTGTTACCAAAATGTTCCAGTCCACCTGTTCTCATGATGTGTCCTGTGAATCTGGATTGTCTCTTCCTGGATTTAAACACATAAACTTCATTTAAAGTCGCTTTTGTTATTAAACGAAATATTCAAGCCGCGGAATTATTTACAAAGATGGAACCGGGGTGTATCTTATGTTGATAAAAACTAAGGGGGGAATTACAGTTTCCTGTTATTATATTACCGGAACTGGGAAGACATGATGCAGTAATATTCCATTCGGAAAATGTCAGAAAAGTTCAAATGAGTAGCGCTAATGAGAAACAATAAATTGGGCGTGGAAAAAGAAATCAACCAATCAAATAACGGACAGACTGTCACGTGCTATTGAAGAATAAAGGGAGAATGCTTGACCTGTTAGCAGGCTACGGTACTCTGTGATCTTTCTCACGCCTGGGTGATTTCAATCCCCAGCTTCAGGCGAAGTCAGGTGCCCATTTAAAAAAAAAAGTAGCTTTGACGACTAGGGCTCCCTTAGCGGGAATTAAACCCTAGGCTATAGTCGTGATAGAATAATGCTTCTGGCGATTTGGCTTCTTAAACTCCCTCCTGGCAACACAGAGAAGTTCTATACTTGACAGAATTTTCTTACTGGCATGTGATGACGACGACGATGACGATGATGATGATGAGGCTCAATGAAAGCAGGGTACGGCTAGTGCATCGCTTTGGAGCCTGGATGGTGGATGGGTGCTCTGAGGGCCATTGGAGTCAAAGATTAAACAGGGGCCCCAGGACTCCAGAAGAAGAAAGAGGAATGGAGTAGGAAGCCTAAACATATTTTCTTTGTTCCCACATGATTTAATTCCTTTCAGAGGCCTTTATGACGATGATGATAATGATGATGACGACGACGACGATGATGACGACAACGATGATGATGATGATGATGATGACGACGACGACGACGACGATGATGATGATGATGATGATGATGATGATGATGATGACGACGACGACGACGACGGTGATGATGATGATGATGATACAACTTCGAAATATATTTTTCTCATTTCTTGTTCCTCTTTACCGCTGGGGTTACCCTAAAGCAGGTTATTAACCGCAAGAAGTGAGTACATGTCTCCTCACACGCACGCCGGATTCATTTACCTAAGACTATAGGACAGACGTTTTCTCTTTACAGCAGATGTTCATGGCAGAGGAAGTCGTAAATATGTTGTTTACTTTAGTGGTAACAGTGAGGAAACATGGATTTATTTGCGTAGGTTTTCCTGTCGGGTTTTTTCCGGTCATAGAAGTAGGGAAAGAGAGAGAAGAGAGAGAGACAAGAGAGAGACAAGAGAGAGACAAGAGAGAGAGACAGAGAGAGAGACAGAGAGAGAAGAGACAAGAAAGAGAAGAGAGAGACAGAGAAGAGAGAGAGAAGAGAGAGAAACAGAGAGAGAAGAGAGAGAGAAGAGAGAGACAAGAGAGACAAGAGAGAGACAGAGAGAGAAGAGAGAGAGAAGAGAGAGAAACAGAGAGAGAAGAGAGAGACAAGAGAGAGAAGAGAGAGACAGAGAGAGAGAAGAGAGAGAGACAAGAGAGAGAGAAGAGAGAGACAGAGAGAGACAAGAGAGAGAGGAGAGAGAGAAGAGAGAGACACAGAGGGAGACAAAAGAGAGAGACAAGAGAGAGAGAAGAGCGAGAAGAGAAAGAAGAGAGAGAGAAGAGAGAGACAAGAAAGAGAGGAGAGAGAGAAGAGAGAGACAGAGAGAGAGAGACAAGAGAGAGAGAAGAGAGACAAGAGAGAGAGACAAGAGAGAGAGACAAGAGAGAGAGAAGAGAGAGAGAGAGAGAAAGAGAGACAGAGAGAGGGAAGAGAGCGAGAGAATGAATGAATTATCTTTATTTTCAAAGGGTGAAGAATTTGGCTGGCAAGCCTGTCTTAATTTTGCCCTTCATCACTCCATCTTTCTTTCTTCCCACACATTCTATTTAATATACTCTAAGTATACAAATTACATGAAAAAATCTAAAAGAATGCAAAATGAAGCTATTACATTCACAAATATAAGACAATGAACTATTATTTTCACAAATATAAAATAATGAACTACGTGAGAGGTAACTGATCTAACAAGATTGTGCACACACACACATGCACATACACACATACAAATACATTTCAACGAAGTTCTTCTGACATCACACTCTTACACATTCATTAAAATAATTTCTAACAAGATCTAACAAGTCACATTTAGAGCTATGTTCTGTGAGAGTCATAGAATGAGAGGCCATTACATATTCTATGGAGGCATATAGTTATGAGCCAGTAAATATTGAAAAAGGCTTGAGTTAAAGGACGAAGTATTACTAATGGATGTTAGATGCTAAGGGAGTGAATTCCAGAGCTGTACCGCAGAATATGCAAGGCTATTCTTGTACAGATCTACCCTGGGTTTAGGAAGAAGACAGTTTCTTAAACGTTGACTGTTTTGTGTTAGATGTGACGGTGGCCATAAGTAAGCAGGAGTCTTGGGTGACAAAATTCTATGAACAAACTTGAGTTTGTTTAAAATGATTCCACATTTGAGGGGTAGAATTTTTGCTGATCTACAGTCTGTACTGGGCGTTTGCCACAAATCAGATTTAATGTTCGTTTGTGAAGTGAGTGGAGCCTTTTTATGTTTGAGACTAAGCATCCACCCAAGATGGAGGAGCAGTAATCTGTGTATTTGTATACGTGGTATATAGTATGTCTTTTTTTGTGTCTTTGTCGATAAAGTGTTTAATTTGGCTAGTTGGTAAAATTGCTGTGCTATCAAGTTTGTTAGGTTATGTACGTGAGAATTCAAAGTTAAATGCTGATCAATGGTGAGGCCTAGAGTTTTATGTTCATGAACGGTCCTTATTTCCGTAGTTCCAGCACGAAGCTGTAGTGTAGTTAATGTTGCATTCTGCAGTTTCTATCATGTAGTGATGAGCATGGATTTTGTTTTGTCAGTGTTACTCAACATACCGTTTTTATTACTCCATTTAATCAAACTGTTTATATCATTTTGGAGCGTTGTTGTATGTTATTGATGTCATAATCAGTACTGTAAACAGTACAGTCATCACCAAAAAGAATCACACGAAGAGTGCTTTAAATGTAGTAGTAAATTGTTAATATAGATAGCAAAGAGAAGAGGACCAAGAATGGAACCTTGAAGAATACCAGTATCAACCATAGATGTGTCAGACATCTTATTTCTGAGTCAAACTACTTGTTTTCTATCATCATCATCATCATCATCATGTGCCGTGCCGACTGGCGTTGGCTATTATGCTTCTCCAGAGTACGCGATCCTTCATGCAGGCCATCAGTTCAGTTGGTGATCTCCTCTCACACCATCCCGTCAGACTGTCCAGTATCATTTCTCTTGGTCTTCCTCTTGATCTTCTTCCTTCTATTTTTCCTGTTGATATAATATTTTCAATGCCCCCTCTTCTCATTGCATGTCCTATGAAAGTACATTGTCTCTCTCTTATCTTTCTGACAAGGTTTTTTGTCTCTCCAGCTCTTCTCATACATTCTTCATTAGTTATTTTTGCTGTCCAGGGGATTCGCAACATTCTTCTAATAAACCACATTTCTGCTGCTTCCAATGATTTTTGTGCAGACTTGCCTATTGTCCATGATTCACTTCCATATAACAAGATAGGTTCAATATAGCATTTTAGGACTCGTTTTCTAACATTCATTGATAAGGATGTGTTGGTTAATATGTTTCTCATTCTCTGAAATGCAGTCTTTGCTTGGCCTATTCTGTTCCTAATTTCTGTTCTGCATTTCCCATCTGAAGTTATTACTGCTCCAAGGTATTTGAATTTCTGCACCTGCTTTAGAATAATTTCGTTTAATTTAATACTTCATGCTGATGGATTCTGTTTCTTAGATATAACCATAGTCTCTGTCTTTCTGATGTTCAAAGTAAGGCCCTTGTGTTCACTTTCTTTGGCCACTTTGTCCAAGAGATTTTGCAGGTCTTGTTGGTTCTCAGCTGTCAGTACTGTGTCGTCAGCATACCGAAGGTTGTTAATATTGTATCCTCCAATTTTTATGCCTGGTTCTGTGATGATTGTTCTTAGAATATTCTCGCTATTCAGAGAAAAAAGGTCTGGAGATAGTACACATCCTTATCGCACCCCTTGTTTTATAGGTTGATATTTTCCAGTTCTATTTTCAACTCGAACTGCTGCTTCTTGCTGCCAGTATAGATATTTTACAATCCTAAGGTCTTTGCCGTCTATATTGATGTCTTCAAGCATTTTAATAATTTCATTATGTTTCACCTTGTCAAATGCCTTGGTGTAATCAATGAAGCATAAGTAGAGATCTTTCTGTACTTCTAAAGGTCTTTCTGTTAGTGTTCGTAAAGCATAAATGGCATTGTGTGTTCCCTTTCCTTCAACAAATCCAAACTGTTCATCTGCTATTTCCATTTTTATCTTTTTCCTTGTTCTTCTCATAATTATTCTCAGAAGTAACTTCGTTATGTGACATGAGAGGCTGATAGTCCGGTGGTCGTCACATTCCTTTGCACCTGGTTTCTTTGGTAGTGCTACAAACGTGGATTTAATCAGGTCACTGGGAATATAACCACTGTTGTAAATGTCATTCAGTAACTTGGTTATTATTTTTATTCCTGTCTCCTCTAGTGCCTCTATTTCTTCTATTGTTATATTATCAGGCCCAGTCGCTTTTCCTTTCTTCAAGTGTTTGATGGCATCTATGATTTCATCTTCAAGTATCGGTGGTCCCTCACAGTTTTCAGTATCTGGTGTTAATTCTGGTCTTTCTCCTCCATATAGCTCACCGATATACTCTGTCCACCTGTCCATAATGTCTTCTTTTCCCATTAACATTTTACCTTCTTTCGATTTCAGGCATCCTGTGGTATATTCTGTTTTCCTGCCTGTGAGTTCATTAATTCGTTTGTGCATGTTTTTGCTGTCTTTAATATGAGAGTCCTCTATCTGTCTGCACTGCTCATTTAACCACACTTCTTTTGCTTCTCTGCATTTGCGTCTTATTTCTTTATTTATCTTGTTATATTTTTTCTCATTATTTTTACTCCTCCTCCTCTTTTCCATCAGTCCTAAGATGTCGTCTGTCATCCATTTATTATTAGGGGCTTCTTTTTTTGGTGTTATTATCTCCTTAACAGTTTGGTGGATAGAATCTCTTAACATTTCCCATTGTTCATCTATACTATTTATCTTTGCTATTGCATTGTATCTATTTGTAATAATAACTTTGTATTGTTCTCTCAGTTCTTGGTCATTTTTAAGAAGTTCTGTATTCAGTTTGATGTTTCTCACTTTTCTGCCTGCTTTCTTTAGTTTTATGCTATTTTTTCCACAGAGTGGATCATGGTCACTATTGCAGTCAGCTCCTGGCAACTTGTTTTCTACCTGAGAGAAAAGATGTAATAGGTTTTGTCAGGTCAGGGTGTAATCTATAACATTCCATATTTTTTTGCAAGAATCTCATGATCAATCACACCAAAGGCTTTCTTGAAATCAACAAAGACAACACCACACAATTCATCATCAAATATATCAGTCATTTTAGTTAATGCTGTGTGGCAGGAGTGGTTTGGTCTAAAACCTGACTGACTGTCTATTAGTAGACTGTTTTCCTGCATGTGGAGCAGTGTTAAGATAATGATGACAGAATGGATACAGGTCTGTAATTTGAAAGGTCACTTTCTGTCCGGATTTAAAATGAGGAAACACTTTAGAGAGTTTAAAAACATCAGGGAAATAATGTTTGTCATTGCACAAATTGTATAAGTATGTTAGTGTGTCTGTAATAACTGATGCAGCGTAGCGTAGTATCTTGTTACTAATATCATCACATCCTGCTGAGTTAGTGTTCTTGAAAGTCCTGATGTAGTTATAAACCTCACCGACTGTGAGGAAAGGAATACCTAATTATTGTAGCTTTACACATTTACAGTCGCTGTAAGTTTTCCACACACCCAGGTCGCAAGTCGGGGTCGGTAATGAAGATTTTAGAATACTAATTTCTTCCCTAAAATGTTCACTGAAGTGCAAGTATGTTCACCATTAAGTGTTTGTGGGTCAGATTGCTTCATTTTATTTCAAAGAGTATTTATCGCTTTCCAGATTGATTTACTATCAGTTTTGTCTTTCACTAAATTTCTGAAGTAATTTTTCTTCTCCTGCCTACTGCACCTTATTTCTAAGTGAACGATAGCTCCTAAAATCTCTGCTTTTATGAGCGTCATCCAGTTTCCTAATGAGTTGTAAGATGTCAGGAGTTATCCACGGGGATTTTGTTAGGTGTTTTACTCTAATTTCTTTGATGGGGACATGCATGTCAAAAATACTTGTATTCCGAAATAGTATAGTATTCCACAGCCTCGTCTGGATTGGTTAACTGGTAAACGTACGTAAGCTTTCAGATCAGTTAAAAATAATTCCAAGTTAAAGTTTTTGAAGTTCCTATATCTGATGCTGGTATGTTTGTGTTTAGGCATTTATACCTTTTATGCGACCACTTTACAGCAGACCAGGTAGTGATCACTCAGCGACACATGAGGGACAGCACAGCAGACCAGGTAGTGGTCATTCAGGGACACATGAGGGACAGCACAGCAGACCGGGTAGTGATAACTCAGGGACACATGAGGGACAGCACATCAGACCAGGTAGTGATAACTCAGCGACACACGAAGGATAGTACACTCAGTTCAGTTACCCTAACAAGTTCTCCGCAGAATTTGTGAAAAGTTCTTGGATATAGGAGAGAGAGAGAGAGAGAGAGAGAGAGAGAGAGAGAGAGAGAGAGAGAAAGAAGAAAGGGAGATAGTGTCCTTAGATAATGTTGCACTCTCAAAGAAAAACCCTTTCTACGTGTTCGATCTTTGGTTAGTTTTTTTTTTCTGTCTTCCTTGTTTCCGAAAATCTTTCTTTGAAACATGTCTCTTAAATACTTTAAAGATTAATATTACATTATCTCCTAAAACTAGAGAGCGCTTGTTAACGTATCAAAGCTCTCTCGTGCTTCTAACTATACACTTTAAGCCACGTATTTATCTGTCATTTTATTAAAGATTAGCACTTTCATCTCTCGCTTTAATACAACGTACTGAAACGCCATAAATAGCAGGTCAGTAGCACATTCACCTGACCTTACCTGTGTTCACGGACCAGCCACGGAGACTTCTACTGACCGTACCTTTTACCTGTCTACCTCATTAGGTTGGGTGGCTTTAGTATCTCACCCGGAAACAGGCTATACATTTTTTGTGTCGCTCAAATCTTCACGTCCTACGTCTTTTTTTGCAGAGCAGGCACTTTTTTTTCTGGCTTTCTGCTTCGTTTGCGAACAGGAGTTTCCCAGGTAAGCTAGTGCTATGTAGTTTTTGTTTGAAATATCTTCCACGAATATTTCAGTTATATGGTATTCTTTCTTGCACCACAAAACGTGTATTATTGAAGACCTTTGATTTTTAAACCTTCCTAAGTGTAGATAAAACTAACGTTGAAGTTCCGTCTAGCAAGACTTCTGTGAAATATCGCTGAGGCAAAATCTAAAGGTATACAAGAGAAGTTATGGAAAGTGGGCTGTCCTTGATTATAATGTAAACAGCTACCAAACATCACTACTTAACAGTGCGTTAATCTGTGTGAAGTCTGACAGTGTAAACATGCATTATCACCTAGAACAGCGTATCTTTGACTTGACTAAGTATGCAAACATTTTTCATTTGTAGTGAACTGATCTTTGACTTGTTTGACAAAGTGGCTAGAGAATTATTACTTAAAGTTGTGGTTCTTAAGTTGGGGTCCATGAACAGATATATGAGATCCACGGACCTGCAAGTGGACTGGCTCAGTTTAAACAAAATGTTAGGTTCATTTAGGTTCCATTTATTGCTTTATTTTTAAAGAGATGTCCACAGCTGTTCTCAGGCCAGAAATGGGATCCACAGCTGTTCTTTTCTCAAGCCGGAAAGGGGGTTCACAGCTGTTCTTCTCTTAGGCCAGAAAAGGGGTCCACAGCTGTTTTCAAGCCAGAGAGTCCACAATTGTTCTCAGACCGGAAAGGGGGCCCACAGCTGTTCTTTTCTCAGGGCGGAAAGGGGCCCACAGGGGTTCTCAGACCGAAAAGAGTCCACCGCTGTTGTCGGGCTGAAAAGGGGGTCCATAGCTGTTCTCAACATGGAAAAAGGAGGTCCCCAGCTGTTCTCAGCCCGAAAAAGGAGGTCCACAGCTTTCTCAGCCCGGAAAGGGATCTACAGCTGCTCTCAGGCCGAAAAGAGAGCCATAAATGTTCTCAAGCCAAAAAGGGGTCGACAGCTATTCTCAGGTCGGAAATGGGGTCCACAGCTAAGGCTGGAAAGGGGGGGGGGGTCCACAGCTAAGGCTGGAAAGGGGGGGGGGGGTCCACAGCTAAGGCTGGAAAGGGGGTCCACAGCTATTCTAAGGCTGGAAACGGGGTCAGTGGTCAACATAAGGTTAAGAAAACCACGGACTTAAGAGTATTAATATTCTTGTTATTGACTTAATCGAGTAAGCAAACGATGGAACTGACAGTGTATTCATCTTCAAATTCTTTGATGAAGTAAGCGAGCTGTGTTGCTTGAGCATTATATCCTTGTTTTACTCTACAAAGTAAAGAAGCATTGTACTTACGGTGCAGTATATTAATCACTGTTTTGTTTTGGCCAACGACCTCGCGGTAACATAGTGATAAGTAAACTCGCCTGCAAACATGAAGGTCCCAGGTTCTATCTCTAGTTGGTGTCGAGTTTTTAAAAAAAAATTTTGAACAGACAGAACTAGTGTCAATCTGACCTTTAGAAGTGAGAACTACGGCTTTGTCTGGGAAAGTAGAGACAGTGAAGACAGCTGATAACATCCCTACTTCACAGAGCTGTGGGTTAGAAGGTAGACACAGTGAAGACAGCTGATAACTTCCCTACTTCACAGAGCTGTGGGTTAGAAGGTAGACACAGTGAAGACAGGTGTCAGTATTCCTACTTCACAGATCTGTGGGTTAGAAGGTAGACACAGTGAATACAGGTGTCAGTATTCCTACTTCACAGAACTATGGCTTAGAAAATAAACACAAAGAATAAAGATGTTAACATCCCTACTTCACAATGATGTGGCTTGGAAAGTAGATGCAGTGAAGACAAAAATGTATAAACTAGGAAAAAAAGTAGAAGCAGCTTTATTACTTAACGATTACAAAGTAATAAATCTGCTCCTACTTTTTTCCTAGTTTATACATTTTGGTATCACAGCTTTACTGCAGTGGTTCGTGTATAGTTATCTACTTATACACTAATTATTGTGTGTTATTAATGCAGTGAAGACAGGTGTTAACATCCCTACTTCACAGTAAGCTTAGAAAGAGCAGTGGTTCCCAAACTTTTTAACATCATCGGAGACATTTTTATTCTCACTGGACATTTTGTTATTCTCACAAGATAGCTTGTTATTCTCACTAGTTCCCACTAGACAGATTCCAACAGATAAAATGTTATTCTCACTAGACAGTTTGTTATTATCAATAGACATTTTGAAAACTGTTTGATCCTAATACATGCCTGTCTTTGTAATGTGAGTCGTTTACTTTGCGTGTGTCAAACTGATAAAACTACATTTTCCTGGTCAAAATCACGCCAGTTGTTTTAGTGAATTAATTCTCCGCCCAACCCTCGCTAATATGTTTGTCACTTTCAACGCCCCACCCTCGCTAATATGTTTGTCACTTTCAACGCCTCGCCCTCGCTAATATGTTTGTCACTTTCAACGGCCCACCTGAGATATAGTTGTATTACTGCGGTCATACAGTGATATCATTAGATTAAACACAGTTTTCTACAAGTTGAAGTTGGCGCCACGTGGATTAAGTGAATCAAATGTAGCTAAAAATAAAGTAGACGTTTTATTTCGTTTGAAGTTCGTGTTTTTTTTTTTTTTTTTTTGTAAACTGGTTATTTCGGTTGCTTATTCTTTGTTGAACATATGGTTGTGAGACCTGGACACTTAACAAAACAGCTGAGAAACACATACATGCCTTTGAATGTCCTTCAAATATCATGGACGCAAAAAAAAGAAAAATATATCCATACCACAAGAACTTAATATTGAAGAAGGTTGGCTAGTAAGGAAGATTAAAAAGAGAAAACTTAAATATTTTGGACATATTAAACGTCATGATAATTTGGAGAAGACCATCTTGGAAGGGTACATAATGGGGAAAATAAAGAGAGGAAGACCATGGCGAAGATGGCTGCAAGACATCGCTGATAATCTTCGAACAGATGCATCAGCAGCAGGCCATCTTGCTTACAACCAAGAGTTCTGCAGGAGAGCTGTTGGGGAGGCAAGTTCCGCAATGGACATGCAAATGACTGAGTGACTGACTGATTCTTTGTTGATTTTGTTCGTTTACTGATTGGTTGTTTGTTGAGTAGTTGATTGTTTATTGGCTGATTGTTGTCCTTCATATAAACGAAAATGTGAGATTTTTGCAGCGGGCTCTGTCAGGAAGATATTGAAGCACAATCAAGGAATCCAGTCTGGTGTGGGCTGTGTTGACCTGCTTTTATTACTGAAGGAAATTTAAGACCACAAATTAGCTAATCTTCTTCTTCTTCTTACGCATTATCTGTCTATATATCTGCAGTTCTGTCTCTTAGATAAATTTCACTGTTTTTTTTGTTTGTAATTCATGTATGGAACCATAGAGCTTATCTTCTTTAGTGGTTTCACTGGGCCAGTAATCTCTTCTCAGTGACACATTAGCAAGACCACAAACGAGGAATTCGTGTCAAAAATCAGTAGACAATGACACTAACTTGGACCATAAAGGGACAACAATCAACATTGTTTCAAAATACGAGGATCAGTCAAATTGTAACCTAAAATCAAGGGGCATAAAAATAGAAAATTATGAAAAAGGTCAAGGGCTAGTCAAAATCTCTGCACCCCTTGATTTGCAGTTATTTTTTTTACTCACCTTCGTACAGCGAAAAGGGGGGACACAACTTGAAGATGCTGTTTTAACAAGAAAAAGTTAAATGGAAAGAGGAAGACCAAGAGATAAGATCAGAGACATAAAAGAAAGTCATCAACCAAACTGAAAGAAAATCTCAAGAATCGAAATCAGAGGATAAGTCTGTCAGCTAGACACATCATGATGATGATAATGATGATGATGATGGACTTACCCAACAGAGTTTTCTGCAGACTTTACTACCACATGGAAGACATCAATCTCTGTCCTTTGGACGTGGGTGGAGGTGAAGAGGCTATCCGATGAGGCAACCAGCGATCCACAGCTGATATGCTAGCGTCAGGGTTAGCGAACAATAGCTGATATGCTAGCGCCAGGGTTAGCGAACAATAGCTGACCAAGACCCTGTCCCACCTCTCCGTTGGTACACCCAGTAACAGGTCCAGCCTGGCTAACGGGACAGGGATCGCTATAGTCCCCATGGTGGTGGAGTCCGCTCAAGAGACATCAGCTTTTTAGCTGTACTCTGGGACTGAAAAAAAAAACACTAGCTGCCATAACCCGCTCCCAAGCCGATGCGATGTTGTGCATCAACACCTTCACGGCATCGGCTGCAAAGACCACCAGCTCGCACTTACAGGGAGATAGCACAAATACAAGCTATCTCTCTCTCTCTCTCTCTCTCTCTCTCTCTCTCTCTCTCTGAACCTTAAGTGCCCAGAGCACATGGGTTTCCGCAAGGGTTTTCCACAAACGCCTGTCCTTTGCCTTTTTTTCTGCTCTTGTCTTTCGACGGTCTAAAAAATAATTCAAGAACCTGCATTCATTAACGCTGTAAGGAGATGGTATGGAGCTCTTGCTAACTGTAATTAAGTGATCGTCATTATTCAGTCGCTTTTCTATGACAGGCTACCCAAGTGGCACGGTGGTTACAACATTTGACTCCCACGAGGAGATCAATGGTCCAGTCACCCAGCGCCTTGATTCTTCTCAATCTGAGAAAAGAATGGGCCTCATCACCGAGTCCACTGACGCCATCATCCTTTAAGTGCCTCTTCGGCGTGAGAAGGAAAAGGTAACTCTGCTATGTCATGTCGACACCTGGGGGATATTGTGTTAGTGTCCATATTTTCCTTGACCTGTCTACACATTAGAGGACGATATGATCGTCATCAGGCCAGCTCGTCTTTCATTTCCCAGCCCCAGAAGAAGCCCAACACCCATTTCTACGTGTGGATAACTGGGGCGCCTGCTGCCGGATTTGAACCGCCAACCTTCGTCACGAGAGGCTAGTGCACTAACCGCTTCGCCACTCAGTCGCTTCGGAATGACAGGGTCAGCTTCACTTTTCTGTAGCAGGTCAACGGTCGTATTCGTTTACACTAACCTATTTGTGTACTTCTACGCTTGTTATACGGGACGTTAAAAGGTATACGAGCATATGCCAGGAAAGCATTCTGTGATAAATCGTTCTACTACCTTGGCCAGATACGTGAACGCTTTTGTTTTTCTTTAATGTTTAGTCATTTTTATCCTTGAGTGGCGGTTGGCCAGGAGATAAGTACAGCTAAACTCGTAATTTGAGTCTTCGAAAAGGTTTGGCAGGAAGGATCTTTTGAAAACATCTGTCACTCTTAGGTGTACATTGGATCCTGGTTATATATTAACGAGAGCAAATGGTTGCTGGTGGCGTGCAGAGCATAGGTAATCCACCTGTTGTAGTGGGAAAGAAGGAAGAGAAGGAGAGAGAGAGAGAGCGAGAGAGAGAGAGAGAGAGGGCGAGAGAGAAACTGTTTTTTATTTTCCAAATCTTGGGATATAGCTTATGACGCACAGATATCTGGACTGCGCGTTGCCCGCTGAAAGTTTTTTTTTTTTTTTAATACAGAGTTAATTTTAGCATGAGAAGACAAAAGGGCGGGAAGATTTACGAGGGTGGTGGTGGAGGGTCAGCTAGAGGAGCTTTGGAGATTTGGGTTCGAGATCCAACGTGGAAAAGATGAATAAATAACACCAGAAGCAAGAGGAAAACTTAGAAAAATTTTCAGAAGAATAGTGAATTGAAGGTTCAGAATGTTTAATGAAGAAGAACACATACTGAAGACTGAAAGACTTACAGAATTTTGAAGGCGATTTAGTCAACATGGAACATTTACAGACTTTTGAGGAAAGGAGAGTGAAAACAGAAGACTTATAGAATTGTGGGGAAAGGAGAGTGAAAATTGAGTATATATGAAACTTTTAACAAAGTGTAGTAAAAATGGAAGATATATATATATATGCATATATATCTGTATATATATGTATATCTGCATATATATATCTGTATATATACATCTATATATATGTATATCTGTGTATATATATCTCTATGTATATATATATTATATATATACTGTATGTATATAAACTGAAGATTATATTAGTATGATAAAGAAGAACTGATCGTGGAACTTTCAAGTCTTGTTGTATGGTGAAGTTTGAACTAGTTCTCTCACGAGCATGTTTGTGACTGGCTGGTGAGTTGTACTTCTTCCTCTCATGTTTAATTTTCCTCTCAGTTTTTAATGTGTGTGTATCTGTGTATGTGTGAGTATTTGTGTATGTATGTGTATGTGTGAGCGAGGGCGTGTGTTTCAGGCATTCCTCTGTTTTATTATTCCTGAGATATTTCCGACTCAGCAACAGACGTGTGGCTCGGTGCATGACCGAGTAAAAAAAGACTATATTTGTTGATCTGTGAGCATTTTGTTTTTTCTTTCCATAACTGAGATTGTGAATGTTGAGCGGAGATTAACAAGATTCTCTGCTATTTTACCAGAGATATGGACTTAACTTTCAGTGTCTTACATTATCTAACCATCTTACAAGAGACTATATACTTTCACAGGACATGCAATGAGAAGAGGGGGCACTGAAAATATCGTAGCAGGACAAATACAAGAAAGAAGAGCCAGGGAAAGGCGAAGAGAAATGATACTAGACAGTCTGACTAGATGTTGTGATAGTTTGACTAGATGTTGTGATAGTTTGATTAGATGTTGTGATAGTTTGACTAGATGTTGTGATAGTTTGATTAGATGGTGTGACAGGAGTTCACCAGCTGAAATGATGGCCTGCATGAAGGATCGGGTACTATGGAAAAACATAAAAGCCAACGCCAGTCGCCATAGCACCCGATGATGATGATGATGACGACGACGACGACGATGATGATGATGATGGTGGTGGTGGTGATGATGATGAAGAAGAATCATCTTATGAGATGCCCTATGTTCATAGTTTCTTTTACCGTTGCATGTTAAAATATTGAAAAGGTTGATCGTTGCACATCGGACAAGTCCATAAGGTCTTCAGTCTCCTGCTGCGAAGGAGGATCACAGCCCCGTGCACGAGTAGCACCGACGAAAACACCGACGAAGGGGAGTTAACGGGCAGGATTCGATCCCACGCCTAAAGTTCTATACTGACCGAGAGACTGCATTCCCGCCGTCACAGCCACTCCTGCTCTTTGGTTGCTTTTTATTCTGGTTCTAAAGATTCCTGCACGAGGTGAGCTGGCCTCATTCTGGTCAAGTGGTTCGAACCACTTTTGTTATTTGTCTTTCTTCTAATGTCATGACCGGTTCTGTGGTACGTGTGGTTCATGTCTCTTCATTTTGTGTCCAGACTCTATCAGAAGACTTGATGATGTCTCTTCTTGAGCATGCCTTTTTTTTTTTTTGCTTACAAAGAGTCATTGCTGATGTCTGTTTATCAAAGCCCATGTTTAGCGATGTCTGTTTATCAAAGCCCAGGTTTTGCACTTGAGTCAACAGAGTTGAAATAAAACACGGAACACTTTTATTGCTATTACTGAGTCATCAGATGCATTACACATTGCACATTTACGTATTACATATTCCACAATACACATTACATATTACGCATTGCACACTGAACATTGCACATTACACATTATGTATTACACACTGCACATTACATATTGCACAATACGTATTACACATTATACATTACGTATTGCACACTGAATATTGCACATTACACATTATGTATTACACACTGCACATTACACATTATGTATTACACACTGCACATTACTTATTACACATTGCACATTACGTATTGCACATTACACATAGTGCATTACACATGGCTTATTACACATTGCACACACCTTCATGATACGAAAGTATTGGCATTAAAGAAGATAATAAGCATGAAAATCGAGATCTTTGAGCTGTGAACGCACAGAAGAAAATGGCGAATTTCCTGGACAGAAAAGAAAACAAAGAAGTGCTAAATCACATGAAGGTGGAAAGAGAAGTAATTAAAACCATAAGAACCAGACAGTTGGAATATTTGGTCATATCAAAACAACGTAAACCATACTAGAAAAGTAGAAGGGGAAAAAAAGGCAAGAGGTCAACAACGATATAGATTTGTGGACAACATAAAGATATAAAATGTGTTCAGCTTGGCCGGGTGTATGAAAAGAAGACAGAGAGAGAGAGAGAGAGAGAGAGAGAGAGAGTTGGAAGACCCATGCAGCCAGTCTACCTAGGAGAGACGGTACAGGATACTGATGATGATGATGATGATAACGACGACGACGACGACGACGATGATGATGACGACGACGACGACGACGACGATGATGATGATGATGATGATGATAATGATGATGATGATGATGATGATGATGCCAAAGCATAAGTTTGAAATTTATTGGAACAATTTGTTATGTAACGTATTTTCAAAATCGCTACGCCTACGCTCACCAGAGCACATTTTACAGCAGTTGACCATAACCTTTTCGCTAACCTGTAAACGTTTTAAATGAAAAGGTCAAATCCTCTTAAAACCTGAAAACTTCCGACCCCGAAGTGGCATTCTTCTGACAATCAGCCTCTTCATGTATTCTTCATTTGCAATGGCTGTCTGAAGCGCAATGGTTATTTTGCCAGATTCTTGCTACTGTGAGGGACGTGAGAGTTACATAAACGAGTGCTTGTAGAGCGCATGCGTAGTGCAGTTGACGGAAGTGCCTTATCTTCAGATTTATTCCTTTTCCAGTTTGGTCTGTTTGATGAGTAGTATCTACGGTAACTGTTTTCCTACCATGGACCACGTAAATTACGTTGTTATGGCGTAAAAATATAACGTATAATATGAAGGTGTCAGTGTAAATTTACTGTAGTTTGTTTTTGGAAATTCAAATTTTAAACTAGTATATAAGAACATGGAGAATGTGTTTACTATAAAGTTTGTTGTGATTTTTGATCTGGTAGATTAAAAAAAAATTATTTCAGTATATCCATGTTTCCCTGTATCTCTGTCCCTCTTCCTCTTCCTCTCTCTCTCTCTTCTTTTCTTTCTTTCTTTATTTATCCCTTTCTTTCCTTCCTTCCGGTGTCTGTAAAACTAAAAATACGACTCCACTGTAAGAGACTCTTTGCCCCGCAGAGACTATTACTGGAGCACTGTACACATATCTGTGAGTGGATTTAAGGAAGACGTATATTCACATAAACTCTCTCTTTCTCTCTTTCTACCTATCTCTTACATACACACACATGCATACATACATATTTAGATAGATACATACATACAAACTTACACAAACACTATAGATAATAAGTAAAGTAAAAAAGTAAAGGTAATCCTGTCATGCCTTAGAGGCACATAGGGATATGGTGTTAGTGCCCATATTTTCCTAGTGCCAGCTCATAAAACTATAACTGCCTCTATCTTTGATATTTGGAGGAGAAAATGGCCGACCCGCTTGATATCCGAAGCTCTTCATGTCTTGCCTTGGCTACTTAAAGAGTGTGTTTGTTTTATTCATTTTTCCTATTTTGACTGGAGTTGAATAGAATTGACTAATCTGGAGTACCTAGGGCTTCAAACAAATGCGGCCCAGGTGTGTAGATGGGGCTTGGAGGATACATGGACATTTCAAAGTTGGCTAGAACAACGAAAATCAATGATCTAATCGGTGCCAGTCAAAAAGTATTTTATAAGAGAGTGACTGCTTTGTAAATTTGTTTCACGTTATAATGTAAGGTAAGTAAAAAGCTGGACCGACGTGAACAGAGTTGAAGTCTCAAAGTCTTTACTATTAGTTTCATCTCTCTGTCTTTGTCTCTATGCAGATAGTTAGGCAGGCAGACATACAGATAGCTAGGCAGGCAGGCAGACAGACAGACAGACAGACAGATAGACAAACAGACAGACTGATAGCTAGGCAGGCAGGCTGACAGACAGACAGACAGACATATAGATAGATAGATAGATAGATAGATATAGATAGATAGATAGATAGATAGATAGATAGATAGATAGATAGATAGATAGATAGATAGATAGATAACAACAAAGAAGTAAAGCTCCAAGTTACTTAAATCAACCAGCGACCAGCCAATCAAATTGCTCCTTTTTGTCTATGTATAGCCTCCACACATCAAAGTCCAGGTTTGTAATTTTAGCACAGCCCTAGCTTATGTTGTCTTATAAAAAAAAACATCTTGCCGCCATTTTCCAATTTCCTCACAGATGTTATCAACGCATGAAAATAAGAAATTGAGCCTTGTTTCTTTTAACAATGTCTTTCTTTCATCAATCCCGGCCATCGTTTCCTTCCAAAAAAAGAGTTTGGCTGTCCTGAAGGATTTGTTTTCCTTTACCTTTTGGCGTCTCCATCAACAACACATCTTTTGTGGCTTGGCTAGGCCGGCTTTCGAAGATGTTTTCTAAGTTTTTGCCAGAAAGGCTTCGCACAAAAAGTGGGTGAAAATTGTGAAAATATCTGGCAGAACTGCTTATAGAGATTAATAGCTGTTTGCCGGATAACAAATTATAACGATAACAATTATAACGACCAAATTGATAGAGAAAGAGAGGAAGACCAAGGCGAAGATGGTCGTAAGACATCGTTGATGATCTGCAAATGGACGCAGCAGCAGCAGGGCATCATTTTTACAGCTGAGAGGCCTACAGGAGAGATGTTAGGGAGGCAAAGTTCCCCAAGGGACATACACGTGATTGAACTGATCCGTTTTCCATTATAACGCAAACAGTAGCGTGTGTGTAGACGCGTTCTTTTGTCCTCTGCTGTTTAGATCTTTTTCTATTCACACAACAAGTCTTCTAGTTGATACCATGCTATCAAAAATCCATATTTCTTACTAAAGTCCATATAATTATGAATGTTAGAGAAGATGTAGACAAAGAATATTACGATGTCATAACAATTGGAAGTTACGAAATACCAGAGATTAGATATAGTGATGATACAGTATTACTGTACACACCACAAAAAGGAATGGAAAAACTAATGATGTCAGTCCGTAAGAACAGTGAAGAGCAAAATCTCTATCTTAATGCGAAGACAACTAAATTGATGACTACTGACAAAACAAATAAGGCAGCTGAAATATGTATCAATGAAGAAAAATTGGAAGAAGTGGAGGGTTTTGAATATCTTGGATCATTACTAATTAATAATGGAGATGCAATGAGGAAAATTAAAAGGAGGACATATATCGCTCTTCAGAAAGTAAAACAATTAAATAAGCTATGGAGAGGAACAGACGGAACTACAAAAATAAGATTTTTAAGGACATGCATCTTTCCCATCGCAACATATGCTTGTGAGACCTGGACACTTAACAAAACAGCTGAGAAACACATAAATACCTTTGAATGTAAATGCTACAGAAGAGTTCTTCAAATATCATGGACACAAAAAAGAACAAATATATCCATACTACAAGAGCTTAATGCCGAAGAAGGCTGGCTAGTAAAGAGGATTAAACAAAGAAAACTTAAATATTTTGGACACATTAAACGTCATGATAATTTAGAGAAGACCGTCTTGGAAGGATACATAATGGGAAAAAGAAAGAGAGGAAGACCAAGGCGAAGATGGTTGCAAGACATCGTTGATAATCTGCAAATGGACGCATCAGCAGCAGGCCATCTTGCTCACAACCAAGAGGCCTACGGGAGCTGTTAGGGAGGCAAAGTTCCGCAAGGGATATACAAATGACTGACTGAGTCCAGTAAATATTCATTGTTCTTTGTCTTTCTTCATACATTCACCTTCGCTTATCGCTGATCGTTTGTAAAACTGGGTTAATTAAGTTTAGTCTTAGATTTATTTCCTGGCTCAGTTAAAGATTACATAGTTCAAAAATATGAAAAAACCCAGTAATTTACCGGTTTCCTTAATTAAAAGAGATGGAAAGTTTTAAAATGATGTGAAGTATTTCCATAAGAAAGTCTGTTCTCCCTTCTCTCCCATTTGTAGATAGTAAGGCAATCTTTGAGAACTTGAGAGCGATATCTACAAAACAGACGGCCCATTCATGAATGGAGCGGGTGTTGTGGTAATCACTGCGCGATCCAGAAAAACACTGCTGGGAGAAAGATTCGCGAATGGGGTTGTATGCCAAACATAGCGGGGGGGGGGGGGGGGGGGGGGGGTTTACGGCTCCACAGATGCGGCTGTTTACAAACGTGAATAACACTGAGGTTTGTTTCGTTGCTGTATCCCAGTAGATGGGTTGTAAATTTAAAACTCCTGCCTTCATGATTATCTGGGATGTTTAAAAGTGGTGTCTTTTAAGATTAACGCCATCATTGGTCCGTTTTGCCGCTGGCTCGCCGTTTATCTTCTCCATGTTGTAGTCCTTTCGGAGCAACAGGTGGAGGGGACATAACCAATGTGGAGTCGTACCAGGGTTATCTTTCCGTGTGGATATTTTCGCTTGGAAATACAAGGTTTGTGTTGTTATATTTTTGTTTCCTCTGTTCCTTTCCCACAAAACTGAAGGCTTACTGTATCTGTTTTTAGCTTCGGTTCTGTCATGTAACAAGTACTTTTTTCGTGTTAAAGTGTTGCGATTACTATATGAACCACATAAAATATAATTAACGCAGAGATTAAGAACTTTGTTGAGTACATTATTTCGTTTACACAACTAATACATGTTTTTAAAAAATCGCTTCTTAATTAAACTACCAGTCTAAGATAACTTTAACTCTGGATTTGACTCCCTCTTTCTTGGACACACGAATAGATGTGGCGTTGTGAGAAATTAGAAATAAATTGTGTGGTTTGTTTGTTCTGTGTGTTCTTTCTCCATTTGTTCTTGTAGTTGAGATATACGTACGTGAAATATAAGGGGTCGTTCATTAATTACGTCAACAATTTTTAACCAATTTCTGTTGCCACCTTCCTCTTACACGTCAACAACTGTCAAGAATTCAAAGATCCCTCCCCTAACCAATAAAATTATGTTAAAATAGACTGAATGCCCCCCCCCACCCAAAAAAAAAAATTAAGTGAAATGCTAACTCTTCGCTAGAAAATCATAACGTTTTACGTTTTAGGACATATAACACTAGCTTTGCACGTGACAAAAGGCAGTTTAAAAATGATATAACTCCGTAAGCGGAACAATCTTTGTGTGAAAAAAACAACCATGATGTTCTGAATTTTAATAAAGCACGTATGAACATTTATAATTACATATTTAATTTTCTTTTATTAACGGCTTATTTATTTATTTACTGTACAAAAATTGACATTGTTGCCTTAACTCTTTCACTCTGGAATTAATTTCCATGTTCTGCCAGTAAATGTTGGGAGTTAAAAATGTGCTACTTTTCTATTTATTTTCATGTTGCCTTGTAAATATCGCTCTGACCATCGATTTGCTTAGGCCATTCAAGATCTACCAACACTACCAGTATTCTTTTGGAGTAGAAGAGTTTAGTTTCTCATGAGCCCCTTCTTTTAGTTTGTCATGAGCCCCTTCTTTTAGTTTGTCATCAGCCCCTTCTTTTAGTTTGTCATCAGCCCCTTCTTTTAGTTTGTCATCAGCCCCTTCTTTTAGTTTGTCATCAGCCCCTTCTTTTAATTTGTCATCAGCCCCTTCTTTTAGTTTGTCATCAGCCCCTTCTTTTAGTTTGTCATGAGCCCCTTCTTTTAGTTTGTCATGAGCCCCTTCTTTTAGTTTGTCATGAGCCCCTTCTTTTAGTTTGTCATCAGCCCCTTCTTTTAGTTTGTCATGAGCCCCTTCTTTTAGTTTGTCATGAGCCCCTTCTTTTAGTTTGTCATGAGCCCCTTCTTGTGAAACTTCTTCAGTTCCCACCCCACTCTTTTGCTGACAATAAATGAACGGCCCCTAATGAACACATTGAATGAGCCGAAGTCTTCTGCCCCACTGATCCCCATTAGACTATGTTTGTCCTGTTTGCTATGTGGAGTTTTTGTTCAACACTTGGCACAACACATTTATGCCTTTGATAAAGATGAAAGCGTTTAGAATTTCTGCCACAAGGTGTGATAAATTAAAACAGTTGGGATTAACTAATATTAACGCAACAACAACAACAATCAATGTCGGCTACATTATGTTTGGAAGACATGCGATGCATCAGGGATATCAGGCAAGCAGAAGATATGGTAAACCCACCTGTCAAGATTACTTTCGTCGTTCTCCTCTACCCTATACCCACCCCACCCCACACCCCCCACACACATACACACACATTATAATGCATATATAAATGTAGGAGTACAACAATAATTATTTGTCTGTGTCTGGTCACAGGTCAGGCATGAGTAATGACCCCAAGGAGAGGACAGTGGCGGCCGCTGCACGACGCGCTGTGGTTCCTGGTCGTGCTAGCCATCGTCTCCATGTTAACCACCTTGCATTTAGGTGACAGCCTGGCCTGGTTCACGTCAAGGTCACCAGTAAAACTAACTGAGGTAAGAATAAATTATTGAAACTTCTTTTAAAAGTTTTCTGTTTCCCACAGAACATGGAACAGCGTGTAACCGTAGGGAAGCAGAAATCTACATAAAAGAAACACTTGCTGACCCTCGATTTGGTGGACTTCAGTTTCCCGTTGCTGACCCTCGATTTGGTGGACTTCAGTTTCCCGTTGCTTACTCTCGATTTGGCGGACTTCAGTTTCCCGTTGCTGACCCTCGATTTGGCGGACTTCAGTTTCCCGTATTTCAGATTTTCCAGACAAAATTCTGGATAATCGAATTTGTGCTATACCGTTATGTTCCGGAGATCAGCGATAATTCATGAGAGGTCTGCCAACAGCAGGTAACCCTGTCATGCATTAGAGATACATAGGGAGTTAGTGTCCATATTTTCATTGACCTGTCAGCAAACTAGAGGGTGATGTGGTCAGTATCACGCCTGGCCGCCTTTCCTTCCCCAACTCCAGAAGTCGGGTACCCATTTCTACAGCTGGATGACTGGCAGTGTTCCCTCTAAGCTATGCGGCCGAGCACAGAAAAAAAACCGCCCACAAATTATTTAGAGCCGCGCAAGAAGAAAACTGAATCGTAACGAGGCAAGTGGGCACACAGAGAATAGAAGGTAATTAAAATACACGGGGAGTTGAATTTCTACTGCGTCGTGGAAAAGGAGAATGTCCACTGAGCTGCTCAGGTATGCAAATTGATCTTGGTAACTAACACCAGACGTCGTGACCACCAACATTAGAGCCGTCCATTTTTGTTTTTTTAAATAGCAGTAGATTTACTACCGCTGTGGGAACGTGCAAAACCGTGTGTAACTCAAGTATGTGTTTTTGTAGTCTTAAAACTGGTACTGACAAAGACTCCTGCATCCCGTCCCCTATACTTTTCAGGCATAAATTTGGGTGGCTAGAGGTTTTAATGAGAATGTCACCTTTTAATGTGAAAGTAACTCTGTTCTAACCCATAATTAGATGGCCAGACAGGAAATTGTTGGATTGGGATATTAGGTATGTCCTGCTATCACACTAACTTAATCTTCTATTGTTTGGTAAACTCCGGTTATTTACTTACTTCTCGACATAGGGTGGGATTATGTTTCAGTGACCCCATAGTAAGTCGAAAATGATGGGATAAACAACTGTCTAAATAAATAACTACTACCACTGAATAAGTAAACAAAGAAATCATAATTGTAGTTAGCTAAATACCAGTACCTGAAAAGTACAGCAGGTTTACATATATATATATATATATATATATATATATATATATATGTACACAATGTAAAGGCCTGTACATTTAAGAACAGGATAAACCTGCTGTACTTTATATATATATATATATATATATATATATATATATATATATTCTGTTTTAAAATAGGCTGCTAGTGATATAGTACCCGTAGTAAATATGATTAATATAATAGGTAATGTTCATATACCTCTTCCTCAAAGTGGCGTTGGTTGTGTTGCATCACGGTCTGCAGCAAGACTGTCATATCTGCTCCTTTTTTCCCAGACACAACCGTCTTCAGCATGCTAGCGTATTTCTTAGGACTGGTCTTCTCTGCCAGTTTCCACCCATGTTCATTCCACCTAACTAGGGCAGCACATGGAGGCAGGGTCTTGGTTAGCTAATTAATAACTAACACCCTGGGCTACTGGCCGAAGCGATTTAGCTGCTAGTAGTTATCTTCTCTTTGGTGCTGTGGGTGCTCGTTCTCCCATTTCTTCTTGTGGCTGAGATACGCGTACGCGAAATATAAGGGGTCGTCCATTAATTACGTCAACAATTTTTAACCAATTTTTGTTGCCCCCTTACTCTTACATGTCAATAACTGTCAAGAATTCAAAGATCCTTCCCCTCCCTAATAAAATTATGTTAAAATAGGTTACATTTCCTAACACGCGCCTCCCCCTTCAAAACAAACAGACAAACAAACAAACCGGAAACCACGTCCCCATTCCCCAATCCCAAAGAAAAAATGTATAATTAATTTTAAGTGAAATGCTAACTACATATATATATATATATATATATATATATAATATATATATATATATATATATATATATATATATATATATATATGCGGGGCGTTCAGAAAGTAATGCACCACATCGTTTTTCTCAGGAGCTGTTTATTCAAAAAGCATGGAATTTATACATAATTTACAAGGCTATATCATGTAAAAATCGGTATTATTCAACATAATTCCCCCATCAACTTGTACGGCTTTACGCCAGCGCGAAACAAGTGCACGTATTCCCAGCCCGTACCAGATTTTCTCTTGATTATGCAGCCATTTCTTCCCTGCATGAATCACTCCTTCGTCATCTTCAAATCTTACCTCTCGGGGGTGCATCTTTAAGTGGACCAAACAGATGGAAATCAGACGGTGCCAAATCGGGACTACAGGGTGGATGGGGCAGTACAGTCCAACCCAATTTGGTGATTGCTTCCCGTGTTGCCAGACTTGTGTGAGGGCGCGCATTGTCGTGAAGGAGAAGCAGGTCTGCTGGATTCTTGTGCGGCCAAACTCTGCGAAAACGTTGACTGAATTTTTTCAATGTCTTAATGTAAGCTTTCGAACTGATTGTCTCTCCTCTTGGCATAACATCCATAAGAATCACACCTTCAATGTCCCAAAAGACAGTGATCATGACCCTTCCAGCTGAAGGAGTTGTCTTGAATTTCTTTCTTCGTGATGATTGCAGATGATGCCACTCCATTGACTGTCTTTTTGTCTCAGGTTCAAAATGATGTGCCCAGGTTTTGTCACCTGTTATGATCTTAGCCAAACAGTTCTCTCCCTCAGCATTGAAACGCTCCAACAATTCAGAAGAGATTTCTTTCCTTTGCAATCGATGGTCATTTGTGAGATTTCGAGGAACCCATCTTGCGTAAACCTCAGAAAACCTTAGAAAATTTGCACTACCATTGCTGACTGACAGCTTCAATGCCATTTGTTGAGTAGTGATACGCCTATCAGTAAGAATAATCCCCTCAGCGCATTTCAACATTTCTGCCTTGGCGGCTGTGGCAGGACGTCCATAGCGCTTCCGATCATGCAACTCCTTAACTCCACTTATTGATTCTTTGATTCTCTGAACCCAGCTACTGGCTGTACTCCTGTCGACTGCAAAACTTCCATACACATCACATAAACACTTGTGAATGTTCACAACAGTTTCCTTCTCTGCAACGAGAAATTCTATCACAATTCGCTGCTTATACCGCAAGTTGCTAACACGCTCAATTTCAACGGTTAGGGCGGCCATATTCTTTCCCCATTTGCGGTGCAATTTGGTTCACACAATCGGCACATGCCATAATTAAAGTCGCCATGAGAGACCAGTGCACTAACCTCTTCGCCACTCTTATTTATTCTTATATATTATTTATTCTTATTTATTAAACTAATAATAAAAATAAGTAGTGTACCTGAATTGTGTGTGGAGATAAAGATGTAGCACTCAAAACTGAATGAGACGGACGTTAGCTACTCGAAACTGACTGTCATCATCGGCGTTAGCGAACCATAGCTAACCAAGACCCTATCTTGCCTCCATGTGCTGCCCTAGTTAGGTGGAATGAACATGGGTGGAAACTGGCAGAGGAGCCAAGTCCTAGATATACGCTAGCATGCTGAAGACGGTTGTGTGTGGAAAAAATGGAGCAGATATGACAGTCTTGCTGCAGACCGTGATGCAACACAACCAACGCCACTTTGAGAGCGAAGGAAGAGGTGTATGAACATTACCTGTTATATTAATCATATTTACTACGAGTACTATAATATCGCTGGCGGCCTGACTGGCTGATTTGTAAGGAGCTTGGTCTACGAAATCCGGTAGTACCGGGTTCAAGTCCCAGGAGTGGGGATTTGTTTTTTTTTTTTTTTTTTGGTGGTACCACCAAAAAGGTCCCTGTGTCCACCCAGCCTTTAAAAATGGGTACCAGTAAAATCTGGGAAGGTAAATGCGGCCAGGCGTGATACTGACCACTTTCATGCGCCGATGGTCTCAGAAGTAACACCGTAACCCCAGTATGACTTAAAGTGGCACGGAAGCTGGGCTTTTACCTGTTTTTTTTTCCATATGGTTAAATGTTTCGTAAAATATTTATTATAAAATTTCCAACTCTGGCTTTCCCTCTGTTAATCCGGCAGACTGATGGCCTGTACTATTGAAGGTATAGTTGGAATAACGAAGAATATTCAAATGACACGACGTACGATGGACAAGTCATGACAATGCTGATAAAAGACTGTAACGTGACACATATAATGACTAACAATTCGTTTTTTTCTCATGCAGAACCCCAGGGGAAGATCGAAACAAGAGGCTCTGGGATATTTTGCAGCAAAAATTGGGAAAAGCAATGTCAAGGACGTCGATAAGACGCCAGACATTCAGCGTAGTATCGATACAAAAGATCGACAGCCATTCCATTTACTAGCTGCAGGAAAAAAAGACGTTAAAGATTCGATACATGAGCCTCATCGTGCTCACTATTCTGTATTCGATATATTTTATGGAAAGCTACAAAATAACTTACAAAATGGAGATTTTATGGACCGTCGCAATGTCTCTTGCCTGCAGAATCTGTATGATAAAATTTCACAGGTAAGATATAAAGTTACTCTTTGATATTCATTGTTATGTTACTATATGCTTTTTATATTATGCTTTTCATATTATGCTTTTAAAAATACCTTTCTTTGTATTTCTTTTATCATGTGATTTTTCACAGATTAGGAGACAAAGGATTAGTAATTAAGTTAGCAAGACCTGCTCTGATTGTTTTAATCTTTGGCTTCTTCTCTGCTTCTCTCTCTCTCTCTCTCTTTCTTCTTTCTCTCTCTCTCTTCCTTCTCTCTTGGCTCTCTTGTTCTTTCTCTTCCTACCCCTCTCTTTGTTTCTTTCTCTTTCTGTATATGTATGTTTCTTCCTCTTTTTCTTCTTCTTCTTCTTATTATTATTATTATTATAACTATTATTATTATTATTATTGCTGTTGTTGTAATTACTGTTATCGTTATTTTCCTTGTTGGTACTATTGTTATCATCTTAATTATTGAAGCAGCTTCCATAAATCTCAAACAGCATTAATTTTAAGAAAATAAACTTCTTCTTCTTCTTCTTCTTCTTCTCCTAATGTGTTCAAGCGCTGGGTCTAGACACATCCGGAGCTATGTTTCCTGGAGCTGTTTCCAGTTTCCGAAAACTGTACCACAGTGTCTCTTTCATATACAGACCCTCCTGGCAGAACATGAGTGTATAAACCAGCGTGTTATTGAACCTTCTAGTCCCTTGTTCTATTTTTTTTTCTACTCTCCTTTTTTTGCGTGGACATCGTTTCTGAAGAGTGACTCTGAAAGTTCAAGTCTTTATGTCCTCTTAATCTCACACTCAGCACAAACGCCCAGAAACAAGGAGCAGGTTCCGTCACGTGATTTTCTTAACAGGATAAAAAAGGCCTCAGACAAGAATAAAGCAGAGAAATAAATAACTTCGTTGAATATATTTTGAAATGCATTCCTTCTGGTCCTGTAAACATCGGCTGGAACTTCGGTGACAAGAAAATTAATTATATACTTTATTTGCTGCCAGGGAGTGCCTCTTTTTACTTTTTGTAAATCACTTTGTTAAAGGAAATCTCGTTTATTTGCTACTGTTAATTCTTTCCTAATAGGCAGCAACGTTTTTGTTTCTGGGGACTGTAAAATTATATTTAGGGTTCCTCCGCGTGTTAAAACTTTTAGAAACATCGGGTTAGACCGAAACGATTACCATTCGTTAAGGCACATTCGCTCAGTTATTGTTTGAGCCGGGCGAGAAAATGGCTGCGCTGATGTGGCGATACAGTTATCAGAGCTAGTGAACTAATGTCCAAGATCCGTACATACTTCTTCGCTGATGTTTATAGGAGTAGTTTTAGCCTGGCACACAGAAGCAAGGCTAGCACAGGTCTCCATAAAAGTGTATTATTTCGAGAAGCCTGTGTTTAATAATCCACTCCAGGTACTCAAGCTAGCCACAGTAAATCATCGTATCTAAGCTTGTGTTAGAGTCCACTCCTGGTATCCAAGCTAGCCACAGTAAATCATCGTATCTAAGCTTGTGTTAGAGTCCACTTCAGGTAACCAAGCTAGCCACAGTAAATCACCGTATCTAAGCTTGTGTTAGAGTCCATTCCGGGTATCCAAGCTAGCCACAGTAAATCACCGTATCTAAGCTTGTGTTAGAGTCCACTTCAGGTAACCAAGCTAGCCACAGTAAATCATCGTATCTAAGCTTGTGTTAGAGTCCATTCCGGGTATCCAAGCTAGCCACAGTAAATCATTACCAGTTCCACACGATGCTTGTTGTTTAACACCTTTCTGTCAGCGGCTGCCAAGAACATTCCACGCGCAGTCCCAGGTAGATATAGCCACATAGGGATATGGTGTTAGTGCCCATATTTTCTTTGACCTGTCAGCACACTAGAGGGTGATATGGTCAGTATCACGCCTGGTCGCCTTTCCTTACCCAACTCTAGAAGAAGTCGGGTACCCACTTCTACAGCTGGGTGACTGGGGCGCCTCCGGCCGGATACGAAACCCCGACCTTCGCCATGATAGATCAGTGCACTAAACACTTCGCCACTCATACGCCCAGGCAAATATAACAACAACAGTGTTGTTTGTCCAGTGTACATAAAACAGAATGATCTACCTTTGACACATACAACCTAGTCCCGATCAAAGGCATTTTTTAAATAAATCACGCCCTGTCTTTAAACATTCTGCCCAAATACCGCGATGTGAGGTGTATATTTGGTCAAGACTGTTCTGTCCGGATAAGCCTCTATGTTTTTTTAAAATTATTTTCCGCGGCTTCAAGGTAATTCTAGGATTAATAGTCTTCAAATGAAATATCTAAACATCAAAGCCAGGGCTTGTATGGAATTTTGTCTCGTGTAACTGGCGCCTCGAGACCGGCAAGCACGATAACTATTCCATTGTTATGGTATTTCGTTTTATGGTCCAGAATTAACGCGTTCCGAAAGCATTACTTTATGAGCCTAGAATCTTTATTTTCATAAACCTTCTAAAGCGCGACTTGGAAAAACTTGACCGCGTGTTCCCCTCACTTAGCTTCATCTGTTAAGTCTAAGGTTTCTCCAAGTAACGTCTTCTTTTTCTTTCAGATGTTTTTATATATTTTCAACCATGGCAACTCTGGAGCCTCTCTTTAACTTCGCAAAAGTTTATCGTTTGTGTATCTAATTTAGTTCTCACAGCACCAGCATCATTTAACTCAGTTCTTTATTACTGGCAGCAAATAATAACAAAAGAAACACATAAAAAGGATTTGGAAAGGAGTCCAGTAATAATATTGTTTACATATTTTATGCAGTAAGAATATAAAGGAATTAATACGAACAACCAGTTCACTGCAGTGTGAGTTTCTGTATGCACAATTTAGGTGGCGCTATGAATGTGACATGAGAGGCAAGAGGGCGGCAAGTTAGGTGGCGCTATGAATGTGACACGAGAGGAAAGAGGGCGGCAAGTTAGGAGGCGCTATGAATGTGGCATGAAAGACAAGATGGCGACAAGTTAGGTGACGCTTTGAATGTGGCATGAAAGACAAGAGGGCGACAAGTTAGGTGGCGCTATGAATGTGACATGAGGGCAAGAGGGCGGCAAGTTAGGTGGCGCTATGAATGTGACATGAGAGGCAAGAGGGCGGCAAGTTAAGTGACGCTATGAATGTGACATGAGAGGCAAGAGGGCGACAAGTTAAGTGGCGCTATGAATGTGGCATGAGAGGCAAGAGGGCAGCAGCCTGGAAAGCTTGGGTAACTATTGATGTAGACTATACTGTAACAGAGAAGATTGCAGAGACATTTGTTGTGTGTCTAAAATCTTTGATATTGCAGTAGTTCTTTTATTTTCGTGGAAATGAGAGCAGAGTGTTCATAGCAGCTGATGCCGTGGAGATCACGGAACAGAAGCAACGTGTCGAAATGAGAACAGATGATGGTTGATTGCTTGAAGGCCGGGAGTGGACCTAAAGAAGCAAACGTCTCGTCAGAATATAGACCCAAGACTTTAGCCAGGTTTGCTGTTACTATGAACATGGAAGGATAGAATGGAAAGGATCTTGGACAGCATCACTATCACTCTAGGACAGCCATTTTTTCCCCTCAGATACTTGAAGCGGAAGAACTATGATGACATACACCGCTATTCTGCTTGTACACATTTAGGCAGTGTACAGTGTGTACGTGGGTCGTGGCTTATCTGAGAGCTAAGAGCAACAGGAATAAGGTGAAGACGTGCGTGGAAATATGATATTCTTCACGCATTTATCTTCGAGTGTCCAGCAAGGCAGTGATAACACTGGGCTACGTGTCCTTGGGGTTTACTCCGACTTTTTCTCTCTAAAGTCTCTTGAAGGTTCAGTTTCTGATTATTTACATGGTCTATTTGCGCAGTTTCAGTGGGCAGCTAATCAAAAGTTCTAGAAGGATGGTAAATCCAGTACAGGTGTCATCACTCTGAAGGAGATATTGAAAAGGAAATCGGAGCACTTGTGGATGTGTTCGGTGTTCATTGATAATGATAATTCCTTCCTTCCTTCCTTTCATCCCTCCTTCCTTCCTTCCGTAAGCACTTGTGGATGTATTCGGCGTGCACTAATGATGATAATTCATTCCTTCCTTCCTAACCAAACAACCATCCAGCCAAGCAGCCAAGCAGCCAACCAACCAACCAACAAACCAACCAACCAACCAACCAACCAACCAATCAATCAACCAACCAACCAATTGACAAATGAACTAAATGACTGATTAACCGGCCGTTTCTTTTGCCTGTACAGTCACACAGTTTGTCATCAACTACATAATCTCACAAGTAATCACCATTTATACAGTCCTACAGTTCGTCACCCTCTACATAATCTCACAAGTAATCACCATTTATAAAGTCACACAGTTCGTCACCCTCTACATAATCTCACAATCTATCACCATTTACACAATCACACAGTTTGTCATCAATCTACCTTACCACTGGCCTGATCGAGATGGATTTTTCGAAACAACCAAAAACTTAATAACCAGCCAACATCTAGTGGACGGCTGAGGTGAAGGTTTTGAAAGCAGAACCTCTCTTGTGATCTTAGGAAAAAAAGTTTCCTGGTTGTCAATTTTTGTCTTGACGCTGATGAAAGAATCAAGTTTCACTCTCGCTAATTGACAGTAGGTTTCTTGCTATCTGTATCTGTCAGCGTGCCCTTCACTCGTCGTCCCTTTATCACGGAATCTTTGGATTATCTATCTGCGCACTCCATCCATCCTTGTCCATGGCTCTCCTTGCCGCTAGCTGTTATCTTGGCATATTTTTAGCCTTACCGTTATCTGTTTTGAAATAAAGAAGACTTTGTGTGAAGTCTGATTAGCATAAGACAATTGTTGATAATTTAGCTTCATTTATGGAATTAAAAAAAAATATTTTATTCGTATTTTCATTCTGTGTGTGAACTTTAGAGAAGTAAACGTTTATTATTTGGCTGATAACTAGCAGAAATGCATTATTCTTTCCTCTGTATATTAATTATATTATCTATTGTTTTCTTGAACAAAAAACCGCTTGTCTAAGTAAACAATTAGATTACTTGTTCTTCGAACGGACCACTTGTTTAAATAAATAATTATATTACTTGTTCTTAGAATGTACCACTTGTCTAAGTTAATAATTATATTACCTTTTCTTAGAACGAACCACTTGTCTAAGTAAATAATTATATTACTTGTTCTTAGAATAAACCACTTGTCTAAGTAAACTTCGACACGGGGCTACAAAATCAAGGCTGGTTTGTTCAAGTAATCTATTGATGAGGATCATTAAATGATTACATTTAACTTCGTTTGGCAAAGCTGCTTTGAACTACAGAGTGAAAGTTGTCACTCTTTTCATCTGCAGGCCTGGAAAGCTAGGAGCCACATATAAAAGTAACATAAAAATTCCTCTAAGTAAATGCCGTTCAACATTTCCATCCATTTCCACAGCTAGCCTGTACTTCCTTATCTTTCACGACCTCTCCCTTATTATCATCGTATTTCATTAGGATTTCTGAGCACGTAGCACGCGCCAGCGGATCTCAGACTTTTTTCGAGCTTGCATCCTCTTTATCCCTAGCCACATCCCTAACGAGATTCTTCTACCCCCAAACCACTTATCACTTGGTTCTGATGCCCCCTATCGTTTCATTTTCTTTCGCCAATCCAACTCCCAAACCCTCCCCCCCCCCCCCCCCCGATTTCCTCACCTCCTACTTTTGGAGCCACTGGTATAGAGTAAATAATGAACTGTCTTTTCATGAAAAAAGGATCTGGTCTTAAGACACATTACTGAGTAGTTTCAGTCAACATAGCTTTAAATATGGCTACCAGGCACGTCGGTGGTGAGACATTACCTCCAGGATGGTGAATATTTGCCTACAGGGCAAGGCACACCAGAAGCCTAATTTCTTGAGGCGGTCAGTTTCAGAAATTCAAGACAAGCCAGCTGTAATCCTTCTTCATCCCGGTGAGATGGACCTTTCTTACCCTCTTAGAAGTGAACCTCGACGCGAAGCTCTCCGTCTCGTCTAATCTTCTAGTCCAAGTAACTGAATACAAGCAATTTAAAGTGTATGATATCCTACATCCTCTTTTTATCCTTGGCTGGGAGAAGAAACTGGTTCATTACACGGATACATAGAATCTTCAAGCAAGGTAAAAGAAAATTTAGAGGGGGGGGGGAATGAACGTTTTTAACACATGCGTTCCACAAAAACAGAAATAAAGATAACAAGAGAAGAAAATGGAGTGTAGAGGGCTGTAATAGAGGGAAACATGGAAGAAACAAGAACACAAAGATAAGGAGGTGGACAAGACGAACTAAAATATTGTTAATAACTGAAAGAGGTTTATGGAAAATAGAAAAAAGAAAATAAGGGGAAAAAGGGGTGGGGGGAGTGTGTAGAAATAACACTCAGAGCTTTTCTCTGAGTTAAGATGGAGATAAATTACAATAAATAGACGTATGGATGGATGGATGGATGGATGGATGGATGGATGGGCACATAGACACAGAGGTAATATAGGACACATTAAAAAAGTAATTTAAATACAGAAAGGAACTATAGTAGAGGAACTAAGCAGAGGAACTATAGTAGAGGAAACAATAGTGGAGGCACTTTAGTAGATGAGCTATAGTAAAGGAACAATAGTGGAGGAACTATAGTAGAGAGCTACAGTAGAGGAAAAATAGTGGAGAAACTATAGTAGATGAGATATAGTAGAGGAACAATGGTGGCGGAACTATAATAGAGAAACAGTAGTGGAGAAACTATAGTAGATGAGATATAGTAGAGGAACAATAGTGTAGTAACTATAGTAGATGAGCTATAGTAGAAGAACAACAGTGGATGAACTATAGTAGATAAGCTATAGTAGAGTAACTATAGCAAAGAAAGTGTAATTAAGGAACTATAGTAGAGAAACTATAATGGATGAACTCCAGAAGATGAAGAATAATAAACATGTCGGGGGAGGGGGGGGAAGGGGAGGGGAAACATACAAAAGAAGACTAAGAAACTAGCAACTACTTGGAAACTAGCTACTGCTTGGAAACTAGCTACTGCTTGGAGACTAGCTACTGCTTGGAGACTAGCAACTGCTTGGAAACTAGCTACTGCTTGGAAACTAGCTACTGCTTGGAAACTAGCAACTGCTTGGAGACTAACAACTGAAACTAGCACGCGAAACTAGCAATTAGAAACAAGAGAAAGCGAAAAAGAAAAGAGAATTCACTCCCCCTTTTTCCCCTGTGGATGTTAACAGCGGTTCAGTAATCAAAGACTTGAAAAACTAAAACCCAATAAACGGGTTAAACTAGCAAAGATTTGAAAAACTAAAACCCAATAAACGGGTTAAACTAGCAAAGATTTGAAAAACTAAAACCCAATAAACGGATTAAACTAGCAAAGATTTGAAAAACTAAAACCCAATAAACGGGTTAAACTAGCAAAGATTTGAAAAACTAAAACCCAGTCAACGGGTTAAACTAGCAAAGATTTGAAAAACTAAAACCCAACCAGCGGGTTAAACTAGCAAAGATTTGAAAAACTAAAACCGAACCAACGGGTTAAACTAGCAAACCCCAGTAAACTTAGTGTCATTGTTCCCATATGCATGCATCGTTTTGCCTTTCAACAGTTGCACATTCCGTGCTGTCGTTCGTAGATACTGTCCAAGGAAATCTTTATGTCTGAAGATAAGACTGAGACCAGAAAGTTGATCTTATTGTTTCTAATTCTTCTGATATGGAGAGAGCTTAGGAGTAGTGCATTCGATAGTGAACTGTATTCTCATGTGATGAAGTAGACATGGGCACGATGCTGGCACTGTCAAGCGAATCGTTGCTAATTCACTCGTGTCGTTGCTAAGTCACTCGCGTCTTTGCTAAGTCACTTGCCTCGTTGCTAAGTTACTCGCGTCGTTGCTAAGTCACTCGTATCGTTGCTAAATCACTCGTGTCTTTGCTAAGTCACATCTGTCGTTCCTAAGTCAATCGTGTCGTTGCAAAGTCACTCATGTCGTTTCTAAGTCATCCCTATCGTTGTTAAATCACCCCTATCGTTACTAAGTCACCCGTGTCGTTGCTAAGTCACTCGCGTCGTTGCTAAGTCACCCGTGTCGTTGCTAAGTCACTCGCGTCGTTGCTAAGTCACTCGTGCCGTTTCTAAGTCATCCCTATAGTTGCTAAGTCACCCGTGTCGTTGCTAAGTCACTCACGTCGTTGCTAAGTCACTCGTGCCGTTAATAAGTCATCCCTATAGTTGCTAAGTCACGCCTGTCAGTGCTAAGTCACTCGTGTCGTTGTTAATTCACATCTGTAGTTCGTAATTCATCCCTTTCGTGGCTAAGTAACCCCTGCAGTTGCTAAGTCACCCCTATAGTTGCTAAGTCATCCTTGTCATTGCTAAGTTACCCCTGTCGTTGCTAAATCACTCGTGTCGTTGCTAAGTCACTACTGTCGTTGCTAAGTGATCCCTGTCGTTGCTAAGTCACCCCTGTCGTTCCTAAGTTATCCCTGTCGTTGCTAAGTGACCTCTGTCGTTGCTAAGCCACTCGTGTCGTTGCTATGTCACCCGTGTCGTTGCTAAGTCACTCGCGTCGTTGCTAAGTCACTCCTGTCGTTTCTAAGTCATCCCAATAGTTGCTAAGTCACGCCTGTCAGTGCTAAGTCACTCGTGTCGTTGCTAATTCACACCTGTGGTTCGTAATTCAGCCCTGTAGTTGCTACATCACCCCGTTTTGTTGGTAAGTCACCCCTGTAGTTGCTAAGTCACCCTGTAGTTGCTAAGTCACCCTGTAGTTGCTAAGTCACCCCTGTAGTTGCTAAGTTACCCCTGTAGTTGCTAAGTTACCCCTGTAGTTGCTAGGTCCCCACTAATTCTCGTTACGAATTCTCAAGAGCTCAGCCTCTTAGTTCACCATCCGTAAAGCGCATTTAATCTGCTATCTTAACTGTGCTAAGCGGTTGTTCCTCCAACTGGAATGCAAGGTTCACTTCTCTCAGTTCTTGACCCTGACTAGTCTCTCGGGTCACCGAGGAGTCGCTCATCTTCATCTGTGCCAGGTATATGCAGGAATTTTAAAAAAATTACTCTGTATCTCCATACCATGTTTTGACTGACAGAATAGATTCGTTGTGACAGGTATATCAGGAGATCATCCTTGGGAGGTAGATGGTACTATACGGTTTGTTTTTCCTGCTTGGTCCTTCCTGACATGTGAATGATGGTCATTCTGGTTAAGTGTTCTCTGTAGGTCACGTGTGTTGTTGCAGCCTGAAGATTGTCCGTCTGTGTCTTTGGCCTAAGTTGTTGATGTTGTGTGTGAGGTTAGATTTAAACTACAGTCATTATCTCCTGTCTTTTCTTACTCTCTCATTCGGAATTACGAGAAAGCATTCAGTACAAACATAAAGACTATCCTGCTATATGGTTCGGAGACATGGGCTATGGCCAAGACGATACACCAGAGGATATAAACATTCGTGAATTACTGCTTGAGGAGGATTTTAAACATTAAATGGCAGGACAAGATCAGGAACGAGGAGGTCTGGGAAAGGGTAGGACAAGAACCTATGAACCCACAAATCATGTCTAGGAAATGGAAGTGGATATGCCACACTCTGAGGAAGCCTGACACCAGCATAGCAAGACAGGCACTGACATGAAATCCTCAAGGAAATAGAAAACGAGGAAGACCTAGACTTACTTGGAGAAGATAAATTATGACAGTGCTCAGAGACAAGGGATACACATGGAAGGAAGTAGAGAACAAATCCAAGAACAGGGATGACTGGAGAGTCTTTATCCGTGGCCTATGCTCTCAGGAGAATGAAAGACGTTGATGATGATGATGATTCACCATGTCTGTGTATAATGTATGCAAATATAGTTCACTACAAAGAAAGCTTTTCGTAGTTCACGCATCAGCTGAGCATGCGCAGTAGTGTCACAAATAAAATGTAAGAACATACAAGAGGGATATATCAATAAACATACTTCAGTTAACAAAATGGTGAGTGCTCTGGTGTCGTGGGATCAAGGTGAGGACTGCGTGGTTCGGGGTTAGGCGTTCGCCACATGTGTTAGAGGTCGCGGGTTCGATCCCATCAGAAATGGTAAAGGTAAATGTAAAATATCGTGGACACAAAAAAGAACAAATATATCTATACTACAAGAGCTTAATATTGAAGAAGGCTGGCTAGTAAAGAGGATTAAAGAGAGAAAACTTAAATATTTTGGACACATTAAACGTCATGATAATTAAGAGAAGACCGTATTGGAAGGATACATAATGGGAAAAAGAAAAAGAGGAAGACCAAAACGAAGATGGCTGCAAGAAATCGTTGACGATCTGCAAATGGACGCAGCAGCAACAGGCCATCTTGCTCACAACCGAGAGGCCTACAGGAGTGCTGTTAGGGAGGCAAAGTTCCGCAAGGGACATGCAAATGAATGAATGAAATGTAAAATTCCCGTTTCCACGCCATTAAGGCATATTGAGGAATACGGTGTTAGGCCTGTATTTTCCATGACCTTTGGCACATGAAAGTGTGATGTGGTCAGTATCATGCCTGGCCGCTTGACCTTCTATTCAAAATTCTAGGAAAAATCGACCACGGATACTGGTGCAGCTTTGTACCTGCTGACTCCCACACCCGTTATGAGGTATCAGAACAAGCAGGTGAGCAGATACCGGGGTTGTCCTAACTACGCTGAAGCCATTTACGAACAGTGAACGAAAGAACGAAGGCTCAAGTATGGAAACTTATCCGCTTCATCTGAATATCAGTTCTAAATGAAGCACACACACACACGATCGTTCCAATATTTGTATTTCAAAACATTATAAATTTCATGTATCAAAGATAATTTATGTCTCTTCGTTATATTAGCCCTTTTAAATTTGTTGCTGAACAATCCAGGCGTAAGACTCAAAGACTGCAAGGATTCTTCAAAGAGAAAAGAGCAAGTGAGAGTTTATAAAATTGCAAAAGAATCATTATGGACAGAAGCTGTGCACCAGGGGAAAGAGAAATGGCCCTTCTGTTTCAACTATGACGCATTCACCTAACTTTCAAATCAACTTTTATACGAAGAATAGACAGTCGTCCAATTTTGAAAACCATCTTTTATACGAAGAATAGACATTCGTCCAACTTTTATACGAATAACAGTCATTCGTCCAACTTTCAAACCAACTTTTTATACGAAGAATAGACAGTCGTCCAACTTTGAAACCATCTTTTTATACGAAGAACAGATATTCGTCCAACTTTCAAACCAACTTTTATGCGCAGAACAGACATTCGTCCAACTTTCAAACCATCCTTTATGTGAAGTACAGACATTCGTCGTTGCCAGGAAGAAGACATGAGGATAATGTAAGATTATTTTTCTCTGTTTCAGATTTAGCGTATTTGTCATAGCATTGCTTACAACAGATTTTCTCGACACCACATTTGTAAAGAGTAATATAAAGAACAGTTTTTTTTATTGATTCTGTCAACCTAATATCCTCCATGCGTATGGCAAATACAAAGGGAAAAAATCTATTTCATTTAGGCATCTCTCTATCTTCAGTATTGTCTTTATTCACACTTTGTTCCTCTGGTTACAAGACGTTTTAGAGCTGGAACTAAAAAGTATTGAATTCTGGCTAAAAGACACTGCTCTTAAAAAGCACTTTGACACTCTGTTTCAACGTTATTTTAAACTTTGCCTTGAAGGTAAATTCTCTTTTTATATGGCACTTTATTATATAGTTATTTATTATAACTTTATTATATAACTTTAAGTTATGCCTAAACAAACAGAAAACACAGACACACGCACACACACACACACACACACACACACACACACACACAAGGACACACACGTTTCAATTTTCTTCCGGAAGGACACGTTAGTTCTGCACCCAAAAGACACACTGGAGCTCTAACATGAAACTTTTTGGTGTTTAAACTAAATCACACTTTTGAGCTTTGCTTAGAAAGACTCCACTATGTGTGTCTCAATATCTGTTATGACCATTTTTGCCTTTTGGAGTCCAGCCCATGAACTTGTTTCATATGCCTGTGTATTTTCTATTTTTAAGCTCATAATCACCCACAGCCATCTTCTTCTGCTAGCAGAATATGCTATAGGGTAGATAACTTTGCTTAAGTTTTTTTTTTTTTGGTTTGGTAATTTAAAACCCCTCTTTGTTTGTTGCAATTGATTCTTTTTCGTTGTACTCGCCCTTGAGTTCATGCTCAAGAGTGCAATTGAAAATTATGGGAGTTCTGTGTGGGCGAGTGAGCAAAAATTTTGCCTGGACTTTTCGAGAAGATTTACCCAGCCAGAGTCTATGCAAGAATGCTGCTTTGAGTCGGTCAGCTGTAGCTGTTTGTGTCGCGTGGGAGGTTATGTAGATATTCAAGTTGTTTCGATTCCTATGGCGGCGGTAACAATAGTTTGTAGTTAGTTCAGCCGCCAGGAATCTTATTTATTATGTGTTGCTGCTTCGTTTGTGATATCTCTTGCTATATTTTGTCCATGTCGACTGTTTCCATCATCATTATGTGACGTGAATTGCACCCGTATTATGACGGCCTCGACTTCTTAGATGATCTTCATTCGCCAGGTTACTGTTCGTGTTTTTTTTTTTTGGGGTTGTCTGAAAAGAGTGCATTATTTTCAAGAATTGTGTAAATCACGTTAAGAGTGTGTTTTGCAGATCGAGAATCTTCGATCGCCTGCCGTTTTCAAGACTAAATTCTTTCTTAACTCATAATCTGTTTTAGTAGTCACTTCAATACATTCTTAGAGTTTTGTTTTTCTTAATCCTGCTTCCCATGATAATCTTTTATATTCTTTGCTTCCCCCCCCCCTGAATTTTGTTCTATTTTCTTTTCTTTTTAATCACACTCAGTTCATACAAAAGCATTGTTTTAAAGAACAAGGGGCTTCACAGCCGTTCTCAGGCTTGAAAGGGGCTCCGCAGCTGTTCCCATGTTAGAAAAGGGCTCCACAGCTGTTCCCATGTTAGAAAAGGGCTCCACAGCTGTTCCCATGTTAGAAAAGGGCTCCACAGCTGTTCCCATGTTAGAAAAGGGCTCCACAGCTGTTCCCATGTTAGAAAAAGGCTCCACAGCTGTTCCCATGTTAGAAAAAGGCTCCACAGCTGTTCCCATGTTAGAAAAAGGCTCCACAGCTGTTCCCATGTTAGAAAAAGGCTCCACAGCTGTTCCCATGTTAGAAAAAGGCTCCACAGCTGTTCCCATGTTAGAAAAAGGCTCCATAGCCGTTCTCAGGCTAGAAAGAGGGTCGACAGCCGTTCTCTGGACAAAAAGAAAAAAAAATAAACAGAATCATTTCTCGTTTTAAATTTCCTTTTTCTTTGGTGGCTCTTCCGGATTTCTTTTCCTCGGTCGAAATTAGAATAAGCGATTAAAGCAATAATTCTAACTTATCTGTCCAAAATATAGCCGAAGCTAATGCGTTACGAGATTTACTGACATCCACGTCTACCCGCCCTGCTCCACGCTTCAGTTGGCCCTGCTGTCCAAATATGAAACGTACAGCTCCACAGATTACAAGGAGCATGTTTCGCACCAGACCTGTAGGAGTTAGTGCTATGAAACGCCTACTTCGAGGAGGTTATTCAAGTTCACCATAAAAGATGTTCTATTTATAGGTCATTAGCTGATTACCCGGCGTTGCTCGGGAATTTATTTATTATTAATACCGCGGAGTGGATTTGAGATTGCCATGTTTCTCCCATGGGAAACCTTATGTTGCTTGCTCAAGAGTGAATAAGATTAAATAAAAAATTATTTAGTCTTGCTTCTAGAGGCGAAACTAAAATTGTTGTATATAATCAAGTTTAGAGTTAAATTAATATTATAGTGGATTTGTAAAAGACTTTATAATGTGTAGGCTGCCCATATGACCTGTTGATCGTGATCGAGAACGCAAGTCTCATTGGAGATTGCAATCTCTTAAAGTTAAAAGTGAGATCGTTCGGAATGAGTGATATGCGTGGGATAAAAATTGCTTCACCCTCTCCCTGTCCTGTTAAGATAGTCGCTTCAACTGCATTGCCCAGCATCCTCTTTACACACAGCTTCTGCCGTTGAAAAGTTTCGGCGGGTCGAGGTTCCGTAGCAAAATAATAGGAGATCCCACAATAATTTTCACCCCGTCTCACCACCATGCGGATGGGTGCTGAACTTGGACGTAAACGGCATCAAGAGTGTCACAGATTCATGGAATCGACACTAATATCGGTCGTTTTCGAATATTTTTACATGTCACCCTCATCCTACCCCCACCCTTAGGCCCCCATGTCGACGGAGGATGAACTTGGATTTAAACGGCATCGGGAGTGTTACTATTCATCTGAGCGACCCCGAAAACTATGGATTCGACACTAATATCGGTCTTTTCGATTACTTTTACATGTCACACCCATCCTATCCCCACCCCATGCTCTCCTAGGGATGTTTTACCCCCACAGTACTTTTCTCCAGATTGTAAGTCATATGTGTACCAAGTTTGGTTGAAATTGTTCTATTCGTTCCAGACTTGTGCTGTAACATATATACACACATACACTTATCCATTTGTGTGTGTGCATGTGTATATATATATATATATATATATATATATATATATATATATATATACAAGGGCCATCCACACAGAAAGTCTTGAGCAAAATTTTTTACAATCAGAATTTATAAATAGAAAAAATATAAATGTATCACCTTAACTGCACCTTTTTCTTCACTTTTCAACATAATCTCCATTTCTCTGCACACATTTTCCTCACTGCTCTGCAAGTTTAAAAATATCCTTCCGGCAGAATTCCGCTCAAGTTGACCGACGGCACAGACACACCGTTTTTTAAGTTCTCTCCTGTGGGACCCAGCGGGCATAAACTTTTCTATAACCTAGGGTTTCGATCATTTCCTTTACTGCATTGTGCCCTATTCCAAGATTTACAGCGATTTCAGATACTGCAACACGTCTGTCTTCTTTAATAATATCGTCAACCCTTTCCACGTTGCGTTCCGTGGAGGCAGTTCGAGGGCGACCGCTGCGAGGCATATATTGGAATCTTGTGTTTCCATCTTTGAAGTGTTTCACACACCTCCTAACACTGCTAGCACCCATACACACATCTCAATAAGCAAGCTGAAGTCTTTGGTGAATTTCAGCAGTGAGGATTTCCTCTTTTAACGACGAACTCAATAACAGCATGTTGACGAAACGAAACTTCAGCACCCGCTATTTTGTTTATGCTTCGCTTGATCACGTGACCCATGATGGTGACGTCATGTGACCTCTACATGAAGTGCAAAGGATGCAGATAAGGTAATACATTTACATTTTCTCTATCTATAAATTCTGATTTTTTACAACATTTTGCTCACGACTTTCGGTATGACCCTCGTAGATGAAACAGTAAACAATGAGATATTTGACTGCGCATGAATAAACAATGAGATATTTGACTTCGCATGAGTAAACAACTAGATATTTTATAGCGCATGGACTTTTAAGTCCTGTAGATAAGGAACTTTTATTTTTTCTCTCTGGGACTAGGTGGAACTTGGAACTGACTTGCTTGGCGCAAGAATACTTCCAGTTTAATGAATTTCATGAAGAAGGAAATAGCTGTGGTTCGGTGTCAGGCGTGTTTCATTGAACCTACTGTTAAAAATAAGTACCTGGTACTTGTGTTATGTAACACAACCGAAATATGCGAATATCAGTCTGTAAGGTGAACTACACCAAAGTATATTGCAAACACTGAATAAGTGCGATGAAAAGAAAATCAAATAAATGCTCTCGTCAAAAAATAATCTTATCCAGTTATACTTAAGAAAGTTTTAAACAAAACATCAGTTTCTCACTTTTCCTCATTTTTCGTGGATTCAAGACCTCTTTCTTAACTCTCTCTCTCTCTCTCTCACTCTATCTATCTATCTATCTATCTATCTATCTATCTATCTATCTATCTATCTATCTATCTATCTATCTATCTATCTATCTATCTATCTATCTATCTATCTACCTACCTACCTACCTACCTACCTACCTACCTACCTACCTACCTACTACCTACCTACTACCTACCTATCTATCTATCTATCTATCTATCTATCTATCTATCTATCTATCTATCTATCTATCTATCTATCTATCTATCTATCTATCTATCTATCTATCTATCTATCTATCTATGCTTCTGCAAGGGTTTTCCACAAACGCCTGTCCTTTGCCTTTTTCCCCTCTTGCCCAAGTGACCCCTCTAGTGCTCAACATCCTCTCTGTTGTACTTCTCCATGTCTCCTTTGGTCTACCCTTACTTCTTTTCCCCTGCTGTGTCCATCTTAGTGTTATTTTTGGTAATGAGTCGTCAGTCATCCGGTGCATATGTCCCAACCATCAGCAGTGTCTTTCCTCAATAATTGCTGTCAGTGGTTTCATCTACATTTCTGTCAACACCATAAGAAATAATATTTTGTTGGCAGAAATGCAGATGAATCCACTGACAGCAATTATTGAGGAAAGACGATGGCTATGGTTGGGACATATGCTCCGGATGACTGACGACTCATTACTAAAACTAACACTAAGATCGACTCCACAGGGGAACAGAAGTAAGGGTAGACCAAAGGAGATATGGAGAAGAATAACATAGAGGATATTGAGCAATTGAGGACACACTTGGGCAAGAAAGGAAAAAATGGCAAAGGACAGGTGTTTGTGGAAAACCCTTGCGGAAGCCCCATGTGACCTGGGCACTTAAGGTTCTGAGAGAGAGAGAGAGAGAGAGAGAGAGAGAGAGAGAGCGACAGAGACAGAGAGTTAAGAAAGAGGTCTTGAATTCACGATAAATGAGGAAAAGTAAGAAAATGACGTTTTGTTTTGTTGGTTCTTATATACGTATTCTTCTTTTTCTTTGAGCAGTTGCTGAATTCAGAAGCTTTCCGAGCCACTGAGCCTCACTGCTGCAGACAAGACACTCCTCCATTTCTCTCTGTCCTTGATCTTTTCTTGCCAATATATGAATATTTTTTAAAAAATTGGTTTAAAAGTTTTACCATTTCTAAATAGTTCTTTTTGTGTGTTAGTTGTTGTTAGTGGGTCAGGTAATGGCTACATCTGGATTCTTCCAGTTCTTTTAAATGAGAGCATATCCAGTCTGAGCTTCTGCTCCGTCCAAATGATCTAAAGAAATGTAACTGGAAAGTAAGCCAAACTACCAGCACTGTTATACCCCACGCCAACCTGGTAATAACAATTTAGGATGGAATCTGCCGTGCGTTTTTTCGATCATTGCATTTCCAGACGGAAACGCATCTGTTGGCTTGTGCACGCACCGTCCATTTTTTTTTGTTGTTGTTGGAAAGTTAGTTTCTGTTAACTAAACCAGATGTGGTTCATTACGCACATCATCGTCTTCATCATTTGGCTTTAATCTCACGGAAGTTTCAATATCCATCATCTCTAAACACATAAAGTAATTAAAGGTTGCAAAATGTTAAAAGATGGAGGGGGCAGAGATACAAGAAGCTTATAAGAAATTTTCAAAACAACTGAGAAGGGAAGATGATCCACCCCCCTCCCCCTCCCCCAACCCCAGAAAAATGAAGTAAACCTAAACTGTTTTAAGACAGACCCGGTTTGGAAAAAAAGGGGGGGGGGGTAGAAGGGGAAGGAAAATACGAGCTGAGGTTGTACACCTGGCTCCCGGGATGTTGACGTGGGTCCGCCAGGTTTTTCCTTTTTTTTTATTATCTAGCACTGTGGACCCGGTAATAACCGACCACAGAGTCCGACCTGGCCCTCCAAGGCTGCATTTAAAACCATAATAATTTATCAGAGACCACAGAGACCACCATGCAAGCAGCCGTGAGAAGGGAAACAGCCTAATTATAACAGCAGTAAAGATCAGCAAACCTTGAGGTGACTACTCTTCTCTCTGAACAAACACGTCAATGCTCTGATCTTCTCCACGAGGTAGTCATCAAAGCACAAGGACGTGTAGCTTCCGTTCAGTGTTGATTTACATGTTGTTCTTCTCCTGGTCTGTCCGTAAAGCTTTCGTCCAGCCTGGCCACGTGTTACTTGTCGCTCTGTCATCCAGAACGAATGAGTCATTGTCACTTTATGGATGGATGGACAGTATACAGAAGGAGCTTTTTTTTTCAAACAGAGCCACTTATCTACTAAATGTTTGATATAGGAGCGGAAAGGGTTACAGTTTGACATAGAAATGGAAACGGTTAAGCACTGAGATTTCTCTCTCTCTCTCTCTCTCTCTGTGTCTCTCTCTCTCTCTCTGTGTCTCTCTCTCTCTCTGAACCTTAAGTGTCCAAGGCACATGGGGCTTCCGCAAGGGTTTTCCACAAACTCCTATCCTTTGCAAAAGTTGAGACAGAAGTAGAAAAAAAGTTAAACATTGGCATACAACTGGTAAAAGGTTAAAGTTTGGCATCATCAGCATTAATCCTCTGTGCTCCAAATGGAGCATAAAAAATGACAAAGTTTTTCCAGCCAGTCCTGCCTTGGGTAAGTCTGGGTACCTCAGACCATGTCTTCCCTGCTTCCCTTAGTTCTTCCTGTACTGTGCGTCTCCATTCCCTCAATGGCCTGCCCTTCTTTCATTTTTTCTTGAGGTGTCCAAGTCAAGGCGTTATAGAGGTGTTTGACACAAGACTGGAAAAGTTTAGACTGATGTGGGAGTGGAAAAGGTTAAACTTTGACATAGGGCTGGAACAATTTAAATTTTGAAGAGAGGGAAAGAGAGAGGAGAGAGAGAGAGAGAGACTGAGTGAGTGAGACACAGAGAGAGTCAGAGAGAGAGAGTGAGAGTGAGATAGAGAGATAGTGTGGGGGTGGGGTGGGTGAGACGTACAAAGATGTCCCGTTCACTTTACTCCTTGAGATCCACCTGTTAAGACCACACAGTTTACTTTTCAACACACCTTGCCTACAGGTGCAGACAAATGCTCTTTGCAGACCATCTCCGCCATGATGTTGAAGGACTTGCGTGATAACCGATGGTAAATGGATTAAGCTGATTTACGGAAAAATCGAGAAGGGATCAAGGTAACAAGCTTCTTGGTAGACTCCGCCACCTTGAAGTCTAGGGCAAACCTTAATCCTGTTAGATCCAAGCTGAAGGAGTACACCGGCTTGCTTCAAGAAGCACCATGAATAATGTGGATAAGATTCTTCTGAACCGAACATAGTGATCACTTTCGCCATCCGTCATTATTGTCCTCCCTAATTGGTTGTATTAGAGTGCATGTGGAAGGATATGAGAGAGAAAGAGAAACGAAAAGAGAAGGATTGAGAGAGAGAAGGAGAGAGAGAGAGAAGGAGAGAGAGAGAGAGTGCTAATATATTCACTAATTACTACAACGGTCCCCAGATTCCAGCGCCCGTTACAAATGCATACATAACCGTCAGATGCTGACACACTAACAAACAAACTGGAACAGCTGCACGCAGTAAACAAACTGCTAAGATGAGAGACACTCTTGTTGGGACTAAACACCAGAACAGCCAACGTGTTTACCATTTTTAGACGCTAGTGTTTGTCCAGTTATAAACAGGAAACAGCCTGCCTAGCACGTGCTGTTACTTAATTTAAAACGAACAAACAAAACAAATAAACAAACAAACAAACAAAAACTGGGGAACTGGAGAGAGGACACTGGCCGAAACGGTCAAAACTGTCTTTACTATAGTAATGTTTGAGCTATAAACAGTACTGGCTAAGTTCTAGATAGATTACAGAATCTTATATCTTATATCCTTCCCGTGCCGTTAAACGTCACACAGGGCTCGCAAAGTAGTTCGCCAATTTTTTCTGTCTTCGGCGAGTCTTTCAACCTCATCAAAGGACTTTATGCCTGTTAATTTGGCCTCTCTTAACAATGTCCTCTTCAGAGTTTCACGCGATCTGCCTCTTTTTCTTTGGCCTGTTGTGTTCCACTTGATAGCTTGTTTTGGGATTCTCTGCTCATTTCTTCTCATCAAGTGACCAACATATGTCCATCTCCTTTTCCTGATCACCCATGAGACTGGTTGTTGTTCAGTCATCTGTCTTATCTCTGCATTGTTCGTGAATTCGTTCCACTTGATGCCGAGTATTTTCCTTATACATTTGTTTTCAAAAGAGTCTAATTTCTTTAGTTATTTTCCAGCTTTCACATGCATAAATGAGGGTGGATATTACATTTGAATTGAATAATCTTAACTTGGTTTTTGTGCTTATAACTTTTGAATTCCATATGTTCTCAAGATTCTTGAAGATTGATGGTGCTGATTACAGAATGAAGACTTTAAAATGTTCACTTTTTAAACCATTGTTTTTGCTTTATAAAAATTTAAGAAATGTTCTTACTTCGTATGTGAATAAACAATGAAAAGGACGGTTGGAAAAATATAATACAGTTTCTTTACTTGTAAAGCTTTCATATGGGCTAAAATATTTGAGCTTCTATAGAACGAATAGTTCTTCATTTGTAAAGCACTTACATGGTCTAAAATATTTGAGTATCTATGGAAGAAAATAGTTTTTCCATTTGTAAAGGGTTTTTATGAGCTACAATATTTGAATTTCCATACCAGAAACAGTTCAGTTCGTCCACTTGTAAAGTGTTTAAATGCCCTAAAATATTCGAGTTTATGTATAAGAAACAGCTCGTCCACTTGTAAAGCCTCTATACGGGATAAAATACTTGAGTTTCCACAGAAGAAATAAACACTTCACGAGGTGTGTTATGTTTCTGTTACAGCAGATTCGGCAGTTCTGGTGTCAAATGACAGTAAAGAAGGCGTATGTCCAGGCAGAGGTAAAAATATGAGTTGTGAACCAGCCTCATTGCACACGGTCTAGTCAGCGGTTGACTAGAAACTGCCGACTAGTGTCACCATGAGCGCGAACTCCGCCATTCCTCTTCCTTCCCAGAGTGTTAGCCTGGCACCCGTTATTTTTCTTGAGGCTAGGTGAACTCCAGGAGTCTATTGTGAGCCACGGTTTGACCGCCAATTTGGTGAGTGGAAATCCAATCCGAGTTGCCTGGTCGGAGAACGAGTGACGTATCCACTGCGCTGACGCGGCTCCCCTATCCAAGTAGTTTCCACATATAGCAAATTATATTCCTGTAAACACCAAAAGACTTCAAAGATAAGCTATGGATAGACTGGATTAGAATAAAATGGAGTGTTCTCTCTCCTCTCTCTCTCTCTCTCTCTCTCTTATTTCTGTTGCATGAATCTGTTGTCTTAAGACGTCTGCGACCGAGTAGCTGTTCCTAAGACCAGAGTGACATGTAGGAGAAATATAAGCTAAAGGTGTTCTACATTCCAGGCTATTTGGGAGACATTAGGCTCCTACCTATACAAAGCAGGGCTGCCCGTTGGTTTCCTTCACAATAGGAATTTGATAAGGGGAGATAACAAATTTTAAAATTCTATAACCAATTTAAAAAAAAACAGTGATCACTGACGTAAAACGCTGGCTGTGAATGAAGAATGAAAGATTCACATTTTGAACTAATTTTTCCCCCCATTTTACTCTGTAGACATTTAATCATGACTTTTTATTGTGTCATCGCGCTAGACTGTCATGATGTTTATTCCCCTTAGCCTTCCTCTGGCTCTCTTTTCATTTATCTTTTCTGTAATTATGACTTTTTTTTTCAATCCCTGCCTTGCTCATTTTGTGCCAAATGAATGATGACTGTCGGTTTCTTATGGATTTAACTGGGTTCCTTGCTACATGTGCTTCAGTTAGACATTTCCTTTGTTTCATCTTAGATGTCTCAATAGTACTTTTAACATTAGAGAAGACAGTAGCATTATGGGAGCAGAACTGCTTGCAAGAGACAAAATAGCATTTAGCTCATACACGCTTAAAGAGAGAATTAGAGAGAGAGAGAGAGAGAGAGAGAGAGAGAGAAATATATCAAACAAAAAAGAAAGACAGACAGACATAGACATATATAAGACAAACAGAATGACAAACAGACATAGACATATATCAGACAAACAGAAAGACAGACAGACATATAGACATATATAACACAAACAAAGACAGACAGAGACTATATCAGACAGACAGAAAGACAAACAGACATAGACATATATCAGACAAAAAGAAAGACAGACAAACATAGACACATATCAGACAAATAGAAAGACAGGCATAATCAGACAAACATAAACACATAGCAGAAAAACAGAAAGACAGACATATAGGCACATAGCAGACACACAGAAAGACAGACATAGACGTATATCAAACAAACAGAAAGACAGACAGACATATAGACATATATCAGACAAACAGAAAGAGAAAGAGACACAGATATATATAAGAAAAACAGAAAGACAGACAGACATATAAACATATTGTAGACAAACAGAAAGACAGACATACAGACAGACTTATAGACAGATCTTTGTTTTCAAAGTATAAAAATGGACACCCAGACCTGTACAACATTCTGCCTTTCATCTCTCAACTTTCATTGTAACTTTCATTGCAACTTTCACTGTAATCAGTATCAATATAACATGATTATTATTATTATTATTATGTGCGTTAAAAATAATAAATATAAAATGAGCAACTTTTATTTACGCATATAAGTAATCAGGTAGTTATTTAGGAGAACCAGTGCTTTTATGGATGCTTTCATCTTCCATGTTTCTGAAGCCCATGATGCATGTTCAAGCTATTTCTTTCTCCATTAATTTGTATGTTGCTTTACCTGCACCCTATAGTAAGTTCACTAGCAAAACAACCTGGCTTTCTGTCATGGAAGCCGCTGATGTACACATCACATAACTTCTGAAATACATAAACTAGAAAAATAAGCAGGAATAGCTCTATTACTTAACGAGTATACATTAAGTGTACACGTTTTACACCGTGTACTCGTTAAGTAACAGAGCTGTTCCTGCTTATTTCCCTGGTTTAAATATTTTGGTACCACAGCTTTGCTGCAGTGGCTCCGTGTATAGTTATATACTCATACACGAATTATTGTGTGTCACATAACTTCTGTTTCAGTTAATCCTACTAATGGTTTAACTAGTTTTTCCTTGTTGCAGGTGGAAAACGCATCTTTTACTGCTCCAGGTGTTATTGTCAAAGGATCTTTGTCGTCCATCAAGCATCATTTACCTTTGATTGAATCGGCCTTCCACAAGGTGAAGGTGAAGGTTGCATACGAGGAAGTTGACGGTAAGTTTTTAGGTGGTTTATAATTGGTTTAAACTGTAAGTTGATGGTTAATTCTCGATGAAAAAAAATACAGATACGTAGATTCTGTTACTTAATTATGTACTGGTATTTTGGCGACGGTTGGGACGTGTGCTTCGAATGACTGACAACTCACTACCAAAAACAGCACTAAGATGACGCCACATGGGAACAGAGGTTAGGGTAGATCAAAGAAGGCATGGATAAGAACAATAGAGAGGATGTTGAGCAATATAAGGCTCCCCTGGGCAAGAGCGGAAAAAAGGCAAAGGACAGGCGTTTGTGAAAAATAGTTGCCTAAACCTCATGTCCCCTGGGCACTTAAGGTTCAGAGAGAGAGAGAGAGAGAGAGAGAGAGAGAGAAAGATTTTGTCGTCTTAGAATATGATACAGGTGGATTTGAGGGTGGAACTTGCTGAACATCATTTTCTTGAAAAGCTGCTCTCATGACTGAATCTAATGTTGGATTTGCTGAATCAGTAACAGTAATAACATACAATGATTGTCCTGCAAAGTGCGGTCTCATTAGGACTGGGCTTTTGTTTTCAAACTTGGCCTTTTGTCATCAGACTTGGCCTTTTGTCTTCAGACTTGACCTTTTGTCTTCAGACTTGGCCTTTTGTTTTCAGACTTGGCCTTTTGTCTTCAGACTTGGCCTTTTGTTTTCAGACTTGGCCTTTTGTCTTCAGACTTGGCCTTTTGTTTTCAGACTTGGCCTTCGTTTACTCCCTAGATGGTACTTTGTCTTTATGCATATTGCTCACCATGTGACCCTGTCTTTGGCCATTTATTTCCATTCCTGTTTTGACTGATGGAAAAGCAGCTCAACTGGATGACTCACGGTTGTGTTTGTCCGTCAATTCCTGATATTTCTTTTGGCCTCCTTCTTTCCTAATCTTCACGATGCCATATTTGCTTGGGGACACCAGTGCCGCCTATTTTTGATGCATAACTCAGCCATCTTCATTTTCTGCTGCTTGCTGCTTCCACCATTTATAGAAGCTTAACAACCTGCAGAACCTCAGAGTTAGTTACTTTGTCATGTCACGTAATATTCATTGCTTTATGGAGGTAAATAGGCACTAGTCCCAAAACACCAAAATAATAATCTGTAAAACTATAATAAGACCAGCCGTCAAGTATGGACCAGAAACGTGGATTACAACAAAGAAAGATGAACAAAAATTGCAGATCTTTGAGAACAAGAACCTAAGAAGAATCTTTGGGCCGATAAAGGATACCAGCAGTGGAGAATGGAGAGCTAGAAAGAACACTGAACTGAATCATTCATTCTTTCATTCATTTGCATGTCCCTTGCGGAACTGTGCCTCCCTAACAGCACTCCTGTAGGCCTCTCAGTTGTGAGCAAGATGGCCTGATGCTGATGCATCCATTTGCAGATCATCAACGATGTCTTGCAGCCATCTTCGCTTTGGTCTTCCTCTCTTTCTTTTTCCCATTATGTACCCTTCTAAGACGGTCTTCTCTAGATTATCATGACGTTTAATGTGTCCAAAATATTTAAGTTTTTTATCTTTAATCCTCTTTACCAGCCAGCCTTCTTCAATATTAAGTTCTCGTAGTATGGATATATTTGTTCTTTTTTTGTGTCCATGATATTTGAAGAACTCTGAACTGAATAGCTTATTTAAATCCAACGAATTATAAATATCTTGAAACTGAACAGATTATGCTGGTTGTGCTATGTAGAAAGAATGGAAGAGAACAGACAAATGGAAATAATTTATGCACAAGAAATTAGGGAAAGAAGCCAAGGGGTAGACCAAGATAGAGATGGAAAGACTATATAGAAGAGGATATTAAAGAAATTGGTGTCATCAACTGGAGAGAGAAGATTAGGAATAGAGAGGAATGGAGGCGAACTTTATCTGCACCAGTGAGCTTAATGGCTCGGAAAATTGAAGATGAAGAAGAAGAAGCAGAAGAAGAAGAAATAGGCACTGGGAATAGAGACTCACAGAAGGCACACTGCTAGCCCTGTGTGACGTCTGACGGTACAGGAAGGATATAATATTTTCTCATGTTTTCAGCAGATCTGTGTAGTTGTATACAACTTTTCTTCTTTTCACGTGAAGTGAATGCAGTATTCTCTTATTTATATCTGTAAACTGAGAGTTACTTCTATTTTGGATCTAGTGAGCTACTGTTCTGCATTATAAATATATTCTGACTGGTTGTAAATATATACAGTTATATATAACTGTATTTTACGATTATAAAATATTTGCATATTACAAATATATAAATTTTATACAGTTCACTTCAGTGTTTTCCAAAGTGGGTGATAACGCCCCCTGTGAGCTTTGGAAAGAACCCGGGGGGGGGGGATGAAAGTGGGGGGTAGGGAAAATGGTCAGTTGAGGGGGGGGGGGAAGAGTAGAAGAAAAGTATGCGGGGGGGGGGGGGGAGACATTGAAGGAAAACGAAACAGCGGACGAGGGCAGCAATATTTTTCTTTCTTGTTAGCACTTTTCAACCTGATATTTAGAAACTTGTATCACTACATAAAACTGATCCATCGCATTAAAAGCTGAGAAAATAATGCAGTAGGTGAGCTATAAATGTACTCCTTCATATTGTTAAATAAATTGGTTTGCTAGCTGAAGTTTTTAGTTGTGTTATGTATATCCTTGTTTAATATGTCATCGTAGAAGTAGTCCATAACAGGGGTTGGGGTTGCGTTGTTGATGTATCATAAGAGAAAAGGGGGCTGCCCGAACGAGCCTGGGAAACACTGGTTTACTCTGTAGATGTTAGTTCAAACTTTGTACATTTTGTTATAGACAACTCTATGATGACAGTCTCTGACAGTGCGACGAAGAGAGACAACTGGAGTATTATTCTTTGCCTGAACACTAGCAAAATGGCAGACGAGTGCGTCATTACCGCCCTTGGAAAATCAAGTAAGAAGGTAATTCCTTTTCTTCCTATATAAAAATGGTTCCTAAATCTCTCTCTCTCTCTCTCTCTCTCGCTCTCTTCTCTCTTTCTCTCTCTTCTCTCTCTCTCTCTCTCTCTCTCTCTCTCTCACACACACACCCGCCACTAGGTGTTAAATTCAGAATATTCATATTTTGAGAGCATACTGGCTCGAGCCCAAGCTCTTAGCTTTAGCACTTAACATCTTTTGTATCATAAATGCAAGGTCCATAAGAAATAAAACTAGCAAAATCAACATAGAAATCAAGCAAAATGAAGAAAAAAAAGTAGCAGTATAAGACTAAATACATAAATCCAGCAGACACAAGCAAAATGGGAAAAAAAAACAAATCAAACCTTGTATAAGGCAGAATACAAGATGCGTTGGAATAGAACAAATAAGTCTACAAGTTTTCTTAATTAATTCCTTTATGTATCCTGTTTCCTTCCTTTTTTTTTGTTGAACTGTATGTCTGCATTTTCATGGAGCTAAATTAAAATAAAGAAATAGAATAAAAATAAATCTGGTAAAGAAATAAGGAATTCTGTTCCATCATAAGAATTTAAAAACACATGTATTCACTTGTTCATTGTTCAGAAAATTGTTTCAGCACAATCAGAACATTCTTATGTATGCTCAACCGCCCATTCCAGTTAGCAACCCAGAGACCATGCTGCCCCTCCAGTTAGCAACCCTGAGACCATGCTGTCCCTCTAGTTAGCAACCCCAATACCATGCTGTCCCTCAAATTAGCAACACCAATACCATGCTGTCCCTCCAGTTAGCAACCCTGATACCATGCTGCCCCTCCAGTTAGCAACCCGAGACTATGCTGCCCCTCCAGTTAGCAACCCGAGACCACGCTGTCCCTCCAATTAGCAACCCGAGACCATGCTGCCCCTCCAGTTAGCAACCCCGAGACCACACTGCCCCTCCAGTTAGCAACTCTGAGACCATGCTGCCCCTCCAGTTAACAACCCGATACCATGCTGCCCCTCCAGTTAGCAACCCTGAAACCATGCTGCCCCTCCAGTTAGCAACCCCGAGACCATGCTGCCCCTCCAGTTAGCAACCCCGAGACCATGCTACCCCTCCAGTTAGCAACCCCGAGACCATGCTACCCCTCCAGTTAGCAACCCCGAGACCATGCTACCCCTCCAGTTAGCAACCCCGAGACCATGCTACCCCTCCAGTTAGCAACCCCGAGACCATGCTACCCCTCCAGTTAGCAACCCTGAGACCATGCTACCCCTCCAGTTAGCAACCCTGAAACCATGCTGCCCCTCCAGTTAGCAACCCCGAGACCATGCTGCCCCTCCAGTTAGCAACCCCGAGACCATGCTACCCCTCCAGTTAGCAACCCCGAGACCATGCTACCCCTCCATTTAAACAACAAAACGTATTTAGAATTAAACATTGTAATAATGACACTTGTTTGATATGTAAGTCTAAATGCCGTGCCAGGTGGCGTAGGCTATCATTTATCTCCACAATTCCCTTCTTTTGCATTGATTATGAGATCCACTGGTGACTTAAATTTGATATATAGAAAATGTATGCATTTGTGTTCCAGGTAAACACAATTCCCCTTCTAACAGAAGTGATTGCCTCACCAAGGTTAATGTGTGAAAGTAAAGACCAGAAACTACATGGAAAAGTTACAGGTAAATATGATTATGATTATCATCCATCACATCACTGAAGGTTAACTGGAACAATGAGTAAACTTCCTGAAAATGCAAACATGCTAATAATTTTTTTTTTTGAGGAGCTGCGTAGTCTAGGCTAACACTTTCCTGTGCCACTTAGCCAGCCTTTACAGATCCTTTCTTACATATTTTACTCTCCTTTTGCCCTGAGTTTTTGAGAAGTCATCTTTCATAGAAATGTCATTTCCTCATGTCTGTGACAAGTTTTCTGTTCTCTGTAAGTTGTTTTTGAGAGCTTCTTTCATTTGATTTTCTCATTGATACACATTATATGTTCCACCTTTCTCCAATACCACATTTCTGTTGTTTTCAATTTCTGTTTCATCCCTTTGATTATTGTACAGATCTAACATGCTTAGAGTAATATAATGACTATAAGAAATACTTAAACAAAAAAAAAGGAAAATTTGTTGATACAGAAATATTTTCCATAATGAAAGCCATGCAATATAGTAAATCATCTTCTAAACTGCATAGTACAGACATGTGAAGATGAGTAAAAATATGAAATGTTCAAGGACTTTAATCACTACACTTCAGACATGTCCAGCAAAGTAACATTGCATGAGCTCTGTAGCACTGGAGAGAATCCTGATGAGTGAGAGGTAAAGTGTGGGATTCAGTTTCATTTCTGTGTCCAAGATTTGATTGAAAGACTGTGTTCCCTTTGATTCAGCCAATCTTAACCAGTAAAATTAGTAAATTGTCTACATACACTTTGAGTACAGAAAGTTTACTATCATGCGGAACTTTTTTTTTAATACCACCCTAGAAACCTGATCAAGCTGCTCTTTTCCTTTATCCAGCATGTCATCCAGTGGATTCTGAAAGTATTTTTCAAGTGTTGTTTACTAGAAACTTGATGAAGCACTAGATGTAGTATACTCTCAAACATTTTATAAACAAGAACAAATGAGTAAATGGCACCATATCATGCGCCATTTGGTTCAAGAATTAAACACATTTTTTTTTTTTGGTCACAAGAGATAAAGCAGGATGTCAGGACTTATGTTGGTCAGTGTATGTTTATTGAATATTCATGGCCAGTCTCTACTGTGAAAGGCAGGTCATCATACAGTGTCACTCAGCATCCAGTGGTCATGACTGGAAGGAGTACAGGTTCCACTCAAAAGAGCAATGAGAAATGAAAGCAATCAACTGCACAGTGAAAAAAAAGCAACTTTAGCTCACAACTGGTTTAAGTTCAGAGCTCTTCAGGCAGCTGTAAACAAAATATGATATTACAGAAAAAAGGCTAAGCAAAGGCAAAAAAAAAAAAAAAAGATTCTTTTCATCACAATTTATTCAATGCTTTACAGGGCAGTGGTATGGAGGGAAGCTTCCATGTTTCCTGTCCACTTCTGAGCAGATGGTAGAGGAAGATGACTGTGATGGCAGAGATGGGTGGTGGAAGGTCAGAGGAGGCAGCAGTGGAATTCTTGGACAGTACATTCCATGTGGCACTGGATCATTGCAATCTAAAAATCCAACCAGTAGGTCTGTATTAGAACAAAATTTGAGGTCTGATTTAGAGCAAAACTGGAGATCTGTATTGCAACAAAACCTGGGATTTGTATTAAGATCTGTATTACAACAAAATTTGAGGTCTGATTTAGAACAAAATTTGAGATCCTTATTGCAAAATTTATTGCAAATTATACTTCAAATCTATATTGTATATGCAGCGCCAGTTACAGGCAGAAAAGAAGCTTCATAAGTAGGACAAATCAGTTATAAATAAGAGTTCTGTCAGAATGCATAACTATTTTCCTTTCTCAGCCACATTGTAAGATGTATAATAAGTTACAAATAAAATAAATACAGTTATGAAATTTTATTACAAGTTTTTTAAGATTCTAATTTTAAACTACAATACAGACAAGAAACAGAGTAATTGTTTGGTAAAAAGCAAGACAGATGTGTTTATTATAAAGTTAGTTTGGTAGTATTAGAGATAAAGAAAAGAAAGAGATTTTCATTTTATTTCAGATTTAGTGAAAGCATCTTAATTCCGCTACCAAAGAACCTCCTTACCCTTGGAGGCTCATCCCCACTGGTTTGGCAAGTCCAGGTCCTGGTGACATCGTTGCTTCCACCAAGAGTCTACTTACACCATGCAGGGGTTGCCTGGGAGGGTTTGCAAGAGTTTGTTCACAGAAAGGTAGAGAGTTGAAACAAAACTGTAGAATAATGGGAGATATAAGCTTTACTGATGTAATTTACCTGCCATAATATCTAAGCAGATGGCAAGTCTTTATGTTGGGAGACAGCTAGGGTTTTTGGTGTTAGTGACCATATTTTCCTTCACCTGTCAGTACACTAGAAGGTGGTGTAGTCAGCAGGGCACCTTTCTTTCCTCAGCTCTGGGTGAAGAAACTAGGTATCCATTTCTACAGCTGGGTGGCTGGAGAACCTCCGACCAGATTCAAACCACCAACCTTTGCCATTATTGCATTCACAACTTCGCCACTCAGGCACCTGACTGTGCTAATTAGATTACAGATCCGAAGGTGCTTTGATTTCCTCCTTAAAAAACCCCTCAGTATACAGCAACTAATGGTAACAGTTACTTGTTGATTTGCAATACTTTTTTATGCTGTTAACATTACGTCTGTACCTGACATCACATTTAAATCTCAGTCTTTTCATATTCAGTTCTAAGAAGGATATCTTGTCACAATGTGTACGACATTGTCTGTCCTGAGGCTCGCTGAGAGAAGGGTGCAGCTGATGTATCACTCTGGGGCCTGTTTTAAGGGGGGAGGGTCCTCTTGTAGTGACTGAAAACAGAGCAGCTAATCACTAGATTAGGGGTCCTGACAACAGTTTTGCACCACCCCAGAAAGGTCCTCCCAGAAGCCCTGTTTGTTTTACTTTTCCCCAGGGAAATTGTTTAGGATGTGCTTTTTCTGAATTCTTGAGGTCTTCCTGCCATCTTTATTTTTACACATTTGCCTTGCACAGACTATATCATTTCCATCTATGTGTTATTTTTAATAAAGAGAAACTATTAGAAAACATTTGATAAATTGGCAGGATTTTTTTCTTTTTTTTTTTTTTAATTGAAGCACCAGAAGAATGTCTCACTCCTTGATCTTCACCAACTGATCACTGAGTTGGATAGTGAAAGTACAGCAGCCTTGACCTTGCAGAGACTGGAGAATGTGGTGATGAAAGTTGTGAAGATTGTGGGAAAACAGATTATTGCTGCAGGAAATGCACACAAGTAAAAAAATTTACTCTTAATTTTTGCATTATACTTATTAACATAATTGTGCTTTCTCTATTATTAATTCTTTTTTTCTTTCAGTTTTAGACAAAAATATTAACACCATTTGGCAGAAGTAAAACATTACAAGAGATAATGTATTTTACTTCAGTCTTGTCAACATTATAGAGGTCAGATGTCCTTGAAAGCTTCTTGACCATTACTGAGATCTTTGCTTCCTAAGACCATCTTGGGCATTTGGTAGAAAAACATGTGAAATATAGCCATTTTCCAACATGATATCTCTTGCAGATTCTACATCATAGACATAATCTACAGTTAAGAAGGAAGGAAGAAAGGAAGGAGGGATGGAGGAAGGAAGGCAGGCAGGAAGGAAAAGGAGGGAAGGAAGGAAAAGAAGGAAGGAAGGAAAAGAAGGAAGGAAGGGAATGGAAGGAAGGAAGGGAATGGAAGGAAGGAAGGGAATGGAATGAAAGAAGGGAAGGAAGGAAAGGAAGAGAAGAAAGAAAAAGGAAGGCAGGAAGGGAAGGAAGGAAAAGAAGGAAGGAAGGAAAAGAAGGAAAGAAGGAAGGAGGTGAAAGGAAGGAAAGAATTGAATGGAAGGAAGGAAGGAAGGAAGGGAATGGAAGGAAGGAAGGAAGGGAATGGAATGAAAGAAGGGAAGGAAGGAAAGGAAGAGAATAAAGAAGAAGGAAGGAAGGGAGGGAGAGAGGGAGGGAGGGAGAGAGAGAAGACAAATTCAAACTTTTAAATTAAACAATTATATCATGGTTGTATTAATGTGTGTGATGTTGCAGAAAATATTGTTTTTCAAATAATAGTTCAGTAATAAGACAATTTAATCCCATGAGAACAACTGTGTTAAGAACATACTTATCTTAACATAGTCTTTGTGAGACATGGAACATAGATCTATTTGCTTATAAACTCTGATCTACTTCTGTAGCCCAGGAACCTGTAGCAATACAACTTCTTCTTCTTCTTCTTCTTTCTTCTTTTTTTTCCAATCCATTAAGGCTCATTGCTGCAGATAAAGTTCACCTCCATTCCTCTCTATTCCTCTTTGGAATACCCTCCCATCCTATATAAAAAATATAAATTATACTCCTTCCTACAACTACAAGCTTTCCCAATATCTATTTGATGTCGACTACATGCCTCCATGAATTATAAAACTTAAAAGTTATCTTAAGCTGCTCTTACAGACACCGAATACAATTAATTGTTTTCTGAATAGTCCCGAAAATTTTGTTTAGTAGATAGTCATTTATAATGTATATAGTTATTTCTGTACTGAGTGAATGTGTAAGAGCGAAACGTAAATGTTATATTTTATTTTATGTCTCTCAGCTTCAATGTTAGTTATGTTTGTTATATGAACAGCATATTTGTAGAATGTCTGGAATAGAGTGAAAGATGTATGATAAAGGGCAGAATGTCAGACGGGCCTGCGTGCCCAATTCTTAACCCTTTTGAAATAAAGATCAATCAATCAATCAATCAATCTCCAGTTGGTGATACCACTTTCCTTTATATCCTCTTCTATATTGTCTTTCCATCTCTGTCTTGGTCTACCTCTTCTACACTCTTGGTCTTGTGCATACATCATTTTCATTTGTCTGTTCTCTTCCATTCTTTCTACATGTCCCAACCAGCGTAATCTGTTCAGTTTCAAGACTTTTATAATTTGTTAGGATTTAAATAAGCTGTTCAGTTCAGTTTTCTTTCTAGCTCTCAATTCTCCACTGTTGGTATCCTTTATGGGCCCAAAGATTCTTCTTAGGATCTTGTTCTCAAAGATCTGCAGTTGTTGTTCATCTTTCTTTGTTGTATTCTATGTTTCTGATCCATACATGATGGCTGGTCTTATTATACTTTTGTAGATTATTTTGGTGTTTTGGGACAGGATTTTGGATTTTAGCAGGTGTTATAAGTCAAAGAATATTTTATTCCCTATCTTTACTCTGCTTTTAATTTACTCGTTTACTATGTTGATTCTGTTGAAGGTTGTGCCTAGATATTTGTATGTTTCTGCTTTCCTAATAATCATCTCTCCAACATTTATTTAATCTGGATCACTCTGCCTCTGGTCTCTTGATGTCTTCATATACACTGTTTTATCTTGGTTAATGGTCAAGCCCACTTTTAGTGCTACATCTCTCAGGTGTATGCAGGTATTGATGACATTAGTATTTTTACTGTTGTCAACATTAATTGTAATTGTTATTTTTGTAAAATGTAATATCAGGTTGGTGGATGGATGAGGACACAGAGATCGTCGGTGGAGATGAGGAAGATCTGGTGTGAAATCAATGAATCAAGGACATGACAAGCCTATGGGTCTTTACAACAATGGCTGTCAGTATGATGTAAACAAAACATAGCCAGCAGACTATAGGTGGCGGGGAATGGATGTCGTTGAGGTACTCATTGGATTCCTTATCCCAAAGTCGGAGTGTCTCTGTGGAACTGTCTCAAAGCCTTATGGCCAGCCAGCGTTGCATGCTGGATCTGATGTGGAGAAGGGGCTTAAGTATAGACACCAGAGGCTGGAAAACAAAATTTTGGCCAGACCAGCCACACTGTCTTCACGACAGTCTGAGGAAAACCACAGAGTGCCCCAGCAAGGAAAGGGGCTGAAGTCAGAGTTACCCAGCCAAAAGTCGCATTGCAAAAATCAGGGTACCATGCATCATCGCCACTGTACACATGAAGAAAAAGAAGAAGAGAATTTATTTTTCATTTTTTAACTTAAAAAATGAATGTTAAAGATATTTTCTTTCACTCAGTCTTTCACTTCTATCTTCTAGGCTATGTAAAAAATGTTTCCAGCTGCTAGACACTGTGCTGGTTTTTGATGCCAACTTCTATCCCATTCTGTTACAGGTAAGTATTTGTATAATTCTGAATTATACAGAGAATGGTTTTGATTGTTTCACCTGTACTGCTTAATAAATTGCACATAAAGTATTTGATATATGAATGAATACTGCTCATGAATTTTATAAAAAATGTATGATAGATATCTACATTGACAAATATGATTTAACAAAACCTGTAGGTCATTTGATGACACATTTATTTGTACTCCTTCCAACCAGATATTCAACTTTATTCCTGTGCATACACCCCTGTTATAATTTTTACATTATGCTGAATATTAGGTGTATTTTGCCATGTTCCATGGAAAGGACCTATGTAGAACTTTTAGAGGGGAAATAGCAATTTGTGCCCATATTTGTCCAGTCTGCCTTATCCTAGAGATTGTTATTTTTAACAAAACCAGAAAACATGAGTAATTAATTCCATCCAAACTTTGCAGGCGACCTCAAGTCAATACTCGGAACACCTCAGCTCACTCAGTGACTACCTCTTGGAGCAGAATATTCTGGAAGATCTAGCAGCCATGTTGGTGTCAAGGGAGACAGTGTCTGTTGATATACTCAAGGCGCTGGCTAATTTTGGACTAACACATATTATGAATGTAATTTCATATTTTTAATTTCATATTTTTTGGCGATGGTTGGGACATGTACTCCGAATGACTGACAACTCACTACCAAAAATAGCACTAAGATGGACACTACAGGGGAACAGAACTAAGGGTAGACCAAAAGAGACATGGAGAAGAACAACAGAAAGGATGTTGATCAATAGAGGGCTCACCTGGGCAAGAGCAGAAAAAAAGGTGAAGGACAGGCATTTGTGGAAAACCCTTGCGGAAGCCCCATGTGCCCTGGGCACTTAAGGTTCACAGAGAAAGAGAGAATTTTTTGTTTCTTTTCATTTTGATGTTTACTTAAGTTACTATGATTATTTTAGTCTCGTTTTTTTTTTTATTTGCTCAATCACTGCAAATTTTGGTTGGGTACAATTAGGTGAGTGTGTGTGTTTACTCACATGTATGTATGCCATGCATTTCCTGTGTGCACCATTCTAATTATAACTGAGATGGGAAAAACTGCTAAATGTTGCCAGATTAATTGCCAACTTTGTTTTCTTTTTAAAATTGCTGAGCATATATATTCTGTTCTCAAATGAGTTTCAAAACTATTGTATTTGATGAAATAAAAGCTATTTCATAAGATCTGTAACGGGTCAAGAAGTCCTAAAATCTAATGAATGAACTAACTAGGTAACTATATATATATAAAAAATTATATATATGTAATTATATGTATATATGTGTGTGTGTGTATATATATATATATATATATATATGTATGACAACTGACAAAACAAACAAGGCAACTGAAATATGAATCAATGAGGAAAAACTGGAAGAAGTGGAGAGTTTTGAATATCTTGGATCGCTACTAACTAATAATGGAGATACAATGAGGGAAATTGAAAGGAGGACATCTATCGCTCTTCATAAAGTAAAACAAATAAAGAATCTGTGGAGAGGAGCAGACAGAACCACAAAAATAAGATTTTTAAGGGCATGCATCTTTCCCATAGCAACATATGCCTGTGAGACCTGAACACTTAACAAAACAGCTGAGAAACACATAAATGCCTTTGAATGTAAATGCTACAGAAGAGTTCTCCAAATATCGTGGACACAAAAAAGAACAAATATATCTATACTACAAGAGCTTAATATTGAAGAAGGCTGGCTAGTGAAGAGGATTAAACAAAGAAAACTGAAATATTTTGGACACATTAAACGTCATGATAATTTAGAGAAGACCGTATTGGAAGGATACATAATGGGAAAAAGAAAAAGAGGAGGACCAAGACGAAGATGGCTGCAAGACATCGTTGACGATCTGGAAATGGATGCAACAGCAGCAGGCCATCTTGCTCACAACCGAGAGGCCTACAGGAGTGCTGTTTGGGAGGCAAAGTTCCGCAAGGGACATGCAAATGAATGAATGAATGAATGAATATATATGTATTTTTTTAATATATAGGAAAAAGTGTGCAATGAAAAAGGAGACTTCTGTTTGGAAGATCAAGATATCAGTTATCTACTGGATACAAGACGAGAGCAAAAAGCTTCTAGAAATTGGAACCGGGTAATCATAATTTCATTTTTTCTAAAATAATTTCAGTCATTCAGTGGAGGGCATACAGATAATACAAAAACATATTTATGGAGGAGCTTTGAAGCTTTCTTTTTTTAACACCTAAATTAAATTCTGGAATAATCCTATATATACACATATATTAGTGATTTATATCTGATATTCAGAAAATACAAAATACTCTTGACATTTGAATTTATGCCTTGTCTTAAGTGAGAGTAATAAGAGTAACATGAAAATGTTGAAAATATAAACAGAGCATAGAATATTTTTAGGAATCAAACTCTGTTTACGCAGTGTTTCAATCGAGACAGTACATTATAAAACAGGAAGTCATTCATAACAAACACAAATACATTAACAGTACCAATGCTGGTTAATTAAGGCACATCTGTTGAAGTGAGCAAGAGTCAAATATTTCATGAGAGAAAAGATCCAGAATTGCTTAGGTTGAAAAAAAATGTGAAGCAGTTCCAAAGAGAATAGGGCTACCATAGAACTAGATCAGAAAAGAAGAGATAAAATATTCTGAGAGGCTCCTATTAACATCTCCACATTCTGAGTGGAGTTATAAGCACCACTTCTATTCTCTAGGTTAGAAGAGAAGTTCCATGTGACATCTTCATTCTTTGGAGTAGAAGAGAAGCTCAGTGCACTGTCTCCAGTATCTAGAGTAAATGAAAAGCTAAATGCAGTGCCTCCAGTATCTAGAGCAGAAGAGAAGCTCAGAGCAGTGCTTCCAGTATCTGGAGCAGAAGAGAAGCTCAGAGCAGTGCTTCCAGTATCTGGAGCAGAAGAGAAGCTCAGAGCAGTGCTTCCAGTATCTGGAGCAGAAGAGAAGCTCAGAGCAGTGCTTCCAGTATCTGGAGCAGAAGAGAAGCTCAGAGCAGTACTTCCAGTATCTGGAGCAGAAGAGAAGCTCAGAACAGTGCTTCCAGTATCTGGAGCAGAAGAGAAGCTCAGAGCAGTGCTTCCAGTGTCTGGAGCAGAAGAGAAGCTCAGAGCAGTGCTTCCAGTATCTGGAGCAGAAGAGAAGCTCAGAGCAGTGCTTCCAGTATCTGAGGCAGAAGAGAACCTCAGAGCAGTACTTCCAGTATCTGGAGCAGAAGAGAAGCTCAGAGCAGTGCTTCCAGTATCTGAGGCAGAAGAGAAGCTCAGAGCAGTGCTTCCAGTATCTGGAACAGAAGAGAAGTTCAGAACAGTGCTTCCAGTATCTGGTGCAGAAGAAAAGCTTGGAGTAATGCCTCCAATATTTATGGTAGAAGAGAAGCTTTCTGCACTTTAAGACAGAAGAGAAACTTAATGTAAAATCTCCAGTCTTTAGAACAGAAAAGAAGCTTCATAAGTAAATAAAACATTATCTGTTGATTAGTATTTTTATTAATGTTATCCAATATTTCCCCATTCCTTACCAAAAGTACTTCAATATTTGTAGAAACTTTCCTTTCTACATAGATAGAAACAACTGACATTAACACTATTTTCTTGTATTTGATCATAGATCTTCCCTTCTTCAGTGATGCCATGTAATAATGCCCAGCCGTTCTCTGTAAAAAGTTCTGAAGATACGCTGAATGACCAGCCCCTTGGTGTTCTAGAGAAATTTGCATTATCTATGGAGGCGTACTTCTTGTGTCCTGTTATGGTTTTTGACAAAACTGAGTTGTGGAAAAGCGGCTTGAACATTCCAGTGTAGGTATTAGCAGTAACAGAAGTACAAATCTATGGAGGGAGAGTTTATGATGGTTTTAGACTATTTTAAGGAGGCAGACAAGTCAGAATGAATTACTATTGTTTTTTTCTAACACTTCCATCAGCCTTGGAAAAAAAGCAAATAATAACGATTTTATTTGGTGTTTAATGTTAAAATTTACTGAAAAATATAATCATTCATGTTCAATCATCAGAAGTAATGTTCTGATCTTTCAGTTAATCCATTCAATCACTGTAAGCGGGATGATATATATTTTGACATTCCTGACAGTTTAGGATTAAAGCTTTTTTGAAACTTTTAACATTAAATTCAGTTGAAAGTTAGTGTTCAGTTGGCCAAAGTTGCACATATCTGATTTTTTTACAGAAACACAAAGTATTGTGAAGCCAGCAACTCACTTCCTAACAAATCACCGGACCTAGCAGGTAGGCTGCTTCTGCATTTATGGTGATTTTTTTTTTTTGTATGTAGTGCATATTAACTTTTAGTCTTCCCCTGGGAACAATTGTGTTAAGAACACACTTATCTTAACATAGTGTTTGTGAGACAGGGAATATAGATCTGTTTGCTTAAAAACTTTGACCTACCTCTGTAGCCCAGAAACCTGTAGCAATCATACTAATTGTTATTGTTATTTTTGTAAAATGTAATGTCAAGTTAGTGGACGGATGGGGACATGGAGATCTCCGGTGGGGATGAGGAAAATCTGGTGTGAAACCAATGAATTCAGGACGTGACAAGCCTATGGGTCTTTATAACAATGGCTACCAGAATAATGAAAACAAACAGACCCAGCAGACTGTAGGTGGCGGGGAATTGAAATTGCTGATGCACTCACCAGATTCCTCATCCCAAAGTCGGAGTGTTTCTGTGGAACTTTCTCAAAGCCTTATGGCCATCCAATGTTGCATGCTGGATCTGACATGGAGAAGGGGCTTAAGTACAACCACCAGAGGCTGAAAAACAAAATTTTGGCCAGGCCAGCCTACACCACTGTCTCCATGGCAGTCTGAGTAAGACCACAGTCTGCCCTAGCAATGAAAGGTGCTGTAGTTGGAATTACCCAGCAAAAAGTTGCATTGTAAAAATCAGGGTACCACCATCATTGCCAGTGTGTGTACAAAGAAAAATAAGAAAAACTTGTAGTCAACCAAACAACATCCATGATATGATACATAGACAGTTTCTAATCAAAGACCATGTATGCCAGATTTTACTGGGAAATGTTGATTTGCCTATTTTTAGTGTTTATGGCAGAATAAAATATTACTGTCTCAAATGTATTACAAACAATGTTATTGCTGCTTTTTATTTTAAATCTTTTAATGAGCCATTTAAATGACTCATAGTTAATAGTTAATTTCTGATTACCATTTCTGTCTGTGGAAAAAAAACTGATTGTATTTTATTATGGTTTTAAATAGTATGCAGTTGTTTACAACTTCTCAGAAAGTTTGTAGTTTTTCTTTATTTATTCAACCATATATTTCTAAAATTGGCGAACTACTTTGCGAGCCCTATGTGACGTCTAACGGCACAGGAAGGATATAAGATATAAGATAAGATAAACTTCTATAAAATATAATCTTCACAGCTCTTAAGTTTTGTCCATTTTGCTTCAGTCAAGTCAGACAAGTGTAATGACATAGGCTATATACAGTACAAATGCATAGGTTTCCAATATTTTATAAATATTTAAAGAATTTTCCTCTTATCAAACAAAGATGCTGTTACTTTTCTGTATTAAACTTGATATCAGCTGCAATGTGTGCTGTATGCTATTTATGTTGACCAAAGGCCAAAGTCAAGTGCACCTTGTGACATCTTGCATTGCAAAAACAGATTCTCTCCACTTCTCACAGTCTCTAGCCATCCTTTTTATTTTGCTCCATGTCACACCCTGTTCATTTTTACCACAGCAGTTTTTCATCAGGCTATGGCCAATCTTTTTTTTTTTGTCCCTTTGGTGTCTGTCACATGATTCTTCAGTGTCTGTCACACAACTCTTCTAGCAAAGATATTGGAGTCTTTTTCAAGCACATAACTTGAAATGCCCTGCTTTTTTACAATAAATATGCCAAAATTGCATTAATTTAGTTAGTTAATACATGGGCAATTTCAAAATCAGTCTCCGATTGGCTGGTAAAAATAAACCAGTTGTAAATTTAGCTCAGCATATTTACTGTGGCAACTAGTAAAGTGTTACCTTACTAAATGCCAGCCCACAATTCATATTATTCAACTGTGCATGAGTACCAACCTATGAAACCTGGAGTCTGTAATCACATTCCTGCAAGCTGTGAAACTTATGGTGTGATTCATTTTCTGCAAGCAGAAGGATACAGCCCTGCTGAGATTCATTTATAAGTTGTGTCGTGTGTACAGTGATACTGTTATGAGTAACAGTTCTGTGAGAGATTGTTGTGAGAGACTCAGTCATGGACACAGAGATGTACATAATGAGGGGGACAAGGACAACATTCACAGAGACTTTACTTAAGCAATTCAAATGGGAGATTTTTAACAACCTCCCTTTTAGCCTGGACTTAGTGCCAAGTGATTACCATCTCTTCATCAAGATGAAAGCCTACCTGGCTACCCAGTGCTTCATAACCAACAAGGAGCTCATGGATGGAGTAAACAACTGGCTGGATACTCTGGTAATACTATTCTTTGATGAGGGACTGCAAAAGCTGCTGCCAGGGTGTAAGTGCCTGAAATTTGGTGCAGCTATATGGAAAAGTAATGCAGTTGTGTAAGTTTTGCATGAATAAAATTTTTTTGTCTAGTTGTTACCTTTTTTTTTTTTTTTATGAGCCAGTGAGAAGTTGATTTTGGAATAGCCTGTATATCTGTATGTATCCATAAATTGCTTTTGTTTTATCTATTGCAGGATTTCTGAATCAAGGCTGTAGTAATGGTATGGATTTATTAAAAGAAAAATTCCTATTAAAATCATTTTTGTTTTTCCTGTTCACCCATTTTGGCTAGAGTGAAGTCCCATATTCATGTAACCAAGTTGTTTGTTATAAACTATATTCCTTTTATCTACTGACAATCATGTATACAGTGTAATACAGTATGTCCCATTGTGCAAGCAAACATTCTCTGTTTAATAGGGCAGTTTTCCTCTGCACAGCGTGACAAGTATTCATGTTTTATATTATTATTAATATTATGTGCTGTGTAAGATAGTGTTGGTGGTCATGCTCCTCAATCTTGTGCAGTCCTTGGTGGTTTCAATTAATTCATGTGGTTTTTTAAAAATCTTTTCTTGGTGGTGAGGAGCCATGGACACAAAAAAGAACAAATATATCCATACTACAAGAACTTAATATTGATGAAGGCTGGCTAGTAAACAGGATTAAAGATAGAAAACTTAAATATTTTTGACACATTAAACATCATGATAATCTAAAGAAGACTGTCTTGGAAGGGTACATAATGGGAAAAAGAAAGAGAGGAAGATCAAGGTGAAGATGGCTGCAAGACATCATTGATGATCTGCAAATGGATGCATCAGCAGCAGGCCATCTTGCTCACAACCGAGAGGCCTACAGGAGAGCTGTTAGGGAGACAAAGTTCCGCAAGGAATGTGCAAATGAATGAATGAGGAGCCTGTCCATCCACCAGGTAGTAAATGTTGGAATGGCCTCTAGATACAGAGGTCAGCCATGAATGTCTGAATAAACAGCAGCAGCCAAAAACAAGTATCCTGCTGCCTTATGGATCAGTCTTTTTATAGACAAAGGCTGGCAGAGAAAACCCCATAAACAAATCAAGTGAAAGACAAAGAAAAACCACTGCCATACAATCATTTACTTGTTAAACCATGCTTCATAAATCAATGAAAAAGAGTAACACCATATAGGGGTGTTCCAATGGAGCAGCCTTGTCTGGTAGAGTTCGTCATTTTTTTCAGCTAAGTAATAAATCCAAAGCCTTCAGTCTGAGAAAACACTGACAGCCATTCAGTCACTCCTGTCATCTAATATAAGGTACAAAACAGACGAACTTTCATAACTCTGAAAAACAGAAATATAACCTGCAGTATCATGTTCAGGTTGTAATAAACAGTGATACTTTTCACTTGTGTAGTTTAGTGTCAACCATTAAAGATATATTGAGTGTTGTAAAATACAATTTATACACTCATGTTGCTCATACTGATGTTGAATACAAAGGAGCTGATTGTCTTTTGTAAGCCCAGTTATTCTATACATCTGTTTTTTTAAAGTCTAATTATGATGTGCATCTTCATCATCATGTGCCATGCTGGGTGGCATGCACAGTCATATTCCTCAGTAGTAATATGGTGAGAGTAGTATATACTTACATCTTACATCCTTCCCGTGCCATTAAACTTCACATAGGGCTTGCATAGTTGTTGGCCAAGTTTTCCTGTTTTCCTGTTTTCAGTGAGTTTTTCAACTTCATCAAGGGATGTTATGCCCACTAAACTGGCTTCTCTTAACAATGTCTTCTTTAGAGTATCATGTGGTCGACCTATTTTTCTTTGGCCTGTTGTGCTCCACTTGATAGCTTGTTTTGGTATTCTCTGATTGTTTCTTCTCATCACATGGCCTACATATGTCCATCTTCTTTTTCTGATCACCCATGAGACAGTTTGTTGCTTGCTCATCTGTCTTATCTCTGTGTTGTTCTTAAATTCGTTCCACTTTATACCAAGTATTTTCCTGCCACATTTGTTTTCAAAAGAGTTTACTTTCTTGTCTATTTATTTAGCTGATTTCCAGCTTTTGCATGTAGTGAGGGTGGAAATCACCTTTGAATTGAATAATCTTAACTTAGTTTTTGTGCTTATAACTAGTTTTTATGCCTATAACTTTTGAATGCCATATGTTCTCAAGATTCTTGAAGGTCGATGCTGCTTTTGCAATTCAAATTCTAACTTCCTTCCTGGTGTAACCATCCTGGTCTATGTAGCTTCCAAGGTATACAAAGCATACAAATTGGTATATACTAATTCTGCACAAATTTCTGTCCTTGACATTTAAGATTTTATTGATTTTTTTTTTTATGATTTCTTATTTTTTTCCATGATACAGTGTCAGGCCTTCTAACTGTTCCATCAGGCTTTCTGTCTCTTCTGTCTTCAGTTTTGCCCACTGTTATGATGTTCACCAGTTTCTCCCTTCTCATCATGTGCCCTAAGAATGATGATTGCCTTTTCCTTATCTTTGTTATTATACTAGGTTTTTCATTAGCTTGTCTCAAACATTGCTTATTAGTTATCTTGATAATGTACACATGTATTTTAAAATGCAGTTACACCATACACTACTTGTATATCTTGAAGTATAATTATACTGTACTTTATTGAAAATTATTTTAAAGTGTAATTATACAGCATATATGTATAATGTCAAATTTGTATAAAGTCAAATATGTATAAAGTCTACTTTAAAATTATACTTTAAACTTTTTTTCTTTAAAAATTTGTGAAGTCTAATAATAATGTTTATTTGCATTCTAGTAATCCATGCTATTTGCTTACATAAAAAGGCAATAAATTAGACTCTTTTGAAAACAAATGCGGCAGGAAAATACTTGGTATAAAGTGGAACGAATTTAAGAGCAACACAGAGATAAGACAGATGAGCAAACAACAACCTGTCTCATGGGTGATTAGAAAAAGAAAATGGACATATGTAGGCCATGTGATGAGAAGAAACATTTAGGGGATACCAAAACAAGCTATCAAGTGGAGCACAACAGGCTGAAGAAAAATAGGTCGACCACATGAAACTCTAAAGAAGACATTGTTAAGAGAAGCCAGTTTAGTGGGCATAATATCCTTTGATGAAATTGAAAAACTCACTGAAAACAGGAAAACTTGGCAAACAACTATGTGAGCCCTATGTGACATTTAACAGCATGGGAAGGATGTAAGATTTGCTTACTTAACATGCTTCTCTTCTTCCCTGAAATGTAGAAGTTTTGTGTCCTTTTAATCTTCCATTTTTTCCTGGGGTAGCTTCATTCAAAATCTTGTACTTAAAGAACAGTTTGTTATTGACTTTCAAACAGTTTTTATCAGTTTTATATAAAATGCACTTGCAAGCAGAAATGACTTTAGAAAGGTAATTTTTTTGCATTTCTTGAGGACTTCCTTGATAGCCAAACATTTCAAATTTTTTTTCTTTTTTTTGCTTTCAAATGTTTCTTGTGCAGTTGTGCTTCATCGGCTGTAGTTGCAGAACTGAACCAACTTCTCCTCTTTCCTAAAAAACTGAGTATCATAACTGCTTGTTTCTTAGCTTTAATGCCTAAAGAGCTCTTTCTTCTAGATATTGCTATTTGAAAAAAAAATCTCTTCTTTGTGTGAATATGTGTTTATTTGTTAAATATTACAAGGTCTCAGTGTTGATTATCAGTTATAATCATTATACATTTGTTCCCACAGATAACAGTACCTTGCCCTTTCTCAGCGACATCTATTCATTTCCCTATATACAGTTGCACCCAGAGTTCTCTCCCCTGCATACAGAGTACCAGGCTTATGTTGATTATCATACCACACTTATTCAGATCCAAGGAGTCCCCAGGCATTGTAGAAATCAAGCCAGACTTGAAGATAAACATGATGAAAGCAGGTATGCATTTTTGTGGAACATATCTTATGTCTTGTCTTGTCTCCTTCCTCATGTACCTTCAGTACTGAGGGGGAACAGATAAACTAAACTTCTTGATAGGGTTTGCCAGTTTACTTCATATAAGGAAAAATGTAACATTTCTGTTTTCTCCTCCATCAGTTTCCTGCATTGGTGGCCTCTTCCAGTGTTTCCCATCATTCTTAGCATGTGCATTTTCTGCGACATATTAAAGGTAGTCATGTAACATGGCCAAACCATTTGATCTTTTTTTTTCTGGATATAGTTTAGTACTGGTGTTACTCCAGTAACATGGCCAAACCATTTGATCTTTTTTTTTTCTGGATATAGTTTAGTACTGGTGTTACTCCAGTAACATGGCCAAACCATTTGATCTTTTTTTTTTCTGGATATAGTTTAGTACTGGTGTTACTCCAGTAACATGGCCAAACCATTTGATCTTTTTTTTTCTGGATATAGTTTAGTACTGGTGTTACTCCAACCCTTGTCCAGATGGTGTCATTTCTGATTTTGTCTCTTCTTGTTATGTTAAGTATCCTCCTCAAACATCTCATTTCTGTCATGATGATTTTCCTTTTGTTTTTAACTGTTAATAAATTTATTATTTCCCGTCCATTTTTATAAAGTGGAGAAGTTACATTTGAATATGAATCATTTACATCATTTTACCACAATACGAGCAGTATTGATTAAAAAAAACCCCTTGTATGCCCAACAAAGAAGTTTTCTGTTGACAGATTGCATAAACTAGGAAAAAGGTATGAGCAGCTTTATTAATTAATGAGCACACATTTGTGATGTTTTGGTGTGAACCTTAATCAGACAAAAACACACAGGGCAAAGAAATAGAGATAGAAGATAAAATATAAATTCATATGAATGCTATGTAAAAAAGTAGGAATGGAAAAAAATAGTATAAAATAAAATAAATGGAGCATTTAGCTGTGACTTGTAAGAAGCTGTGACCAGAAATGTGCATGGTGGAGTGTTGAGAATGTTTAAATGGAGACCTATGATGTATGATAGATAGGCCATAAAGGGGGTGAGGGGAAACCGCAGAAAAGGCAGAGTGTGATATAATGGTAATCTAGCTGAGAGAAGGTGGAATAAGTAATTGCAGCTGGGGTAGAGGGGTAGTAATCTGATTCCATGAGGAGGTTTTGAAATATGTGTAGCAAGTGAGAAAGGAGTGGAATTTAGTGCAGAGGGAATATGATTGTAGGAGAGGGAAATATTAGGTGTAAATGAATTGTGAGTTCAAACCATGCGGTTCCAGCATCTCATATTCCTGAATGTAGCAGTTCTCAAGTGCTAGGCAGCTTCTGTCATTGGCGTAGCATTATTTGATTGCCATTACCAGAAATATATTCCCTCTGCACTAAGTTCCACTCACTTCTCACTTGCTACATATATTTAAAAACCCCCTACGGAATCAGATTACAATCCTCTATCCCAGCAGCAATCACCTATCATCTGTCACATTGATAATAGTGTAAAACTGTGATACAGTAGATGGCCTGGGCTATTACCAGTTGAATTAGATTTCTGCGTCATACTGACACATGATACTTATTTTCTTTTAGAAACTCACTTTAATCTAAAGTGCTTTTCAATAACTTTATTTTAAAATAACCAAAATATTTTTTCATACAATGATATATAATGCTTTCATAAGTTGGCACACAGTACATGTCATATACTTTCATAACTGCCTCTTCATTGACAACAGATGGGGTAATTTTAGTCTGGGACTTGGTGAGAACATAGCTCATCTTTTGGTTGTTGGTACGGACCATGCAGAACCATATGTTCATAATATCTACAAGATAACCATACACAGAAGAAAAGCAATTCAAGATTTAGGAAGATTTGATCCACACAGAGGACATCATCAAGTGTGTTCGTTGAAACAGGTAGACACTGTGAGCTTAACTTTCTGTACCCTAACTTTGTACACACTGAATGTGAAGACATTACTGGAGATGTTATTACAGTAAAATTTCATTATAATGAAACTAGTAAACTAGTCTGTTATATCTAAAGTCCGCTATATCCAGAATAAAATATACATGTAGGGGTGTGGCCAGGACCTGTGGACCTGTTCCGTTATTACAGAGGCTCCATTATAAATGGGGTCCATTATAATGGGATTTTACTATTTATGTTAAAAGTCATATATACTACTATATAGATTATGATTATCCAGATTATGAGCATTTTCTTGAGTAGTGCCCCTTTTAAGGCTGGTTGAAGTATGTTCCCAAGCTTGGAGCAGCAAAGGAATGAACACTATATGGTTTATTATGGCAGCTTTAGAAAATGGTGTATTTCACCCAAGAGGCAATTTAGAGTAAAACTTTCAGTGGAGCACATAAGGTAGCAGTGTTAGTGATGTCAAGAGGTTAAACTCCAGATCAAGGTGTTGAAGTCAACACAGCTGTTTAATAAAAAAAGGTACCTGACTCCCTTGAAAGTTGAAGCAGGAAAGACAACTAGGTTTTATGCTGATCACGTTATCCGCTAGGGCAGAATTTCCCAATCTTTTTAAGGTTATGAACCCTGAAGCCAATGATAATTCATTATACTCCTTTTCTGTCCTCACCATCTCCTCTCACATGGTGTTAAACAAAAAACTTCCATGCCCTTCTGCACATTTTACTAGCTACATGGACCCCCCTCCCCATATTACCCTTTGAGGATTACAGGTTGAGAACCACTGTTCCACTGTGTTCATTGGTCAAGGAAAATATAGATGCTAACACTTTATCCTTTACATACCTCAGATGCAAGAAATAGTATTGGTAGTTAAACTTTTAATGATGGAAATAAGTTTGGAATCTGTTGTTTAAACAAATTTCTTTAAATTGAAAAAAGATCCATTGCTTGGAGTGGAACTTAACCAAAGTTGGAACTTAGCAGATGATTAATAAGTTTTGCTGATAATTAAAGTACTTAATTAAGATTATTTTGTGGCATGTAATGCATAAAAACCAATTAATAACTAAGATATATATATATATATATATATATATATATATATATATATTACATCTTACATCCTTCCTGTGCCATTAAACATCAAAGCCAAGTTTTCCTGTTTTTTTAAGCAAGTTTTTCAACTTCATATATATATAAATATTATATACATATTATTATATTTATGATAGCTGTATATCAAACCAGGACTGTAGACCTGTATCCCAAACCAGAATTCTAGAGCTGTATGTCAGAATAGGACTGTAGACATATATGCCAAACCTTCAACTCCAGCCAACTCTAACTCCTTTTTCTGCCATGTAACTTTACATTTGCACTGACCGTAGCAACACATAAAGTTGCTTCCCATACCATGACTCTGATTCACTTCTTGGCCTTCTGCTAAGATCAAAGTGGCTACGATCAAAGTGGCTATGATCAAAGTGGCTACGATCAAAGTGGCTATAATCAAAGTGTCCCCTTGGCAGGTACCCTGATCAAAAAGTCCTTTGGTTAAGACAAAAGCGTAGATTTTTTAACTAAACGAGATGACTGAGGGCTGCCCTGCACATAGAATGCCAGGAGGCAAGGTCTACATCTCGTTACAGGTAGACCTGGCATCACAGTACCACCTGGTTCATGGCTTGTTGTTTTCGTCGTTTAAAAAAACAAATGACTCTGATTCAATAGCTCTGATAAACCTTTTTAACTTTTGTTTGTTTTTATTTTCAACTTTAAAATCTCCACTTAGGACTGTTCCTTACCTGTGTTACCAGATGAGCCCTGTGGGTTACAGCCTCTTGCGTCTGTCTCCAGTTGGAGAGATTTTCTGAGGCATCATTTTGCACTGCCACCATGTGGAGCCAGCAGTATGGCTGGTAGGAGATCACTGTTTAGAATTCACCTTCTTCTTTCTTCACCACCATCATTACAAGCATCTTTTGAAAAGTTCTTTGTTGAGTCTAATTTGCATACAGATACAGATCTTAATATGTTGCAATGCTTAAGGGGAAAAAAACAGATATTAATGTAAATATAATTTCCACATCTATCTATAGAACTGCTTTTAAGTTCAGATCTGGCAAATACAAATAACAAATCTGAGAGATACAGATAGATATTTGCTTTACCCAGTTACAGTACTGCCATCAGTGGCTTCATTAGCTAGTTGTCCAGGCCTTAGTAATGGCCTTTGAGAGACACAGGTTTTATTCTGACTTAGAGCACACGTTCCTACCTCCACCTTTTAGTCTATTTAATTGTAGAACTTTTATGGTAATTATAGCGTTATATCACTGTCCCTCTTTCCCTTTTAATTACATTTTTATATATTTAATTTCTTTCATTAAATTTTTTTCTTTTTTTTTCCATTTATTTGTATAGTTGTTACTTTTCATTCATTCATTCATTCATTCTTTTAGGGTGTACCTAGAAGAAGCTGTTGCACTTCATCATCTAAGTCCACCTCATCAGCTTCTTATAGTTGCGAAGAGCAGAACCTCTATCTTAATGCAAAGAAAACTAAAGTGATGACAACTGACAAAACAAACAAGGCAACTGAAATATGTATCAATGAGGAAAAACTGGAAGAAGTGGAGAGTTTTGAATATCTTGGATCACTACTAACTAATAATGGAGATGCAATGAGGGAAATTAAAAGGAGGACATCTATCGCTCTTCAGAAAGTAAAACAAATAAAGAATCTGTGGAGAGGAGCAGACAGAACCACAAAAATAAGATTTTTAAGGGCATGCATCTTTCCCATCGCAACATATGCCTGTGAGAAACACATAGATGGCTTTGAATGTGAATGCTACAGAAGAGTTCTCCAAATATCATGGACACAAAAAAGAACAAATATCTCTATACTACAAGAGCTTAATATTGAAGAAAGCTGGCTAGTAAAGAGGATTAAAGAGAGAAAACTGAAATATTTTGGACACATTAAACGTCATGATAATTTAGAGAAGACTGTATTGGAAGGATACATAATGGGAAAAAGAAAAAGAGAAAGACTAAAACGAAGATGGCTGCAAGACGATCTGCAAATGGATGCAACAGCAGCAGGCCATCTTACTCACAACCGAGAGGCCTACAGGAGTGCTATTTGGGAGGCAAAGTTCCGCAAAGGACATGCAAATGAATGAATGAATGAATGAATGAATGAATGAATGTTACTTTTCATAAAGGAACTGTGAACATTAAAGCAAGGGTATAAACAACCTCTGCAGAGTTTGAAGGATAGTAATGGAAACATGATAAATAATGAAGAGAAAATCTGTATCAGATGGAAAGAATATTTTGAAAAACTACTAAACTGTGAAGAGCCTATAAACACATTACCATGTGAAGAAATACATACTTGTGAACATGAAATAGAGGAACCAGACTTAGAAGAAGTTCATCTACAGTATCATGTTTCTACGAAAGAACAAAGCAACTGGTTTAGATGGAATTGCTGCAGAACTGATTAAGGAAGGAGGTCTAAATCTACATGAACAGATATGTACACTAATACAACAAATATGGAGAGAAGAAAAACTCCCTAGTGAATGGAGAGAATCATTACTGATCACAGTATTCAAAAAAGGTAATAAGAGCAAGTGTGAAAACTACAGAGGAATATCCTCACTACAAAAAGGCTACAAACTACTATCTATTATACTTTTAAACAGATTAAAATCATACAGCAAGAACATACTGGGAGACTATCAAGCAGGTTTTAGGAAGAACAGATCAACCATAGACCAAATATTTTATCCATGTCAAAGAGAGGCAAAGTACTGGGAATATGGAAAAAGAAGTACATGATATCTTCATTGACTTCAAGAAAGCCTAGATAGAGCATAGATAGAGCAGCTTATGGAAAATTATGAAAAAATTTGAGATACCTAATAAATTAATCAGTCTGACCAGAATATGTATGGAGGATACACAAAATATAGTAATATATAATAGAAGAAAGTCAGAACCCTTCTATATAAGAACTGGCTTAAAACAAGGTGATACATTATCTCCATTACTATTCAACCTAGTACTAGAAAAGATAATCAGAAGAGTGCAAGAAGAAAGCAGTACAGAAGAACAAGCTAAAATACTAGGATACACTGATGACACTGACCTGGTGGAGGAAACTACAGGAAGTCATCAATACCTGCATACACCTGAGAGATGTAGCATTAAAAGGAGGCCTGACATTAACCAAGATAAAACAGAGTACATAAAGATATCAAGAGACCAGAGGCAGAATGATCCAGATTATATAAATGTTGATCATTAGGAAAGAAGAAAATATCTAGGCACAACCTTCAACAGAATCAACATAGTAAGCAAGGCAATTAAAAGCAGAGAACAGATAGAGAATAAAATATATTTTGCCTTGCAACACCTGTTAAAATCCAAAATCCCATCATCAAAATAATAATCTATAAAATTATAACAAGACCAGGCATCATGTATGGATTAGAAACGTGGAGTAAAACAAAGAAAGATGAACAACAATTGCAGATCTTTGAGAACAAGATCCTAAGAAGAATCTTTGGGCCCATAAAGGATAACAACAGTGAAGAACTGAGAGCTAGAAAGAATACTGAACTGAACACATTATTTAAATCCCAATGAATTATAAATGTCATGAAACTGAACAGACTACGCTGGTTGGGCCATGTAGAAAGAATGGAAGAGAACAGATAAATGAAAATGATGTATGCACGAGAAATGAAGGAAACAAGACCAAGGGACAGACCAAGAAAGAGAAGGAAAGACAGCATAGAACAGGATATAAAAGACACTGGTGCCACCAACTGGAGAAGGAAGATTAAGAATAGAGAGGAGTGGAGGCGAACTTTATCTGCAGCAGTGAGCCTTAATGGCTTGGAAAGCTAAAGAAGATTTACATGAAAAACACTTTATATGGAATAACGAAATGGTCAAAAATATTTACAGGCAAAAAATGCATTAAAAAGTCAAAAAAGAAATTTTCCACAGCAATTTGATATTATTAGCAGCAAAATCCATAAATGTTCTTCACAAATTGCACATGTCTTCACTATTCTTGTATTTCACACATATTTCTGTCTGTAAGTTAGCATAAGCTATCTATTCTGTATTTTTTTGCCAGTTAAATTTAAATTTATTTTAATTATAGATTTCTGGTGTTAACGGCATTATCTATCTTCTTATTACTGCTTTTTAAATTTTACTCTTTTCTGTTTTCATTTTACTGTTAATAATCATTGTGATGGACATGTAGTAAAGACACAGAATAAGTTATCTGGGTCAGCAGTATACAGGTGACTATGACCTTATTTCACCTTTTTAGGGTGTACCTAGAAGAAGCTGTTGCACTTCATCATCTAAGTCCACCTCATCACCTTCTTATAGTTGATGGAATCAGCTGTGAATCTTCCATCTTTGGTCCATTTTAAAATTTATTTTTTGCTGGTCACTGTAGTAATCTGGTTCAATTCCTGTGCACCTAGACAGTAAAGGTTTCAACTGCCAGAAGTCTAGACCACAGTCGCTTACAAACCCCAGAACAGTAGCAGCAACTGAATAACAACATTCTGTTTTGTGAAAGCTAAAGAAAAATTATTATATGACTCTTTTTCATCAAATCTATCATTTTAATTTTCAAGGTGAGTGGATGGTACCATGCACTGATTGTCATAACGAGTCTTCATGTCATTGGAGTGATGCAATCTGGCAACCTGTTGGATGTAGAGAAGGAAAGCTGGGCAGAGAGGAACTCAAGCATTGTTTAACTGGAAAAAAGGTGCAGAAGTACAACTGTTTGATTTTATTGGTCATATTAAATTTTTAAAAAACCTCTCTCTCTTCAGCAACTGATACAGATCATGGACAGAAATGACAGAAAGAACGTATAGTCAGCAATATGGATTATGAAATCTGAAGAAGTAGAAGAAATCTCTTATAAAATGCAGCTTTTATAGAATGGTTTTGGATAAAAATAGTAACAATTATAATTTAGTAGTCAACCTGAAAAAAATCCAGAAACCCCCGTAAAACATTTGATAGTCACTGTCCATATTGCTGATGATAACAACAAACAGCAAGGAATATTGTTAAGTTAGAGATGCTAACTGAGTAATATCTTCAGCATTATGAAGTGGTTATAAACTGACAATTCACAGACCTCTGGAAGTTATGACCAGAATGCCAGAAATGTAAAAAGACCACACTGCTTGCCTTTGAGGGGAGAGGGAGCACTTTTCTGGTGATCTGAGGAGTTATGTTGTTATTTTGCTCTCTACAACAGGTTTCTGCCAGTCACTCTATCTCTCTGTCTTTCAGTATATATATATATATATATATACATACACACACATTTGCTTAGAAATCCATCTCTCTGTCTTTCAGAAATGTATTCAAGGTTACTACAGTACTGATATCTTACCAACGTAATAAGATTCAATAGCCCTGATAAACCTTACCATGCTGCTAAACATCACCTAGGGTTCGCATGTTAGTTTGCCAAGATTTCCTGTTTAAAGTTAACTTTACCCCATATAATTTAATGAAACACCTAATAAGGAAACAGCCAGCTCTGAAAAACATGTTTAAAAAATGTAAGATTACCAGCTCTACCATATGTGCATGTGCCTAGGCAACAAAAATGGGTGAATACATTCTCCAAAACAGCATCAACTATGACACAACAAGATGCACATAAAGGCTCAGTTGAACAACCCAGAAAGCCATGTTTTATGGTTCTGAAATTAAACTACAAGAATTTATCCCACAGACAGAAATGCAGGCGTGGACTACAAATGTTTTGATGAAGAAGATCTTGCAATAAAACAACCATTTCTGCTCTTCCTTCTTTTCTTTCTATTTTTGTTATTTTCTATTTCTTTTCTCTGAGGTGGACACAGACATATCACTTTATTTGTTTTCTGCCAAGTGAAAGTTTCTTCCAACTTCTTAACCAATTGATTATCCTTTATTGACAGATCACAGGTGATAAAATATTTCATATATTTTCCCAGGTTTTGTTTATTGGTGACTCTACCAACAGAGGAATCTTACACTACATCTTGGAAAGGCTGAATGGAACACTGGTCCAGTGGGACAAGACCCATAACATCCGCATATATCCAGACCTAAATGATAACCAGACTGTGTTTGGGTTTGCATACTATCCTCAGTTTTGGCTAATGTCCCAACAGCGTCCCATGTTTGACAAAGTTTTCAGTCATCTTATCAACAGGTATTAAACTTACCAACTGTGAAATGATCAAATATGCACGCAATTTTTTCCACTAAGGGTGATTCTGGAGTTATAAATAGACTTACAAGATGACTGCCTACAGAATGTGAGCCCTTGCAATGTTCATTATAAAAAGAAGTTAAATTAACCGGCATACACATTAACACATTCAAGCACCAGAATCAATATTTTGCCTTGGTTGTTAAATAGATTAGCCTAGGCCTGCAAGGATATGTGTTTATTTTTTAAATCAGAGCAGATAAAGTTATCCTATCTTCAAAAGTTATATTTTTTTCTATTTTATCGTCTTCACATTTTTATTTTATTTTGCCTCATTTCTCTCAGGAATTCAATCTTCTGAGAACTGAAATTATATTGCTGAAGGCACATCCTTATTTTGCTTTCTGATAATCCAGGCTTAACTTGCGGTTTATTTATTTCAGTTCATTTTATATATTGTCCTCAAACTGGTAATTCATCTACATCTTTGAAACAAATAAATTTACAAAATTTGAATGTTTACTGTCACTGTGCTCATTAGGCAAATCTAGTTTTGGTAGAATCAGTTAAGAGAGGAACTTTTTGACATAATACAGCTTTTCAAATTTTACAAAACTGGAAATCTAACCGCTTATAAAGCTGGAACTTCTGTGACAAAAGGTGCTTTTGGTATTATTCTGAAACAAAACAATAAAATAATTAAAGCACTAAAGCTGTGTGCTTTATTTGGCATATTCAAGAGTAGTTTAGAATGACAATTTTTGTTTCCAGTGATGATTCTGTCTTTAACTGAACTTCTTGTCATGTCAGTTTCTAGTTTCAGCCAAAACTATCACATCATTTAGTTTCTTTTGACAAGTGATAATTCAGCTGTGTTTGAGATTATTAAAGAGGAAGGTTACTTAGGTTAGCCTCCTTGGTGTTAAACCAGTGCATTATGTGGTCCAGGTTTTCCATGTTAAAATCATTAACCCTGTATGTTATATGGGCTAAGCTGGTTTTGACCTCATACATAACATTAAGCATGAATAACATTCAAGGTAGTATTGTGCTGCCATCTGTTGAATGAAATCAGGTTAAGCTTCTAAAAATAATTATAAGAACTTCTTAATTAACATTAATGAGTGGGAAAGGCCATCATAAGAACAATCATCGCAGAACCAGGCATAAAAATTGGAGGATACAATATTAACAACCTTCGGTATGCTGACGACACAGTACTGATAGCTGAAAACCAACAAGACCTGCAAAATCTCTTGGATAAAGTCATCAAAGAAAGTGAACAGAAAGGCCTTACTTTGAACATCAAAAAGACAGAGACTATGGTTATATCTAAGAAACAGAATCCACCAACATGCAGTATTAAATTAAACGGAACTATTCTAAAGCAGGTGCAGAAATTCAAATACCTTGGAGCAGTAATAACTTCAGGTGGGAAATGCAGAACAGAAATTAGGAACAGAATAGGCCAAGCAAAGACTGCATTTCAGAGAATGAGAAACATATTATCCAACACATCCTTATCAATGATTGTTAGAAAACGAGTCCTAAAATGCTATATTGAACCTATCTTGTTATATGGAAGTGAATTATGGACAATAGGCAGCTCTGCACAAAAATCATTGGAAGCAGCAGAAATGTTATTTATCAGAAGAATGTTGCGAATCCCCTGGACAGCAAAAACAACTAATGAAGAATGTACGAGAAGAGCTGGAGAGAGAAAAAAATCTTGTAAAAAAATAAGAGAGAGACAATGTACTTTCATAGGACATGCAATGAAAAGAGGAGGCTTTGAAAATATTATAACAACAGGAAAAATAGAAGGAAGAAGATCAAGAGGAAGACCAAGAGAAATGATACTGGACAGTCTGATGGGATGATGTGAGAGGAGATCACCAACTGAACTGATGGCCTGCATGAAGGATCGTGTACTCTGGAGAAGCATAATAGCCAACGCCAGTCGGCATGGCATCTGATAATGATGATGATGATGATGATGATGATGAAGGCCAAAATGCCATCTAAATAACATTTCCAGCATATTTTCTTCACTAAGTAGGTCAGTATACAAGGATATAGAGATATGAAAACTACTCATTCAACATAAACTCATATGTAAGGTTTTCCAATAAATCAATCATTAAGCATAGATTTATCTTTCCTTTTTTTTCTTTTCCTGAATGTTCAGAACCAAGGAGTGGTCTGACAAAGAAACTGTGATAGTGCTTGGGGGAGTTCATTGGCTGGCAAAACACCATCTTGACATGCTGGCTGAAGGACTGTGGAGGTGATAATCTGTGATCTTTTTCTTTCTTCTTCATATTTTTTTTCTGTTTTCCTTTTAGCCTCTTGTTTTCAGCTCTTTGCTGTTTGACATTTGCTATTCTTTTTCATTTCCTTATCTCATTGTTAACATTATATGCCTTATAAATTTACTTCTTTCACTACAAATATTTCAAGAATAAACAAAGCCTCGTAATTTTACTAGGAAATGACCAAAGGAATATATGTAGCTTATGAAAGAGATTAAAAGTTGAATGTCCGGATCAAATAATGAAGCTGTTAAATTTTTTGTTCTTTTTAACAAAGCCATTTCAATGACTTATTTTAATGAAGGAGTCACTTTACCTTTTCCCTGTTATTTTAGTTCAATATTTTCATCTTTGATCTCTTTATATGTTATTCTTCATGAATTTGAAAAAAAAAATAGGTTCTAACTTTATCTTTCTTATGGCATTTATGAGAGATGAATATTAATTGCTACAACAACTTTAACTGCCTAGTTGTGTCCTTTTCTCATTTCCTGTACATATTGTTTTATTTGCATGAATATATAATAAACATTTCAATCTGTTTCAGTTAAACTTTGACTAATCTTATATCTTTACAGGTAATGTGATTTTACTTTCTGTATCAATATATTTTGGCAGGATGCAGTGCACAGTTTGGGGGACAAATGAGGGTGATAAAAAGATAAGAGAAGCAAGTGTAGGACATAAACATTGTTTGTGATCACTTTGGTTTATTACATCAATTAAATATTACTAGAGTTAGTCAAGGGACAATGTGTATTGCCAGATAATGCTTTGTGGCCATCTTCAGGCTTCTTCAATATAGCAGGTAGGGGTAGGGTGAACATGCTGTCCATTCTGCAATCAGCAACCAATGGTTGACATGCTGGCATCAGGGTTGGTGAACCATAGCTGACCAAGGCTTCACCTCTCCATTGGTATCCCCACTAACAGGTCCATCCTGGCTTACAGGGCAGGGATTGCCATAGTCCCCATAGCAAGTGAGTCTACTGAAGAAGTATGGTACACCTTTTGCTTTTTGGATGCAATCAGGGACTGAAAAAATAGCTGCCATAACCCACTCCCAAGCCAACACATTGGTGTGCCTCAACACTTTCACAGCATCAGCTGCAAAGAACATCAGCTTGCAGTTCCAGGGAAACAGAAGACAAGACAAGAACCAAAGGTGGAAACAGAAGACATGACAAGACAAGAACCAAGGGTGGAAACAGAAGACATGACAAGAACCAAGAGTGGAAACAGAAGACAAGACAAGAACCAAGGGTGGAAACAGAAGACAAGACAAGAACCAAGGGTGGAAACAGAAGACAAGACAAGAACCAAGGGTGGAAACAGAAGACAAGACAAGAACCAAGGGTGGAAACAGAAGACAAGACAAGAACCAAGGGTGGAAACAGAAGACAAGACAAGAACCAAGGGTGGAAACAGAAGACAAGACAAGAACCAAGGGTGGAAACAGAAGACAAGACAAGAACCAAGGGTGGAAACAGAAGACAAGACAAGAACCAAGGCTGGAAACAGAAGACAAGATAAGAATCAAGGGTGGAAAAGGCCTTGAGACAGTTTTCATTAGCACCATATTATTCATCACATTATCATCAGTTATTTTTTTTTGGTTTGGTAATACAGTTAGGTTCACTATTCCATCAGCAATATTTTTTTGTTAACAGAGAAGGACTAATCAATTCCAGAGTGATAGTGAAGGGTCTTGGTGCAGGATTTCATCAGCCAGTGAGTGGGCTGCATCAGTTATCATTGGTATGGAGTCCACAAATTCAACTTTTATTCCTTGATTTCTCACTACTGGCTCTAATGATCTTTCATTTTCTGTATGTTACACTGTCTTGAATGGCAGCCTGATTAGCTGAGTGGTTAGGCGCTTGGTTAATCAGGTGGTACTGGGTTCATTCCCAGCAGTGAGACTTTTTTTCTGGTACACACTAAAAAAGGCCCAGGGGTTCAACCAGCCACTAAAAATGGGTACCAGAGAAATCTAGGAAGGTAAAATGGTCAGGCGTGATACTGACTACATCACGCTTTCAGGTACCGAAGGTCATGGAAAATGTGGCCCTAACACCATATTCCCCAATATGCTTTAATGGCATTGGAAACAGGAATTTTACCTTTACCTTTTACGTTGTCTTGAATGTGCATTCTTGTTATTCATTTTGTAGCACTTTTTGTATTTGTTTCACTGAAAAAAACCCAAAACTTAAAATTTTCTGTAACTGAATCTCACTGTATGGCAGTGAATAATATGGTGAAGATTAAGTTGGACAGAGAATGGGCTACCAAGGCTTTCTTTGCAGTCTTCAATAGTTCTTCTGTGTTCAGAAGACATAAGAAGTAGATGTATGAGCTGGCTCCACCGCCATAACAGGTAATATATCATCCTTAACATGACTGGCTTGGTTTCAGTATTAACAGTCTATTGTGGAAGTATCAAGAAACATATTTTATGGGATCAGTTAAAGCAAAACATTAGAAGGTCTCAAATCCATAGTCTTCACATAAGAATGATGTTTACTGTTAACTGTGCTTCTCATGTGCTCACTGACATGCTGCTGCAGAAAGTGGAATTTCTAAAACAAGCACAGTATGTGGCAGAAGGGACACCAAAGAAGAAGAAAGAGAAGATGGTACTGACTGCAAAATATAATGAGCTTGCCATCTCTTGTCCATCAACAAGAAAAAAAACTATTATTTCTTCTTCTCCCCCAGTTCTGAGAAACTGTTCTTGTTAACCCTTTGAAGTTTGTCCCATTGATTTTATTAACCCTCTAAAGTTCATTACAATGAACCAGGATTAAATAAAGCATGCCATAAACTATCAACAGGAAGATCAGCAGCGACTGCCCATCCAGAACCAAGCTGTACTGTCATATGCCTTGAAGCTTGGTTTCTCTGTTGTTGATACATTCTTCATGACCATGTCCAGGTATAAGAATTTTCTACAGGGCAAATGTGCCTGCCATTTTCACAAGGTAAGGCTTGGAACTGGGTCAGTTTTGCCCATGACATGCATCTCTAAAATGATGCATATTCCTAAACTGTCATACATATAGAACATAAGCAACACAGACATGCACGTTCACCTCGTGAAGCACAGAGTGGCAGATAAAAAGAGCATTTTAATCTATAATCAGAGAGTACTATACCTACTTTTCAGTGAATGGGATTTAACAGTTACAAATATTGTGAGCACAGCCATTTTAAAATTATATCTCAGGACCTGAAAAGCAGTTCTTGAATGCACACACTGACAGACAAAGAGTACATAAAGCAAACTTTTCAGCAAGATCCATCCTAGTAAGGAACTCATCAACCCCTGCAACCTTTGAGTTGACTGACATCACATATCAGTCTGTTTTTTTCCCTTAAACACCAAAGACAAGTTTAAAAAAAAGGATTAGCCAGCTGTGGGTTACAAGTCCATACACATTTTTACCATAAACTTTCTTCATTTCAGCAATTTCCAACCAGCATGCCAAAAGTGTGTTGCTGAATTTAAAGGGTTGACAAGATGTGTTTTTGCTTGAATTTAGATCAAAGAATCTCCTCATAAAGGCTGATAATATGATATTGTTCTCCTTATATTCAGAATGCCATGAGTTGAAAAAAGGTTGACAATCACTGCATTACTCCTGTGTCTTAGTTGAAATATGTGCTTCTCTTTGTTGTTATGTAACCTTAAAGATGAAATGAAGCAGTGATATCATAGCTATCTCTTAAAAGTGCTGTTTATTTTAATCCATTTGTGTTTTTCATTTGTGATTATATCTACAGGTGTCTGAAGTTCAGTCTCTGCTAGCAAGAAAATTGTCTTGGAGTTCTTCTGCTCCATCTGACCACATCCTGAAGTATCATGTTGATGGGGATATAAATGCTGCGTATTCAGAGATGGTCATCAATAGAATATGTGCTTAGAGTGGGAGCTGATGAAAGCAAACAGACATATCAAAAATAATTATCATATTTGAAAGAATGAAATTAACCCTCTGTGAGGCAGATTAAAATGCAAACATGTAGATTTTATCTTTTTTTACTTCAGCATTCTTTACTTGTGATTGCACTATTTAGTTCAGAGTTAATCTGGGTATAATAAGTGCACTATTCAGTTCTGAATTAATATGGGTATAATAAGTGCACTACTCAGTTCTGAGTTAATCTGGGTATAATGAGTGCACTATTCAGTTCTGAGTTAATCTGGGTATAATGAGTGCACTATCCAGTTCTGAGTTAATCTGGGTATAATGAGTGCACTATCCAGTTCTGAGTTAATCTGGGTATAATGAGTGCACTATCTAGTTCTGAGTTCATCTAGGTATAATGAGTGCACTATTTAGTTCTGAGTTAATCTGGGTATAATGAGTGCACTACTCAGTTCTGAGTTAATCTGGGTATAATGAGTGCACTATTCAGTTTTGAGTTAATCTGGGTATAATGAGTGCACTATTCAGTTCTGAGTTAATCTGGGTATAATGAGTGCACTATCTAGTTCTGAGTTCATCTAGGTATAATGAGTGCACTATTTAGTTCTGAGTTAATCTGGGTATAATGAGTGCACTATTCAGTTCTGAATTAACATGGGTATAATGAGTGCACTATTTAGTTCTGAGTTCGTCTGGGTAATGAATGCACTATTTAGTTCTGAATTATTTTTTTTTATTTTTGGCCCAGTTGTTGCCACTATTTTTTAAAAATACTTTGTACCTGTAAGCAAACAATCTCACAAACAGAATTTTCTAATAAATACCCACCACGTTTTTAGTGAGAAAAGATCTTACATCATACATCCTTCCCATGCCATTAAACGTCACATAAGGGTCAAAAGGTAGTTTACCATGTTTTCCTGTTTTCGGCAAGCTTTTCAGCCTCATCAAAGGATTTTATGCTAAATAAATTGGCCTCTCTTAACAATGTCCTTTTTAGAGTTTCATGTAGCCGACCTCTTTTTCTTCAGCCTGTTGTGTTCCACTTGGTAGCTTGTTTTGAGATTCTTTGACTGTTTCTTCTCATCATGTGACTGATTTGTCTATCTCCTTTTTATGATCACCCATGAGACAGGTTGTATACTCATTGCTTTATCTCTGCGTTGTTCTTGAATTCATTCTACTTTATACTTAGTATTTTCCTTAGGCATTTGTTTTAAAAGGAGTCTAATTTGTTGTCTTTTTCTTCAGTTGTTTTCCAGCTTTCACATGCATACATGAAGGTGGATATTACATTTGAAATGAATAATCTTAACTTGGGTTTTGTGCTTATAACTTTTGTATGCCATATGTTCAACAAGATTCTTGAAGGTCAGTGCTGCTTTTGCAATTCTAATTCTAACTTCCTTTCTGATGTCACCATCCTGGTCTATACAGCTGGCGAGGTATGGGAACTGGTGTACTTAATCAACAGCTGTTCCTTTTACGTATATTTTTCTGTCTTGATTAATGGGAAGTTTCATTATTTTTTTCCTTGTTAATTTCAAGTTCAGTTTTGCTAGCCAGTGAAGACAGGGTATCTCTCTCTTCTTTTTTTTTTGCATCGAATTTACATTATCACTGATAAGAGTTATGTCATCAGCAAAATCAAGATCTTCTAGTTGGGTCCCCATGTACCCAATCAGTGCCCATTTTACCTATATATTTAACAAATGTAATTTAACATTTTAATCTTGAAAATTTAATGTGTTAAATGATAGCAAATATATTGTCAATAAAACATTACACTCAGAAATTGAAGTAGTTCTATGATGTACCGGCCAAATAATAATACTGCATGAATTGATTGTAAATTAAAGGTAATTATATAAATAAATCAAGGATAATAATAATAATAATCAAAACATAAAAATTAATCAATAAACTAAATTATAGTAAAGTGTTTACAGCAAATCAAAGTGAATAAAAATGAGAAATTAATGAAAAAAAGTAATGAAGTCAAAATGCTGAAAATGATGAAACCCACTCTACTTTTAAATGTGGGCTCTTAATTGAAACAAAAGTCTGGAAAAGATTGATTTAGTAAAAGATATAAAGGAATATGAACATAAAACTGCAGGACGTTTTAAAGATGACAGTTTTATGGCAAATTAGTAGCAATTTATTTCAGTAAGTCAACAGAGAAGTCTAGTAATTCAAAACATTTTTATTAATACTTTGATCACGAAATGAAATGATCTCACAACTCATTGAACTTCATGTAAAAATAATTTTAGTAAATTAGATAACTGAATGTCAGAAACAAAGTTATTTTTTATGTTAAAAGAAAAACAAAAAACATTACACAGAACCAAATGTTTGTCAGATAGTGATACGATTTTAATGGTTCAATTCAGGGACCATTCATAATTTTTTTAAAAACAAGTGTGATTTTATTCATTACTGTGCTATCTGATATTACTGAAACAAGAAAGCAAAGTATAAGATCGATTGCATGTTTGCTATAATATATTTAGTTCTTTTTTTTTTCATTTCATGTAAAATATTAATGAGCACCCTATTTTGCACAAGATGCTAATTAACAACATTGCAGTTATTTTAAATGAGTCGTGGGGAAATGTGCATCAACTGAGTTTTACTGTTTACATGAAGTTACAAAAACAAGCTAACTGAGTTACTGTTTACATGAAGTTACAAAAACATGCTAGCAGCTCATTTTAGCAGATGTTGAGTGGGATATTTTAGAATTAAGGTCAGAATTCAAATGGATACTATCCAGAGATGGTTATTGGCTTCTGAATATCAATGTAGGCTGTGCCAATGAGAAATATATTGAATTCTCTACATTTCTTTGATTCTTGCTCTTATTTTGAAAATGCAACAGAACTAAATGCTTTTCTCTTCTGCCTGTTTATAAATAGGGGATATTCCTGATAATAGCTTGCAAAAAGCAATATGTTATTATTATTATTATTATTATTATTATTATTATTATTATTATTATTATTATGTCATTCACTTGTGTCTGTTAATAAAGTTACATGATCATACAATGCCTTTTAATATTTCTACTCTCACTCGCTCTTCATTTTCTTCTTCCATATTCCTCTTCATATAACTTTAATTTTTACATCTGTAGTTTTGTGTCCTGGATTAAATGGTTTGTTGTTTTTGGATTTCCTGTATTGAACCATCAATCCTGGCTTCTTGGATCATTTGCTTGGGTCAGCAGGGGGGAGTCTCAGTACGTCATAACTGGCATAGTCCTGGAGGATGTGTTCTATGGTTTGAGGCCATGTGCCAGGCTTCTTCACATCCCAAGGTACACAGAAGAAGTCTTAAAATGATTTCACACTGAGCTGTTACTGGGAACAGAGTATGAATGTTTGCTCTGTTTAAAATCCATGAGATCAAAGTGCTTATCTCTTTTACCCAGATTCTATTGCTGTGCCAGAGGAGAGTTGGGAACAAGCTGCAGCTCCTGTGTTCTGTGCAGTGACTGGAGCAATAATTGATGGGCTGTGTAGACATTTTTTCATGTCTTGGGATCCTACAGAGACTTATGTCCTGTGGGGGGTCTACATGGTAAACTACAAGGTCAAGCTTCTTTATAGGCTCCACCAATGGAGGGAAGATAGAATATGGTCTTCACCAGCTGTGGTTTGCCAGTCTTGATAGCAGTGTCACTTCTTGTATTCTTTTCATTCACTATGAACTCATCTCAGTCACAAATGTATTGAACTAACTTTTATGTGGTATTCTGTTCTCTGTTTATCATTAACTGACAACATTATACAGAGTAAAACAGTTTGTTTCATCCCAAAAGTGGGTATTCTTCGTTATCAGGGATAAAAATGTGTAAGTTATCCATATTTACAAGTGTGGACTTTGCAAGCTTGTCTCAACCCACAAACTTATCCTGAGAAGGCAGTGCAGTAGCACATGTATTACCCATAGTCCCCAATGTATACAGTCATATCAGCTCTGTCTAGATGCTTTTGACAGCTCTCTTTTGAATTAATTCTTCTACTGCCACACAACTACTTTCCTGAAGTAAGCGTTGCCAGAATGTTTGTTCATTGGCCGGAGGTATAATTAGACTACACCGTTTGTATGTCACTTATATTGATATTATCATGTTGTTATTACTGTTATTTACAAGTGCTGTTATCACTGCTGTTGAAACATAATTCAGTATAGTCAAAGGGTCCAAAGTCATTATCCTCAGACTTAATGGCAGTATGTTTGTTGTACATATACATATACATATATATAATTTATTTATACAAGTCTTGCTGTTATATTTACATATAGTTAATTATGTGTGTTCATATGTTAGATGTTGCATTTAACAGTCACTGTCATCATATGTTGCCTGTCGCATGAAGTCTGATGATAATGAATCTCCAGTTTCTTATGTTTCTTGTGTGTATGTGATGGCACACCTGGATATGCTGACTGTTGAATGAGGACTGTAAAAACACAAAAAGACACATACAGCGTATTTCTGTATGTCATAATGATCACTCAAAGTAACATGTGCTATTGCTTAAATGACATTTGTTTCAAGCAACAACAAAAAATTGTTTTTATTTAATTTTACGCTTTATCTAATCCTCATTTTCAAGTTTTAATAACTAAAGGTATAATATTGACCACCACAAAAGATAGTGGTGGCCTGGTTATTTGAGTTGTTAGGTGACTAATCTGGTGGTACTAGGTTCAAGTCCCAGCAATGAGACTCTTTCTTGTACTCATCAAAGAGGCCCCAGGTACCAGAGAAATTGGGTAAGGTAAATGTGACCAGGTATCATACTGACCATACCACATTTTCATGTGCCAATGGTCTTGCATACAGACCTAACACTGTGTCCATAATATGCCTTAATGCTATGGAAATGAGGATTTTTAGCTTTACAAAAGATGGTGTGTCCTTGAAGAAGAGGCAATGGCCAGCCAATGGTACACAATAGAGTGGACAATGACCACCAAAGTGGACACAATGTCATCTGAAGAAGGGATAGCAACCAGCCACAAAAATCGGGAGACAGATTGAAGAAAGGACAGTGACATCATACGAGGAAGTTTTTAAGGAAATAAAATACTCATATTGAAAGCTTGTGGCCAGTAGGAATCATTTATCTAGCCCTGCTGTTGAATTTATATAGGATTATTATTAAATGCAATGCTCCATAGTGATGTTTTAATTAAAGAATTGGTTGACAAAGCTTTCATATTTATTGTTTCCTAGTGAATGCTGACACTGCTGTGCAGTTTGTGATGATTTGTCTTCAGTCTGATGTGAGATGTGCTCCCTGGCATATTTGCCCTTCCTAGAACTTTAGCTTGAACTTGAGGAACAACTATGCTCTGCTGCTGGCCTAGAGATGGGTCTCTAGACACCTCAGGACACTCCCATATGTGCCTAGCCTTTAACCTCAGTGTTGTTCGTAGTGTATTCGTAGTGTATGTTGGGAGATGGTTTCAATGGTCCATTGGGTGCACACAGCTTGATCTTTTCTGCAAAGTTCCAGTTGTCTGCTGCTACTTTCCTGGACACCCACCTTATTCTGGGACATCCTTTGTTTGTGGTTGCTTCATTTTCTTGAGATTACAGATCTTTGCAGATTTGCAGCTGGCTGATTTGACTTCATTATGGTAAAACTTCACAGCCGCTTCATATGCTGTCATGCATGTTTTAACTAATGCTCCACCTACTGTGTTTCAGATGAATTCATTTATCAGATGTATCTAAGTGATTGTATTTCTCAGATCTCATCTTTTTGTACTATCTTTAGTAACTACAACACACAGAGCAAATATCAATCTCCGTATAACAAATATATATGATTTTTTTAAAATCTATATGTTTACAAAGATTAAAGTAGTCATTTGAAGTGTTTATTCTGCTGAATTTACTCAACCAAGACGTTATTGTTACTGCTGATATCAATGTTAGTAAATTACAGATATTAAATCCATTATATTCAACAAAAATTCTGTTTGTTAATGGTGTCATTTGTATTCTTTTCACAGAAGAAGTGTTGTACTGTCTTTCCTGGTGATATCTGAGAACTTATAATGTACATACAGTACATGTGCAGCATAATGATATTGTATAGAAATCCAGTGACTTTATAGTATAAAGCTGTCCTATAGAAAGTACAGTACATTTATAGCTTAAAGATGTCCTACAGAATAAACAGTTGATTTATAGTATAAAAAGCCCTACAGAAAATACAGTAACTTGGAAATGATCACGGTTGTACATGGTAAGATGAAAGCAGTGTTATATAGTTACAAAATACAGTAGGTCTAGAGCACAAAAATATCATATAAATAGTACTATATATGTTGAGCATATCATACAATCATTGTATATGTACAATAGAAATATGGTAGATTTAGACTATATGTATGTCCTCTAGAAAGTTCCTTAGATTTAGATACCATTAACAAAAAAATTATAATACACCTACAACATAAATATTGCCTATAGAAAATATTGTAGGTTTATTGCATAAAGATTTTCTATAGAAATGACATTAGAGGGTAGCAGCTGTAGCAGGTACTGTTTTTGGCAAATGAACTTGGGACTGTAGATTATTAACCATGCTGTATAAGGGATATGAAGTACGCATCTAACAACCACGCCTGCTTACAGCTGTATGAAACTCAAACATAGAAGCTCTTTCATCATTTAATCTCACAACTGATGGAACATTTCCTCCAGAATATACCGTTTACATGTATCATGTACTGGTCTTGTATAAACGTCTACTTTTGTGGATAACACTTACATGGACACTTAACTTTTCTTCACATTTTTTTTTTGTGAACAAAAACGCACCAACATTTGTCAAATTCTTGTGGCTGTTGATCTGGACTTCATTGGAAGGATTTCAGGACTTCCACGGAGCAGGAAATGGATTCGCTCAATTTTTTAAAAATCTTAATACCATCTGGGATCTATTTATTGCTTCATTTTTAATGAGGGGACCATGGCTACTCTCAGGCAAGAAAGGGGGGTCCACAGCCAATATAAAGGTAAAAACAACGGTATAGTACTTTTCTATGTACAATAAATGCTTGGTGTATTTGATCTTGTCTTTCTCTCGCTTTCACCTGATCGAATCCGTTAGTTTAATACAGGTTTGTCCTCTGCCCATTGTATATATATATACACACACACACATACACACACAAGGTCCGACAATTAAGTAATGAGACTAATTACATAAAAAAATAAAATAAACAGCAGTTGACGATATAACCTGTATTTTATTCAAAGTAAGCACCTTGTGCATTGACACAGCAAATGGCACAATCTAACAAACGACCTTTGCAGTTCTTCTGTTGGTACGGCCCTTTAGATGTAACCAGTATCGTCAAAGAAGCGTCCATTCAATGGTAACTTTAATTTTGGGAATAGAAAATAATCGTAGGGAGACAAATCTGGGGAATAGAGTGGATGGTTGAGAACAGACACTTGTTTTTGGGCCAAAAATACCTGTACAACTACCGCCCGGTGAGCCGGTGCATTATCATGAAGCCAGGTGTTGATTATTCGAGTCGGAGTCGGAGATTCTTTTCAACAGGCGTTTGAAAATACTTAAATAAACTTTGACAGTGAGTCTGTCCCTCTGGAATAAATTCTTTGTGAATAACTCCTTTGCTGGTTAGAAGCACACCAACATTGTCTTCACTTTCGACTTTTGAAGACGATTTTTTTACCTTTTGCTGGTGATGATGACTTCTACTGAGCACTTTGGCGTTTAATTATGGGGTCATAGCGGAAAATCCATGTTACATCCTCTGCAACAATCAAATCTAAGAATGTTTTTATTTCTACGACACGTTTTGATGATGTCTTTTGCGTACTCAACACGCTGATGTTTTTGGTCATCAGACAACGAATGTGGTACAAACCGGCAAGTAACTTTTTTCTTGCCCACATCTTTAATTAAATTTTTACGAATGGTCTCTCAGTTAACACCAAATTCATCTGCCATCATCCTCGCAGTCAAACAACGATCTCTTTTTTTTCCGTTCTCTGACTTTTGCAATGATTTCCTCATTACGAACAGAAAATAGGCGTCCATGTCTAGTTGCATTTGTAATCGTTTCCACACCACTTTTGAATAGTGAATATCACCTGAATATCTGTGCACGAGATAAACAATTATCCGCATAAACATGTCGCAAAGGCACTTTTCCCGAGTTTTAAACAGAATTTAATATTAGTTTTTTTGCTTCATGCTGATTACGCAACAATGCACCTCTGACTAGGTCAACAAAATGGCGGCTTGTTTGTCGTCTGCTTATCGTGTTGCCAGAACATATATGAATATTGCTTCTTTGGATTCCATGCTTTGCTTCATAGATGGCATTTCTGTCTTTATTATGGCAGTAATAAAATCAGTCTCATTACCTAATTGTCGGACCTTGTGTGTGTGTGTATGTATATATATATATATATATATATATATATATATATATATATATATATATATAACTTTTTTTAATCTTTGAAAATTTCTTTGATTTCTCTCTAACCCATAGCCCATAGATCAAAGAGCGCCAAGGGTGAAACATTACCATAATGAAAGCATAATTGACGGTAAACTTTGTTCAGTGCCTTTTTTTGTGAGAATCAACATAAAGTCAGCAGAGATGAAGGGAATAAAAAATATACAGACATTTCCTCGAATTACGAATGTCTGACTTACAAACGACCTCCTTGTAAAGCATATTATATTAATAATTCGAGTTCAATAGTTCATAATAACAAATGGGCGCTACTTTGCGGCGCGCATTAAAACATTGCACGTCTACAGTGGTTCGTCGGTTTCTTTAACGTTTGTTATGCATAGAATGGGTGAAGACGCTTGTCCGATGAGGCAATCAGCGACCCATAGCTGACATGCCAGCGTCAGGGTTAGCGAACCATAGCTGACATGCCAGCGTCAGGGTCAGCGAACCATAGCTGACATGCCAGCGTCAGGGTTAGCGAACCATAGCTGACATGCCAGCGTCAGGGTTAGCGAACCATAGCTGACATGCCAGCGTCAGGGTTAGCGAACCATAGCTGACCAAGACCCTGTCCCACCTCTCAGTTGGTACCCCCAGTAACAGGCATAACCTGGCTAACGGGACAGGGATCGCCATAGACCCGTGGTGGCGGAGTCTGCTGAAGAAGCATTGCTCACCCCCTGCTTTTTAGCTGTACCCCGGGACTGATAAAGTAGCCGCCATAACCCGCTCCCACGCCGATAAGATGTTGTACCTCAACACCTCTAAGCACCGGCTGCAAAGAACACCAGCTCGCATTTGCAGGGAGATAGCACAAGACAAGATGCATAGAAAGATCAATTGTATACTGTACACTATATACTTGACGTTAGATACGACCTGGACCTAAATGTTCCAACTTAAGCACAAATTCGACTTTTGAACAGACTTAGAAACGAAAGTATGTCATAACTCGAGGACTGTCTGTATTATGAATCTGGTGAGGTCGCTCTATGTCTCAACCATGTTCGATGTCCAGACTGTGACGAGAAGAGTGTGAAGAACTTGGCAGATGCGTCTGGTGGATGATTGCATACCAGAATCTGGTCGTAAAAATAGCGAGAACCTGTAAGAACTAATCCTACCATCATTCTTTTTTTTTTCCTGAATCACTGCTCGTAGATGTAAACTTGCTGCGGAACAAGTACAATAGTACACATAAACTACATGGGATTTCTAGTTTCTAGGGTATTTACTGATAAGATATTTGAGGTATCCGGTCAAGATGGCGACGGGCGTACTACACGCAATAAACTAGTGGAACAATTCTTGATATTTCGGACTTAATTCGCACACGGATTATAACCTAGTGATATTGCCTAGACGCGATTAACAGGACCTCACCAAAACATACTCTTGTAGTGAAATTCTTTAACGAATAATCCAAAGCTTTAGCGCTAATGAACGGAGTGTAACCTAATGGCGAGCACGTGTACGATGTAGCCCTCTTGTCCGGGGCCCTTAGGCCTTACGAAGAGCGGGTATATTGGCTGAGGTGCCATACCCGGGTTGAACAGGAGACACACGCACTTAGGAGGTTAAGATTGGTCATTCTTGTTTAATGCTGGGCATCGTCTTTGTAAATACAGTTCTTGTTGCTGTGATATTCTTTCGTTCAGACACTCAATGGTTGCTTGGTCGGTTACTCAGTCCAATAGAAATCTGACGGCTTTTCGCAGCCTACAAATCCACCAGTTAGAGACCACCTTCACTTCTCCGCCTCATGGGTTGCTTAACCTTATTGAAGGTGACAGTAAGGCGTTATCTGACAATGTAATATAGACGATCGTTGGGCAGGATTGTCTTGGCAGGAAAACAGTCTCCTTGGCAACGTTACAGCCGTGGGGAAATCGTCAGAGATCATGTTTCTCTATTTAGTTGTTGATAATGATACTCGTTGTTTATAATCGGATACGAAGTAGGTTGCTTTTCTCTCAAACTCTTGTCACCCTTTTCTGTCATTTTCCTTCCCGACTTTCTTTTCTTTCGTTTTCACTCAAGCAATTTCTAACTTAGATTCAAATGAAATATTCATGACTTAATTATCTTGTGATTCTCGCTCTTTTCATTTAAATTTAGCAATGGCGGTTATGATGTCTTCAGAACAATATCCTCTTCTAAATAAAGAAAAAAATGAATGGAACTCTGATAATTACAGGCAGCGTTAAATTGTAAAACTACAGCAGCATTTGGGTCATTGTATACGTCGTGTCTGTTTAGTCTTTACTGTGACTCACGTTTAAGCACATGACGGCGTGAACGTTGACCATGTTGGTCATGTGACTGAGTTTTTACCTGAAGTTGGTCAAGAGATGGGGGGAGGGGGGAATGGACTTCTAGGATGGGTGGGGAACTACGTGGAATCTAGAGGACGGAGGTACGGAAGTATGCGAGGTCGTATGTACAAATACCTCAGTATAAGTGCCGAGAAATTGATTAAATATGGGGGGGGGATATGCGTCAGATCTTTGAGCTGGACTTAAGCTTGGACCTGCACTTTAAAGTAGAGGTCGATCCTTAGTGGTCGTCAGAGTTAACGTGATGAGTTCGTTTTGTTTGGATATTGTCGTATGTAGATCAACCACTACTTATAACATGAGTCATCACAAGTAGTCACCACTAGATCACGCCCTACACGTACACACATCCACCAGTAGATCACATCCTACACGTACACTCATCTACCACTAGATCACACCCTACACGTACACTCATCCACCATTAGATCACGTAATACACGTACACTCATCCACCACTAGATCACACCCTACACGTACACTCATTCGCCACTAGATCACACCCTACACGTACACTCATCCACCACTAGATCACGTCCTACACGTACACTCATCCACCACTAGATCACGCCCTACACGTACACTCATCCGCCACTAGATCACACTCTACATGTACACTCATCCACCACTAGATCACACTCTACATGTACACTCATCCACCACTAGATCACGCCCTACACGTACACTCATCCGCCACTAGATCACACTCTACATGTACACTCATCAACCACTAGATCACGCCCTACACGTACACTCATCCACCACTAGATCACACCCTACACGTACACTCATCCACCACTAGATCACGCCCTACACGTACACTCATCCACCACTATATCACGTCCTACACGTACACTCACCCACCACTACAACATCATCACCCACTAGATCACGCGCTACAGGTACACTCATCCACCACTACAACATCATTAACCACTAGATCACGCCCTACACGTACACTCATCCACCACTAGAACATCATCCACCACTAGATCACGCTCTACACGTACACTCATCCACCACTAGAACATCATCATCCACTAGATCACGCCCTACACGTACACTCATCCACCACTAGAACATCATCCACCACTAGATCACGCCCTACACGTACACTCATCCACCACTAGATCACACCCTACACGTACACTCATCTACTACTAGATCACACCCTACACGTACACTCATCCACCACTAGATCACACCCTACACGTACACTCATCTACTACTAGATCACACCCTACACGTGCACTCATCCACCACTAGATCACACCCTACACGTACACTCATCCACCACTAGATCACACCCTACACGTACACTCATCCACTACTAGATCACACCCTACACGTACACTCATCTACTACTAGATCACACCCTACACGTACACTCATCCACTACTAGATCACACCCTACACGTACACTCATCTACTACTAGATCACGCCCTACACGTACACTCACCCACCACTAGATCACGCCCTACACGTACACTCACCCACCACTAGATCACGCCCTACACGTACACTCACCCACCACTAGATCACGCCCTACACGTACACTCACCCACCACTAGATCACGCCCTACACGTACACTCATCCACCACTGGATCATGCCCTACACTTACACTCTTTCACCACTAGATCACACCTTACTCGTACTCATCCGACACTAGATCACGTCCTGCACGTACACTCATCAACCACTAGATCACACCTTACTCGTACTCATCCGACACTAGATCACGTCCTGCACGTACACTCATCAACCACTAGATCACGCCCTACTCGTACTCATCCGACACTAGATCACGCCCTACACGTACACTCACCCACCACTAGATCACGCCCTACACGTACACTCATCCACCACTAGATCACGCCCTACACGTACACTCATCCACCACTGGATCATGCCCTACACTTACACTCTTTCACCACTAGATCACACCTTACTCGTACACTCATCCACCACTAGATCACGCCCTACACGTACACTCATCCACCACTATATCACGTCCTACACGTACACTCACCCACCACTACAACATCATCACCCACTAGATCACGCGCTACAGGTACACTCATCCACCACTACAACATCATTAACCACTAGATCACGCCCTACACGTACACTCATCCACCACTAGAACATCATCCACCACTAGATCACGCTCTACACGTACACTCATCCACCACTAGAACATCATCATCCACTAGATCACGCCCTACACGTACACTCATCCACCACTAGAACATCATCCACCACTAGATCACGCCCTACACGTACACTCATCCACCACTAGATCACACCCTACACGTACACTCATCTACTACTAGATCACACCCTACACGTACACTCACCCACCACTAGATCACACCCTACACGTACACTCATCTACTACTAGATCACACCCTACACGTGCACTCATCCACCACTAGATCACACCCTACACGTACACTCATCCACCACTAGATCACACCCTACACGTACACTCATCCACTACTAGATCACACCCTACACGTACACTCATCTACTACTAGATCACACCCTACACGTACACTCATCCACTACTAGATCACACCCTACACGTACACTCATCTACTACTAGATCACGCCCTACACGTACACTCACCCACCACTAGATCACGCCCTACACGTACACTCACCCACCACTAGATCACGCCCTACACGTACACTCACCCACCACTAGATCACGCCCTACACGTACACTCACCCACCACTAGATCACGCCCTACACGTACACTCATCCACCACTGGATCATGCCCTACACTTACACTCTTTCACCACTAGATCACACCTTACTCGTACTCATCCGACACTAGATCACGTCCTGCACGTACACTCATCAACCACTAGATCACACCTTACTCGTACTCATCCGACACTAGATCACGTCCTGCACGTACACTCATCAACCACTAGATCACACCTTACTCGTACTCATCCGACACTAGATCACGCCCTACACGTACACTCACCCACCACTAGATCACGCCCTACACGTACACTCATCCACCACTAGATCACGCCCTACACGTACACTCATCCACCACTGGATCATGCCCTACACTTACACTCTTTCACCACTAGATCACACCTTACTCGTACTCATCCGACACTAGATCACACCCTACACGTACACTCATCCACCACTGGATCATGCCCTACACTTACACTCTTTCACCACTAGATCACACCTTACTCGTACTCATCCGACACTAGATCACGCCCTACACGTACACTGACTAGATCACGCCCTACACGTACACTGACTAGATCACGCCCTACACTTACACTCATCCACCACTAGATCACGCCCTACACTTACACTTATCCACCACTAGATCACGCCTTACTCGTACTCATCCACCACTAGATCACATCTTACTCGTACTCATCCACCACTAGATCACATCGTACACGTATTCATCCACCGCTAGATCATATCGTACACGTACTCATCCACCACTAGATCACATCGTACACGTATTCATCCACCGCTAGATCATATCGTACACGTACTCATCCACCACTAGATCACATCGTACATGTACTCATCCACCACTAGAACATCATCTACCACTAGATCACGCCCTACATGTACACTTATCCACCACTAGAACACCATCCATTACTAGATCACGCGCTACACGTACACTCATCCACCACTAGAACATCATCCACCACTAGATCACGCCATACACGTACACTCATCCACCACTAGAACATCATCCACCACTAGATCACGCTCTACACGTACACTCATCCACCACTAGAACATCATCCACCACTAGATCACGCCCTAAACGTACACTCATCCACCACTAGAACATCATCCACCACTAGATCACGTCTTACACGTACACTCATCCTCCACTAGAACATCATTCACCACTAGATCACGCCCTACACGCACACTCATCCACTACTAGATCACACCCTACACGTACACTCACCCACCACTGGATCATGCCCTACACGTACACTCACCCACCACTGGATCATGCCCTACACGTACACTCACCCACCACTGGATCATGCCCTACACGTACACTCACCCACCACTGGATCATGCCCTACACGTACACTCACCCACCACTGGATCATGCCCTACACGTACACTCACCCACCACTAGATCACGCCCTACACGTACACTCATCCACCACTAGATCACGCCCTACACGTACACTCATCCACCACTGGATCATGCCCTACACGTACACTCTTTCACCACTAGATCACACCTTACTCGTACTCATCCACAACTAGATCACATCGTACACGTATTCATCCACCGCTAGATCATATCGTACACGTACTCATCCACCACTACATCACATCGTACACGTACTCATCCACCACTAGATCACATCGTACACGTACTTATCCACCACTAGATCACATCGTACACGTACTCATCCAGCACTAGATCACATCGTACACGTACTCATCCACCACTAGATCACGCCCTCCACGTACACTCATCCACCACTAGATCACATAGTACACGTACACTTATCCACCACTAGATCACGCCCTACACGTACACTCATCCACCACTAGATCACATCGTACACGTATCCACCACTAGATCACGCCCTACACGTACACTTATCCACCACTAGATCACGCCCTACACGTACACTTATCCACCACTAGATCACGCCTTACACGTACACTCATCCACCACTAGATCACATAGTACACGTACACTTATCCACCATTAGATCACATAGTACACGTACACTTATCCACCACTAGATCACGCCCTACACTTACACTCATCCACCACTAGATCACGGACAAGTGTATGATAGGAAACGTGCATGAATCGGTTGAGTCCTCAAAAAATTCTAGTACTGAAAGATGTTTGAGGATAAAGGCAAGACAAGTTAAATTTTCTGATCTTTTTTTTTTTCATAAAACGATCTGTTAAAGATAAGTAAACTTCCTCAAGCTATTGCAAGAATGTGGAGTTCTGCTAAAAAATTATTTTGTGCATATTGTAGATCGTATTCAAAGAAATTATTTAAGTCATACATTTATATATGTAAAATGTGTCTTAAATGAGATAAAATTGTACTAAAAAGAATGATATGGAATTGTGAAGTTTAATAATGACAAAAAGAAGGCTGGCTAGTAAAGAGGATTAAACAAAGAAAACTTAAATATTTTGGACACATTAAACATCATGATAATCTAGAGATGACCAGCTTGAAAGGGTACATAATGGGAAAAAGAAAGAGAGGAAGACCAAGGCGAAGATGGCTGCAAGACATCGTTGATGATCTGCAAATGGATGCATCAGCAGCAGGGCATCTTGCTCACAACCGAGAGGCCTACCGGAGTGCTGTTAGGGAGGCAAATTTCCGCAAGGGACATGCAAATGAATGAATGAATGATAAAAAAAGATTTAAACCCTTGAAACTTCACAGTTCGTGGCAGTCCAAAAATTAATGTCTTCCAGTTTTTATAACTTTAGCACGACATCAATCAGTTTTTCTTTCAAAGATAGTCTCTCTAGATATATTAGAGACATACGGCATATATATATACATGCCGTATGTCTTTTCATTTAACTACCAGAAACTGCTTAACAAAATGTTTTACAAAATGTTATGAAGATAAATTATATGGAACATTTTTATTTCATGAAAATTTCTATGTATTAAATTTTGCAGACGAAAAGAGTGCAAGATCACAATGTGACTACATCAAGGAAATGGTTGTTCGTTAGTGTGTACTCACTGCTACAAATTCCCAGATGCCGCACTCACATGAAAAGCAGAGGTTCCAATAATTTTTTAACAGAGTTAGCGGAGCTATGAATGTGGTACTACAAGGAATCATTAGTGATATCTCGATGCCCGTTTTCGCAATGTTCCCCTTCTCCTTCAAGCAGCTCGGACTGGATGCTGTCAAAACTGTCCCAGTAACTGATGGACGATCGAGTGGAAACACTCCTGGCCCCTCGTTGGTTGATCTCCGTCCCGTTCGAGCATGCCATGTCAAGGTCGTTGGAGTGACAGTCATCATCCTTGTCAGGGGGTAGGTTGGAGTTTTCGTTGCTGGTGGCAACGGAGCCGGTCTTTGATTTAGACGAGCAGGAATGTAAAGAGAATGAAGATCTGGACGAAGTGGATCCAGATGAAGAGCATCTCTGGTCCGCTCGAGAGATCCGATCAGCGTCTTCTCTGACGGCGTTAGGGGATTTGTAATGAGAGTAATCCTGGCTGCTGCTGTCTTGAGACAGAGTATGCTTGACGTAGTGAGACAAGGACGTGCTGTTTGATTCAGAGGCGCACCCTGAATCGTTCTGGACATGTTCAGACGAGCGCGGTCTGATGACATCTAAGAGGTTTTCTTTACCGATGGCGAGGTCATTTCCTGCCCTGGAAAACAAGCCGTTTTTCTCGTCCAGGATGACAGATTCTGCATCGGAGGAGGTCTCCGAGTCACTAAGAGTCAAACACATGTGCAGATCATCATTAGGGCTCTGTAGGTCTATAACGAGATTTTGCGTTTCTGACGAGCAAGTAACCTCTGCTTCTGGCAGCTTCTTGATTTGGCTTTGGCATCGACTCTCCTGTTGATCGTATTCAAAGAAATTATTTAAGTCATACATTTATATATGTAAAATGTGTCTTAAATGAGATAAAATTGTACTAAAAAGAATGATATGGAATTGTGAAGTTTAATAATGACAAAAAGAAGGCTGGCTAGTAAAGAGGATTAAACAAAGAAAACTTAAATATTTTGGACACATTAAACATCATGATAATCTAGAGATGACCAGCTTGAAAGGGTACATAATGGGAAAAAGAAAGAGAGGAAGACCAAGGCGAAGATGGCTGCAAGACATCGTTGATGATCTGCAAATGGATGCATCAGCAGCAGGGCATCTTGCTCACAACCGAGAGGCCTACCGGAGTGCTGTTAGGGAGGCAAATTTCCGCAAGGGACATGCAAATGAATGAATGAATGATAAAAAAAGATTTAAACCCTTGAAACTTCACAGTTCGTGGCAGTCCAAAAATTAATGTCTTCCAGTTTTTATAACTTTAGCACGACATCAATCAGTTTTTCTTTCAAAGATAGTCTCTCTAGATATATTAGAGACATACGGCATATATATATACATGCCGTATGTCTTTTCATTTAACTACCAGAAACTGCTTAACAAAATGTTTTACAAAATGTTATGAAGATAAATTATATGGAACATTTTTATTTCATGAAAATTTCTATGTATTAAATTTTGCAGACGAAAAGAGTGCAAGATCACAATGTGACTACATCAAGGAAATGGTTGTTCGTTAGTGTGTACTCACTGCTACAAATTCCCAGATGCCGCACTCACATGAAAAGCAGAGGTTCCAATAATTTTTTAACAGAGTTAGCGGAGCTATGAATGTGGTACTACAAGGAATCATTAGTGATATCTCGATGCCCGTTTTCGCAATGTTCCCCTTCTCCTTCAAGCAGCTCGGACTGGATGCTGTCAAAACTGTCCCAGTAACTGATGGACGATCGAGTGGAAACACTCCTGGCCCCTCGTTGGTTGATCTCCGTCCCGTTCGAGCATGCCATGTCAAGGTCGTTGGAGTGACAGTCATCATCCTTGTCAGGGGGTAGGTTGGAGTTTTCGTTGCTGGTGGCAACGGAGCCGGTCTTTGATTTAGACGAGCAGGAATGTAAAGAGAATGAAGATCTGGACGAAGTGGATCCAGATGAAGAGCATCTCTGGTCCGCTCGAGAGATCCGATCAGCGTCTTCTCTGACGGCGTTAGGGGATTTGTAATGAGAGTAATCCTGGCTGCTGCTGTCTTGAGACAGAGTATGCTTGACGTAGTGAGACAAGGACGTGCTGTTTGATTCAGAGGCGCACCCTGAATCGTTCTGGACATGTTCAGACGAGCGCGGTCTGATGACATCTAAGAGGTTTTCTTTACCGATGGCGAGGTCATTTCCTGCCCTGGAAAACAAGCCGTTTTTCTCGTCCAGGATGACAGATTCTGCATCGGAGGAGGTCTCCGAGTCACTAAGAGTCAAACACATGTGCAGATCATCATTAGGGCTCTGTAGGTCTATAACGAGATTTTGCGTTTCTGACGAGCAAGTAACCTCTGCTTCTGGCAGCTTCTTGATTTGGCTTTGGCATCGACTCTCCTGTTGACAGGTGAGGTCAATTTTCTCAGAGCTTTGGTCTTTAATCTGAGTATTGTCGCATGAAGCCGCCGAAGGATGGGTTGTTTGACCGTCAACTGATGGTGATAGTAAGGCATTATCTGACACTGTAATGTAGACCGGCACAGGGCAGGACTGAGTTGGCGAGAACTGAGTAATGGTTTCAACTTTACGTAATTTCAACGGTTGATAAGTGGACTCACATTTTGAATGAACACTGGGGTTAATTTGACAGTCATGTGTGCTGCTGCACCTCGTCTTAATCTCGGTTCCTGGCGAGTTATCCTGATGTCTTTTCAGCCCACGTGGCCACATATGAGAGGTGGCAAGTCCAACCGATGACTTGGGACGGTGGTCAATATCGTAGTCGAAAGTCCTATCTGAGCTGGGACTTCCACTGAGAGTCCACCGCAGGACAACAGTAATGTCATTTCCGTGACCACTGACCCTCCAGGAGACGGGTGGTCGAAGTTCGATGAGTGAATTAAGACTTGCCTCCAAAGAGAGCGGTAGTCCATACACGGGCATGGCAATGTCTCGGGTTCGCTTCAGCAACAGCTAGAAAGATCCACTGATGTGGCAGAAAACATCACCTAGGTTTGTGTCAAGTCTTACGAGCCGTAAAAAACCAAACTCAGCTTACCAGAGACTCACAGAAGGGTCCATTAATTCAACAGATTCATTACACTATACAGGCCACAAGAGAATAACACGATTTAGTACACATATATATGTCGCAAAGTCAGTATGTCAAAAAGGGATTTTTTTTTTCAAAAGAATTTCGTATCAAGCGTTTCCAGAATGAGTCCAAAATGTAAGATTTTCCGAATGAATTAGGTCTTCACTGTCACTTGTTAGGTCATTAACTCTTTCAGTTCTGAATTAATTTCCATCCTCTGACAGAATAGATTTTGATGAAAAATTTTGGTAGAAAGAAACTGGAAGGAAGGTTTTCTTTAATTTAAAAAAATGGATATGGTTATACATGCGTTACTTTTCATGTTATTTAGATTTTGCCTAAAGATCGCTCTGAACATTGATCCACTTACCCCCTGGGAACAACTGTGTTAAGAACACACTTATCTTAACATAGTGTTTGTGAGACAGGGAACATGGATCTGTTTGCTTAAAAACTCTGACCTACTTCTGTAGCCCAGAAACATGTAGCAATCATCACTAATTGTAATTGTTATTTTTGTAAAATGTAACGTCAGGTTGGTGGATGGATGGGGACATGGAGATCTCTGGCGGGGATGAGGAAAATCTGGTGTGAAACCAATGAATCCAGGACGTGACAAGCCTATGGGTCTTTACAACAATGGCTATCAGAATGATGTAAACAAAACAGAGCCTGCAGACTATAGGTGGCGGGGAATAGATATCGCTGAGGCACTCATCAGATTCCTCATCCCAAAGTCGGAATGTCACTGTGGAACTGTCTCAAAGCCATCTGGCTATCTCTGGCGTGGAGAAGAGGCTTAAGTACAGCCACCAGAGACTTGAAAACAAAGTTTCGGCCAGGCCAGCCACACTGTCTTCATGGCAGTCCGAGCAAGACCACAGTCTGCCCTAGCAAGGAAATGTGCTTAAATCGGAGGCACCCAGCCAAAAGGCGCATCGCAAAAATCAGGTAACACGCATTATCGCTAATGAAATGTCTCTATCTGCAGTTTTCAAACATGGTGCTCGCCCTGTGAAGACTAACGAGGCAAGTGCAGTGCCGGGCCCCCTGCCTCGAAAGGGTCCACCCAATGCTATTAGATGTCCTCTCAGTTCATCTTGTGGAGCTAGGAGACATGAGAGTAGAGCTACTGGCCAAAAATACAACAGCAGAAAACTGCCAAAAAAGCAAGAGTACACACACTTGTTAAGAATAACATCAGCGCATGTCAGGTAGGAGTGTACATGGAAGGAGCCGAATACCAGATGATCCATCTAAAACCAGTAATACATACTTCCACCTCCTTAACTATTACTGTCCTAATGACCCGCCCACTTGCTCTAGAAATAGTCCCATACAAAGAGTGACTGATGGTCTCTGGTGATTTTAACAACCATTCCCAGAGCTGAGGCTATGAGCACAAAGACAAGAGAGGAGAGGAAGTTGAGAGCTGGCAGGATGATAATGGACTTCTCCTGATCAACCAGGCAGTGGATCTCCCAACATTTTACTCAAGGTCTTAGCATACAACCTCAACACCAGATCTGGCATTCCACTCTCTAGGCCTGAAGTGGAAACACGCGAAGTTGGAAAACAACTTGGAGATAGCGACCATCGACCAGTCTTCCTGATAATAGAAAATGAACTCCTTAATACCAGTAACCCTCTTCCCAGATGGAACTATAAAAAGGCAAACTGGACAATGTACAGACATCGTACATGTATCCTGGTGGGACAGCTGTCCATAGAAGGTAAGGATATTAACAGCATAGTGAAGGAACTCAATGTTTGTATCCTTCAGGCCGCCCGTGAAACCATTCCCAGAGGAGCTCGTAGGGACTATGAACCATACTGGTCTAGTGAGCTGGGGAAAACTCCATGATGACGTTCCATAACAAGCAGGATTTAGGCAGTACTACAGTACAGAAGATCAAGTGACCTATCTCTCTCAAGAGATTGATGGCCCATTCCAAGACAAAAACCTTGTACAAGCAGCGTGGACAGACTTGAAGAAAGCCTTTGATAAAGTATGGAAAAAAGGTCTGCTGTGAAAACTAAGAAACTGAAATGTTAATGGAAGACTGTACAACTGGATAAAGTCCTATTTGCACAATAGAAGAGCAAGAGTAGTAATGGATGGACACAAAAGCCAGAAAGTACTGCTGCGACATGGTGTACCACAAGAAGGAGTCCTTTCACCTACACTACTCCTTGTATTCATTAATGATCTGGTCAAGGAACTTCCCTATGGCGTCAAAGCGGCACTGTATGCAGATGATCTGGTCATGTGGTGTACAGATGAATACGCGACAATTGCTACACAGAGACCCCAAAGAACAGCATACATCCTGACATAATGGAAAAACAAATGGTGTGTAAGTATCAACACAGAGAAATCAAGTACCACCCTGTTTACTCTCTCATCTAAACAGAAAGCAGGTAAGAACTTTGTAAATGAAATATCCTTAAGGATGGACAACCAACCCACTTACTTAGGAGTGACTCTTGACTGTGACACCTGGATACGTGTGTATACAGACGGATCTGCACATAATGCCATAAAGAATGGAGGGGCAGGAGCACATATTGAATATCCAAACAACACCACTGACAAGATTTCCATACCCACTGGAAAATACTGCAACAACTATGATGCAGAAGTTAGGGCAATTATTTGCTGCGGTTGAAAAACTGTCAGACTCCAGAATTGATACATGCCCCGTAGTAATTCTCACAGATGCAAGATCAGTACTGGAAGCTCTTCAGTGCAACAAACTACCAGACCTTAAGGATGCCTTGTCAAAAATTGGCTTACAACATGGAGTCACTTTGCAATGGATTCCCTCCCACTGTGGGATACCAGGCAATGAGAAAGCTGACCGTCTGGCCATGGGCGCACTGAAATAGAGCAACCAGACATACCAATCACCTATAATCAGAAGAAAAGCATGATAAAAACCTACTGGAAGCCACAGTCACTAGCACATGATGATTATCACATGCTAAATAGAAAGGAACAAGTCACCATTTTCCGTCTCCGAACAGGACACAGCCGACTCGGAAGTCATATGTATACACAGTTTAAAGATGGTACTACTAATCTTTGTACAGATGCCAAGGTGCCCCAAACTGTGGAACATATCCTCCAAAACTGCACCAACTACGAGATACTGAGAAGTAATTACTGGCCCAGTGAAACAACCAAAAAAGTTAAGCTCTATGATTCCATACATGAATTACAACAAAAAAACATTGAAATTTATCCAAGAGACAGGACTGCAGATATAAAAGAAGAAGAAGAAGAAGAAAAAGAAGAAGATCCACTTAGACGTACAAGATCTACAAACATTGTTAGTCTTGTTCTAGAGTGAAAGAGTTAACTATCACTTACTAACAAAGCAAAAAGATAGGAAATTCGTGTAGGACATTCGTGTAGGACATTGGTGTATGACATTGGTGTAGGACATTCGTGTAGGACATTCGTGTAGGACATTGGTGTATGACACTGGTGTAGAATATTTTTTTTGCATCCGTGTATGACATTCGTGTATGACATCCGTGTATGACATTCGTGTATGACATCCGTGTATGACATTCGTGTAGGACATTCGTATACGACATTCGCAGCAGAAACTATTTCCAGCAAGCAATTTTTCCACTGTTTCATTTTGCTTCAAAGACAAGGCAAAACTGAACTACTGTTCCTATAACAGCCAGTTTAACACGCTCAGTATCAACAATACACCGATATCAGCAGTTCCTGAAATATCTGAGTGTTTTAAAGGCACACACAAAAGAATGTTAATTAATAATGAATCCAGATAAAAACTCAGCAAGGCGTACACATGTTTCATAAAAACGAAATACACAAACATTAGTTGTAACCACGATCAGTGCTAGCACATCTACTATCTACCACTAAAAAAAAAAAACCCCCGCTAAAACTGACGGAAGTAGAAATGAAAATATAAAAATATGATTACTCCTCCAATTAAATTGTACGGTTCTACGACAACAATATCAACAGTCTAGGAATTTTCTAACAGATTAAAAAATCACATGAGTAATTAATATGAGAAAAAAAAAACCCTATGTGGCATGCTTTTGACCTCTGCTCAGTACAACAAATATCCTCTTAGTTGCTCAGAACTGGCCAATGAAAATGTAAAAGTACACAAGCACGTAAAAAAATCTTCATATTCACTTAGAAAAATATGATACACCCCCCCCCCCCTTTTCTTTTTCCCCCTTGTCATAGCTTTTCAGTTATAACTAAAATGTATAAATTAGGAAAAAAAGTTGCGCATCCCTTGTCTCTTAACATTTTCTACACTCAACCATGCACTATTTTGCACCTTTCAGTACGAACGCGTTATAACCATGGTAACGGACACGTATTGTTTATGTTCCTGAATACACACAAGCGATACTTTTGTGCCTTTACAAGGACAGAGATAAGTTTTCATTCAGTTACATTTTCATTAATTTTTTTTTTTCATTTTTTTAAATTTTGTTTACATAAGTTTGATATGAATCTATACTTTGTCTCCTCTCTCTGATTCCTCGTCCTATTTGTTTTTGTTTGACAAATGCTCGCGCCGAAACGTCACAAGTGTGTTATCATTAAATAACAAAGCTGTTCCTACTTTTTTCCTAGTTTATACATTTTGGTACCACAGCTTTACTGCAGTGCTTTGTGTATAGTTGTATGCCTATACACTAATTATTGTGTGTTATTCGGTTATATTTAAGTTTCAAACTTTCGACACTGCCCTGTTCTTTCGTCACTGAAGCCCAGACTACTACTGTGTGTGTGTTTGTGTGTGTTTGTTTGTTTTTTCTCTCAGTATCTCAATCCTTGAATAGAATCAAGTACGAAACAACATAATGCGGTAAGTGATGGGAACAGAACCTGTTAAGGACGATATGGACTATCAGAGTTAAATTGTTTCGGCATCAGATACGCGTGAGTCCAGACAAACCAGCGGCACGGGCACACAACTCGGAAAACATCTGGATCTAGGGCGCCAGGACGGCCATGGAAAAGGTAGATAGAATGGGGGGGGGGGGGTGAAAGACACAGCGAGGAAACATGACATGACAGCAACCCAGGCCTCTCACTTTGCTCTGGACTGATGTCTGACACTCCTTGCGACGCTAATGGCATAAGCAGACGGGTAAGAAGAAGAAGACTACAAGTTATTCGGTATGAACTTTGTTGAATCTTTTGTATTTGTGTTGAAATATTTTGTCATTTTTATTTGCGATTTAAAGTATATTATTTTTTTGTAAAAAAATAGCACTAAGATGGACACCACAGGGGAACAGAAGTAAGGGTAGACCAAAAGAGACATGGAGAAGAACAACAGAAAGAATGTTGAGCAATAGAGGGCTCACCTGGGCAAGAGCAGAAAAAAAGGCAAAGGACAGGCATTTGTGGAAAACCCTTGCGGAAGCCCCATGTGCCCTGGGCACTTAAGGTTCAGAGAGAGAGAGAGAGATTTTTTTGTGATTACATACTATACTGTAAACAGTTCAGAAAATTTTTGTGATGACAATATACAATAATATGTAGTTACATATTTAATTTACTTAGTATTTTAGTGCATACTATACTTTTTTTCTAGGCCCTAAGGTCTTTTCAAGCTACATGAAGTCGTTGCTTTGCTATTTCGTCGATTTTCGCACTTCGTTGATGTTAGAATCCGTAATCGGACGAAAGAGCGGGGCATGCCTGTATTTTATATTTAACTTTTTTCTTTAATCTAGCATTTAAAGTTTTGGTATGCCAGTGTTCTGAAACTCTGAAAGTTAGGGAATCTGACAATCACTAGAGATTTTATTGAGAAAAAAAAAGAGAAAGAGAAGCGGATTTAGAGAAAAATATCTGAACTGGTTGACTAAATGACGCAGTAAGAGAAAGGCAAATGATTTTGCTAGAAATACGGACGGCTGCGAAACATGAGGAAGTGTGACTGCCAACATCCGCCGGCTCCATATTTAATGAACGAATGTTGCTTCACAGATAAAACACACATTAAAAAAAATCTTAACCCTTCTCTATCCTTTGCCAGAACTTTATCAGAGAAACATCCAACATCAAGCACAAATTTTATTACTGACTGAATACAAAAGTCATATTTTATTCCAGTCATTTGAGATGTTCAAGAATAAATTCTCTTCATAAATTTAACTTTGACGTCAGAAAGTGGAAATTTAAAAAATAATAGGCAAAAAACCCCCTGTAAATAAGTTAAAATTATTCAGGAGGAGAAAGGGTTAATTAGTGTTAGCAGCTTTCTTCTTCTTCTTTTTCTTCTTCTTCTTCTGTGTGTGTGTGAGAGAGAGCTAGAGAGAGAGAGAGAGAGAGAGAGAGAGGGAGAAAGAGAGAGAGAGAGGGAGAGGGAGAACTTAGTGAATGTGCTTCACGAAAGAATCTGGTTTATGGAATTAACCGTGAAGTTCTATTCATAAATATAAATCATCATGGAAAAGAACATATTTTATGATTTCTACACAGAAATGCTGAGTAATAATAAAAAAAACAGTAGTAGTAGTAGTAGTAGTAGTAGTAGTAGTAGTAGTAGCAGTAGTAGTAGAAGTAGTAGTAGTAGTAGTAGCAGTAGTAGTAGTAGTAGTAGACGTAGTATTAGTAGTAGTGGTAGTAGTAGTGATAGTAGTGGTAGTAGTAGTGATAGTAGTGGTAGTAGTAGTGATTGCAGAAGTACTAGTAGTGGTAGTAGTAATAGTAGTTGTAGTTGTAGCAGCAGCAGCAGTAGTAGTAGCAGTAGTAGTAGTAGTGATAATAGTAGTGATAGTAGCAATAGTAGTAGTAGTGGTAGTAGTAATAGTAGTAGTAGCAGCAGTAATAGTAGTAGTAATAGTAGTAGTAGTAGTAGTAGTAGTAGTAGCAGTAGTAGTAGTGATAGTAGTAGTGACAGCAGCAGTAATAGTAGTGGAAGTAGTAATAGTAGCAGTAGTAGTAGTAGAGGTGGTGGTAGTAGTAGCAATAACAACAGTTATTGTGGCAGAAGTAGTAGTAGTTGTGGTTGTGATGGTAGTAGTAGTAGTAATGGTGGCGGTGGTAGTAGTAGTAGTGATTGTAGTAACAGTAATAGTTATATTCGTAGTAATAGCAGTATTAGTAGTAATTGTTGGTGTTGTAATCGTAACAATGGTAATAGAATTAGTAGTAGTAGTAGTGGTGGTGTTGGTGGTAGAAGTTGTAGTAGTAGTGGTGGTGTTAGTAGTAGTAGTATTAGTAGTAGTAGCAACAGTTATTGTAGTAGTAGAAGTAGCAGTGGCTGTGGTGATGGTGGTAATAGTTTCTGTATAGTAGGGGTGGTGGTAGTAGTGGTAGTAGTCGTAGTAACAGCAATAGTTATAATTGTAGTAGTAACAGTAATAGTAGTAGTGTTAATAGTAGTAGCAGCAGTAATAGTAATAGTATTAATAGTAGTAGTAGTAGTAGTTGTTGTTGTAATCGTACCAATGGTAGTAGAATTAGTAGTAGTGGTAGTAATAGCAGTAATAGTAGTAGTAGTAGTAGTAGTAGTAGTAGTAGTAGTAGTAGCAGTAGTAGTGGTGGTGGTGGAAGTAGTAGTAATAGTAATATTAGTAGTAGTAGTAGTTTTAGTAGTAGTAGTAGCAGTAATAGTAGTAGTAGTATTAGCAGCAGTAGTAGTAGTTGCAGTAATAGTAGTAGTAGTAGTAGTAGCAGTAGTAGTAGTAGTAACAGTAATAGTAGTAGTAGTAGTAGCAATAGTAGTAGTAGTGGTGGTGGTAGTAGTAATAGTAGTAGTAGTAGTTGTAGCAGTAGTAGTAGTATCAGTAATAGTAATAGTGTTAGTAATAGTAGTAGTAGTAATAGCAATAGTAGTAGTGGTGGTGATGGTGGTAGTAGCAGTAGTAATAGTAGTAGTAGTAGTAGTAGCAGTAATAGTTGTAGTAGTAGTAGCAGCAGCAGTAGTAGTTGTAGTAATAGTAGTAGTGGTAGTAGTAGTAGTAGCAATAATAGTATTAGTAGTAGCAGTAGTAGTAGTAGTGGTGGTGTTAGTAGTAATAATAGGAACAGTTATTGTAGTAGTAGTGGTAGTAGTAGTAGTAGTAGTAGTAGTAGTGGTGGTAGTAGTAGTAGTAATAGCAACAGTTATATTCTTAGTGGTTGCAGTAATAGTAGTAGTATTAATAGTAGTAGTAGCAGTAATAGTAGTAGTATTAGTAGTAGTAATGGTTAAAATAGTAATAGTAACATAATAGCCATTGTAGCGGTAGTAACAGTAGTAGTAATAGTAACAGCAACAGTGCTAATAGTAATAGTAGTAGAAACAATTATAGTGGTACAAATAATAATAACAACAACAGCAGTAGTTACAGTAGTAGTAGTAATAGTAGTAGTTGTTGTTGTCGTAGTAATGGTAGTAGAAGTAGTAGTATTCGTAGCAGTAATGGCAATAGTTGTAGTCTTAGTAGTAGTAGTAACAATAACATAAGCAAAATAATTCATTTCAATACAAGGCTTAGACCACTTGACATTAAAAGATTTAGGGGGCCAATCAGAGCCAGTGGTACTAGTAGGTCAACCGGACAGACCAAGAAGAAGCAGTCCTCAGAGGGGCGCGTTACTGATCTTTGATGAACACAATTTAATACAGATCGGAAAGCCTTGTAATTATCCTCGTTTAGAGCCTAAAATAACCAGGAACAGCTGTGAGCCTAGTTTAAAAAACAAAATTAAGATATTTACGAAAATGCTTATGGGGATTCGAGGGCAAGTGAACAGCACATACTAATGACTTTTGCGCTTCAGAAAACAGTGCAGAAGCGAGGAGATGTGTTTCTCAAGGACAACTGGTATAGAGAAAGTGTCTTGACTATGACACCCTGGAACGTGCAAACCAAGGACGGAGAGAAGTACAATGCCTTCACGTCTGGAAATCTAGTAGAGATGCGGTGGAGTGCCAGAAGAGAGCTAAAGAGGAACCTGAGCGTCGTCTGTTGTGAGGGCCGAATTAACATCTATGTGGTGTTCTATGTCGTCATATACGGTTCATACCCTGGTATAAGATTCTGTATTTGCTGTTTTTTTCCCCCTTGATGCTCAGCCCCCTCCTCCTGCCCTTTCGGGCCCCTAGGCTTATGCCTTTCAGCCTAATGAGTTATCCGTCCCTGGTTGTCTTCGGCCCCTTCATATCGGTAATTTCCTTCCTCCAAATCTTTGACTTTACCGAGCCACACATAAATTAGTGCCGGCCTGGTTGGCTGGGTGGCTAGGAGCTCGGTCTACTAATCCGGTGGTGCCGGATTCAAATCCCAGCAGTGGAGTTTTTGTTTTTTTTTCCTGCTACCACCACAACAAAAATACCCCGGGTTCCACCCACCCTCTAAAAAAATGGGTACCAGAGAAATCTGGGAAGATATGAGTAAATGCAGCCAGTCGCGATACCGACCACATCATACTTTCATGTGCCGAAGGTCTTGGGAATACGGGCCAAACACCGTGTCCCTAAATTGTTTTAATGGCTTGGAAAGTACGTCAGTGGGCTTGAAAGCACTGTTAACTGCTACCCGTAAACGAGGCACGTGAATCAACGCAACAGCCTTCCTGCTACATTTCTTTACAGAACATATTAAAACATACACCGGGAAACTATACGACAGTTAACTAAACACATGTAGGTTAACTCTTTGCTACCAATCCAGATGAATAAGGATCACAACATATGATACAACCTCCATGACTAGTTAGTATGGGAGACCCTCAGAACTGACGACACCAGAAACAAAATACGTTTATCAGGATAGTTATGAAAATTAATACACACGGCTTAGGCATTATCGCAACAATCAGCTTTTGATGTAGCCCTAAGACGAAACGGGTGGATGAAATCAGTATGTTATACTTATGAAGGTCTAACATTTCCCACGAGAGAGGAAAGCGAGTTTTCCGGTGGCACTACACACAAGAAATGAATAAAAAGGTGGTTATAGTATCACAGCCAGAAACAACAATAGGTAGTACCATCACAAACTACGGCACATCATAAGCCAGAAACTGCGACGGTTGGAGAATTTAACAAATCCAGTATTATGACGAATCATTCTCCATTCTATTAAATGTCAGCTATCAACTTGGAAATCACAAAATTCCATCAAATAAACGATTGAATTACAAGAATATTCTGTTCATCTTACGTTCACAAATCTAAACTAACCTTATCCAGGTAAGATTTCACGAAAGTTCACATCGTTTTTTGATTGTTTTTTTTAAACTCATTTTGGTATATAAATCGCACGAACTAGTATTATATCCACAGTACTAGATTCCAGTGTTTTCCCGAAAAGCTTATCGCAAAGCCTTTGATGTCTGTTTAAAAGCATCAGCATTTTAAATGAAACACTTTTCCAAGAACACAGACTATCACACGGCATCTTTGTTTAGAATGATAGAGCTGAGAGTAGTTTGTAAGGATGTAATGCATTAACTGTAGTACTTTACTGTTGTAAAGAACACAAGGAGAATCATAAATAAAGGCCTGGTGCCATCTATTGCTGTGCAGTGAAAGACTTACTAAGGAGGACATCTAACTGTCTACGGAATTGTCCGGATTTTCTATGGATTTGTCCAGAGTGCAAATGAGGATTATCCTAACTTTTCAAACATAAACATATAATCTTCTAAGGTGTTCTAATTCACATCCATTACCAGAATAAATTTCAGAACAAATTATTCTGGAAACCAAAATAGATCAGTATGTTTTAAAACAACAGAAAATGTAAACACTTAAGATAGCATGTCCACTATACTTGTATTATCCTTATTAGATTAGAAAAAAAGACAGCTAACGGAGTTTAAAGACGTACGGATTACCAACTTTGATCATATGTATTATTTTGCATGGTAAAGACAATTCTTGTCCATTATCCTTTCTTCCTTTTATCAGTAGTTGAAATTAAACGAGATTTATCGTTAACTCCACGCGATATAATTTGTCGCGTGCAGCGATGCAAGTCACAGAGACGCGTGACGGTATGGCGACACAAAGAAGCCGTAGAATTTTTGCCAGAATCGACAAAAGGAAACATTGATCGCATAATTGCTAACTTTCAGTTGTCTGTTGTTCGTTTTAAGCAGTCGTGTCGACAAAGTATTGGGTAAACACGTATGGCGCGGTATGTGTTTAGAGATGTTCTACGCATGTCTGCAGGAATGTCCCCACAGGAAGTGACCTCATGTATGTCTCATTGTCAGAACGCACAGGATGAAAAAAGCTAAATTTTCTGCGTTTGTTATTCACTTGATTTGTCATGTGGTGTGATGTCACTAAAAGAATACAAGAGTGAAGATCTTGGCACACACCCTGGTTTGGTATACTCTCATCATCATCATCATCATCATCATGTGCCATGCTGGAAGGCATTAGCGGCTGTTTCTCCACAGCTCTTACTCTTTGATATTTGTCATCAGCTCAGTTGATGACGTTTTTTTTTCCTTTGCTATTGCTTTAGAGCTTCCATGAATTTTTCTCTTGGCCTTTCTCTGTGTCATTTCCCATTTATCTTTCCTGTTGTTATGTTTTTAACCCCTCCCCCCCCCCCCCCCACTCCCCCCACCCCGATTATATGTAGTTTTTGCAAGCCTACATGTCTGGTACTGAGAGTTACTGCAGTGGTTGTTGTCTTCAGAAGGTTTGTGCGCAGATCTCCGCCACCCTTTGGACGTTGACCTACCCATAAGGCATTAGAGGTTTAGAGGTTTTAAGTTATCTCTTGCTCGCCTGGCAGTCATTTCTCTGAGTATGTGAGGTGTTTTATACAGAAACTGACGCCACTGCCTATCCCACCTCGCTCTCCGCGCCTGCCGCCAGCTGGTCTGCGCCTGCTTTTTTGAGGCGAGCCGTTATTCCCAGCATCGGCCATATGTGACGCGCCGGGTTGGAGATGCGACCCCACCGCAGTCAATTCTATAATGACAGTTTCAGAGGACATCTTTGAAACAGGCAGATGTTGATCGTGGAAAACCATTTTGCTGGATAGCTTCCTTCACGTTTTGTGCCCAGTGTGAACGTAGAACTTGGGAGTCTTACATTATCATTGAGTACATGCCCTAATTTCGCTTGGGAGAAAATGCCTTGCTCATGTCTCACTTTCCTCTTGTCGACTGTGCCAAACAGCGCTTGAGAAAGGACAAAATCCTAACTCGTTAAAATCTAGAAGAGCTGTAGAGGATGCCAGATGACATGTAGAGTCCCTCATTCTGGATTTTTTTTTTTTTGGGGGGGGGGGGGGCTCTGTTGCCATAGTCTTTGATTCTACCAGCTCATAGTCAAGGTTCTACAAGGTTCAAGGTTCAAAATTCAGACTGTCTTCACTGCTTTCGAGACAACCCCATGTATGCTCCGCCGCATGCCGCAGTATCCACCCAAGTGTATGTTTGCTAATTGTTCCTGTCAAATGTTGGTTGTTTGCGATGCGTTTTCCGCCACACAGTTAAGATTTCCTGCCTCCATCTTTAATTTGTTCTAGCTCCAGCAACCTCTTCAGATCTACATTGTTCTTCCATTCTCGCGCTTCATTTCCCCATAGTCTGTCCAATACGGCCTTAGCAATGTCCCCCTTTGTCCATTGTCAGTCTGCCGTTTATTTTAGCCTGCCTAGCAAGTCTGTTTGCCACATCATTGCCATGTACTTCCGCATGCCCTGGACAGTAAAGCCACGTTAGACTTGTCCCAGCTGACTGACTTAACAGATGAACCCATTCTTTTCGAAGCAATTTCTTCTCATTCTTGTAAAGCATACTCTGTGAATCCGTCACAAAGATTAATAAATTGTAGCTACATCATGAGCAACTAACCACTCCTTCGCCGCCGACATAGTCTCAATTTCCATTCGCATGCCTGATGTGGTGACTTCAAAGGCTCTCGAACCCAGTGTCACTACTCTTCCATTTCGGTAGGCAACAAAACCCCAACCACTTCAGCTGTTCCGAGTGACTGAGCCATCTGTTTATATTCGGTGTCGGAAGACCCACAGTGATACTGGATGAGATCTTGAACCCAAAGTTCAACTGCTCCCTGAGCCCATTCTCGACATTCACGGTCCTTCTGTATAATAACCTTTGTTAGCTGAGGTCGGCCCCGTAACTGTAACCAGTCATCACCTTTAGGCACCTCATCTAAATCGCAAAGTGACGTTATTGTATCCTCGGCCTCAGCCATCCAGGATCTGCCTCGTTTGATGCGTCAAAGGTTGTAAATGACATGCTTCTAATATTAGAGGTAGAGAAGCGTCCAACACGAGTTATGTATTCTATTTAACTAAAAATGACTGCGAAAGTTTGAACGAGCAAAGATGGCTGATAGTGCGATTACAAAGGCCTACGAACCGATATTAGCCGAGATTCTGTCCTCTATTTTCGTACTGCTCCTAGAAACGAGCTGATGTGCTTTGTTTTTTCTCTTTAACGAGGTTACTCTAGCAGTGGCTATCATGGTAGTGGAGCTTACCCAAAAGCTCGCATCTTGAACCTGCAAGTCAAAGTTGTAAACTTTCCATCCATGCTTAAAAAAGAACGCCATCACATTACAGGGTGCAAAAGAACGGAAGGCGTCGCAGTTTCATGGAGCTTTGGACAAGAAAACAAGAATAAAACCAAGTTACATTAGAAAGCAGAATCAAGTTATATCCAGAAAATAGAACTAAGTTATACCTATAAAACATAATCAAGTTATTTCTAGAAAAAAAAAAGAACCAAGTTATTTCTAGAAAACAGACCCAAGTTATTTCTAGAAAAGATAACTAAGTTATTTGTAGAAAAGAGAATTAATTTATTTCTAGAAAAAATAACAAAGTTGTATATGGAAAATAGATTATGACATAAAGGATTATCAAAATACAAGGGAAATAACTCCATCATATTCCTGGCATGTCTAAGCTTCAGTTTTTTTTGTTTTTTGTTTGGGGGGGGGGGGGAGAATGTATGAGAAGAGCTGGAGAGATAAAAAAAAACCTTGTCAAAAAGATAAGAGAGAGACAATGTACTTTCATAGGACATGCAATGAGAAGAGGGGGCATTGAAAATATTATAACAACAGGAAAAATAGAAGGAAGAAGATCAAGAGGAAGACCAAGAGAAATGATACTGGACGGTCTGATGGGATGGTGTGAGAGGAGATCACCAACTGAGCTGATGGCCTGCATGAAGGATCGGATACTCTGGAGAAGCATAATAGCCAACGCCAGTCGGCACGGCACATGATGATGATGATGATGGGGGGTGGGTTTGAACATGATTTCTCTATAATCGCAATGCCGCTTCTACTCGTTAAGGTGCTGCATTAGCCACTTGCTTTAAGTATAGTACTATAGCAACAATTTGTAGCGACCTGGTCTGCCTCATTATCTGCCACCTACTTTGTGTCTTAAATAGATCAGACATTGTTAGCGCGTCTAGTTTTAATGGCATTTGAATTTCGGTTGTAATAAGATTATTCGAAAGATGGTATTGTTCTGAAACCTTTTCCTCTAATTTATTTATGTTCTAGGTTTCATCGCATTATGCCTATAAATAAGTGCAGCGTCTACATCTGGCACGTGAGAATCTTTGTTGCGTCTCGAAGGCTTAAGATCATTGTTATATAATTAATGTCGTAGATGGCAGAAGAAATATCGATTTTAGAATCATAGTTGAGTGAAGGAGTTACATGTAGGTATTAATACATTGAGATATCTCCGTTTTATTTACTGTGAATATTTTGTGTGAAGTTTGATTTGTGTATGTGTGTGTGAAGTGTGATTGTGTGCAAGCAAAAGCTTTAGAATTATGTAATAAAATGAAATTCAAATTTATTTTAGTGTTAGAAAGTTACTCTTAAAAAAATCAAATAATATGTTTGCGCTCAAAATATAGATTCGATTGGGCTGTCTAGATTTCTGACATTCGGAAACAGTCACCTGGAACTTTCTAATACAGTCACTTGGAACTTTCGAATACAGTCACCTGGAACTTTCTAATACAGTCACCTGGAAATTTCGAAAACAGTCACCTGGAACTTTCGAATACAGTCATCTGGAACTTTCGAATGAAATAAACTTTTAACTCTATTTACCAAACATTACCAAAAAAAAAAATCATTTATACTTGTCTTTATGGATACGTGCAAAAATGTCACAGAGTATTATGTCACAGAGTATTATGTCACAGAGTACTATCATTGATACTATTCCATTGTTAGTAAATTCATATAACAGAGAGGTGATATCTTTAAAAATTGTCATTAAATATTCCTAGTATGTAGTAAAATCTTACTTTATTTTGAAGCATGGTATGAATTGACCAATTTAAAATTATTCAATTCAAATGTAATATCCACCCTTATTTATGCATGCGAAAGCTGGAAAACAACTAAAGAAATAGACAAGAAATTAGACTCTTTTGAAAGCGAATGCCTAAGGAAAATACTCAGTATAAAATGGAATGAATTCAAGAACAACGCAGAGAAAAGGCAGATGAGTGAATAACAAGTCTCACTGGTGATCAGAAAAAGTGATGAACTTTATATCGGGTACGTCATGAGAAGAAACAGTCAGAGAATCCCAAAAACAAGCTATCAAGTGGAACACAACAGGCCGAAGAAATAGAGGTCGACCACGTGAAACTCTAAAGAGGACATTGCTAAGAGAGGACAGTTTAACAGGAATAAAATCCCTTGATGAGGTTGAAAAGTTCGCTGAAAACAGGAAAACTTGGCGAACTATCATGCGAGCCCTATGTGACGTTTAACGGCACGGGAAGGATATAAGATGTAAGATGCATTGATGAAAAATAAATACAGGTTTATCATAAAATCCGTCCATCATGAAGAGAGTCATGTCTTAAGAAACTAATCTCGATAGAAACATAAAGTTGTGATTACGTAAGCCAATTCTTAGAATTTTTTTTTTAGTTTGGTTTTGTTTTGCTTGGCTTTTTTTCCCTGCGTGCATAGCGCTGCAGTCATCAGTGCCTGAATGGCTTTGCTTACTGCTTTCTCAAGGTCTGACCATACATCACTGCGCTCTCGTCACACTCCACGTGGGAGCAAGGCCAATGTGCTTCTTCTGTGGTATCACGAACCAGATTCGCTACTTACAGTTCAACGAAGATCCACAAGTGAGTTAGGAGGAGGTCCGTCAGATGTTAAAAGCGTTAAAAGCTGATATGCAGAGTTGAAAGAGACTGGCAGTGTTGTTGACAATAACAACAACAACAACAACAACCGGTAGCCCTAGTATAAAAGAAGAGACTGCTGATGCTGGGTACCTGATGCTTTTCATCTCCGCCCTCGGAAATTAACTTGCCCTTATAAACAGCTTATGGTACAGGTATCTATCCCATAACACTTTTTCGCTGTCGATACCCACGATTTATTGTTTACATTTTATGCTGTTTAATTAAGAGAGTGGCTTACCTGAGGGACTGGCCAGAGTCCGTGAAACGAGCAGCACGGGATTGGCGGCGGTTACGCGGGAAATGTTGGAAGGCGTAGTGAAGGAGAACTTGGATTTGTGACCCGTGTGGATCTCTGTGTTTGTCGGGGCCAGCTGTGGAGGGGACCGCTCTGATATTTGAAAGATGGAACGTCATTGTGTCTCATCATAGGAATTGGTTTAGAAAATGTATGGATTGTTACTGAACTAGCATTTCGGTGTCCTGATTTATCAGAGGCTGAGCTGAAGCTGTGCGTTTTAACATATTACTCGATATACTTTTCATTCATCAAGTTTCCATCATCATCTGGTTCCATTCAGTAAACCTCTCCACTGGTCATGGTGATTATATGCAGCTCGTGATTGTCTTATTAATATAAGATTAATAATATATAAATGCAGAGAATTTAATATGAATCTATATTTATCTTTTATAGACTGTTCAAAGGCATTTGATTGTGTACAACACCAGAAACTTTGGGAAATAATGGTAAAAATGGGATTTACAACACGTGTGATACAATTAACATCACTGATGTATCTAGGTCAACTGGCAACAGTAAGAATAAATGGTGAAACAACAACTTGGTTTGATATAAAATAAGGGGGTCCGTACGTATTTAACTTGTATTTAACCAGCTAGAGTAGTGGTTAGAGCACGCGTCTAACAACCGAATAGTCTAGGGTTCGAATCCCCAGGCGAGCAGGAGTTTTTTTTCCGACCAATACGGCCCTCAGGTCGACCCAACCTTCGTAAAATTGGTACCAGAGAAAATATGGCAAGGAAAGGCAGCGTGGATAGGAACTGGCCACCCTACCTCATACGCTGATGGCACAGCATAGCGAGGTCTCTAACGCTTCATCACCTACGGCGTTTGCTGTGGGACTATATATCTATACTGAAAATATAATGAGAAATGTTAGAGAAGAAGTAGGCAAAGAATATTACGGTGACATAAAAATTGCAGATTATGAAATACCAGAGATTAGATATGCTGATGACACAGTGTTACTGTCCACAACACAAAAAGGAGTGGAAAAACTAATTATGTCAGTCCGTAAGAACAGTGAAGAGCAAAACCTCTATCTTAATGCTAAGAAAACTAAATTAATGACAACTGACAAACAAATAAGGCAGTTTATATATATATATATGAGGAAAAATTGGAAGAAGTGGAGAGTTTTGTATATCTTGGATCATTACTAACTAATAACGGAGATACGAGGGGTGACTGATAAGTTCTCGGCGTAAGGTACAATTTTTTTGAGTTATTTCTCAACATAGTTCCTTTGCAAGTTTACGGATTTAGTCCAACGATACTGGAGCATACGGATCCCTTCTTTGTAAAAGTCAGCCTCTTGTGCCAGTAGAAAGTGGTATACAGCATGAAAGACGTCATTATCTGAAGCAAATTTGCGATCACTGAGCTCCTTTTTTAGTTTGGTAAACAGGTAATAGTCCAAAGGTGCCAAATCTGGGGAATAAGGAGGATGTTCAAGAAGCTGGAAGCCGCATTCATGAATGGCAGCCGTTGCCACCGCCGACTTATGAACTGTAGCATCGTCCTGCTGAAAGATGACTCCTCTCGTCAATTTTCCTCCACGCTTTTCCTTCAGTTTGACCCGCAGTTGCTTCACAAGATTAGCGTAATAGGCCCCGGTGATCGTTCTGTCCTTTTGAAGATAGTCTACCAATAGCACACCTTCGGAATCCCAAAAGATGGAACCCATCACTTTGCCTGCAGACAAAATCACCCTTGCTTTCTTTGGAGGTGAGGATCCATGACGTTTCCACTACTTTGATTGTTCTGTGGTTTCTGGTTGAAAATGATGAACCCAAGTCTCATACATAGTCACAGATTGCTGAAGAAAAGTTTCAGGATCTGCAGAAAATGGCCAAGATTGTCTCTTGACATGTTGAGAAGCTGTCGTTTGTGATCAGCTCAGCAGAAGTTTCGGAACACATCGGGCAGAGACCTTTGTCATTAGAAGATCATTGTGAATAATGGCATGAACACGTTCCTGGGAGATGCCCATATCGGTAGCAATGTACCACTCAGTTATTCGTCGATCCTCCATTATCATGTCATGGATTCTGCCGGTGGTTACCGTTCTTGGTCTTCTCGGACGAGGATCATCTTCCAGACTCTCCCTTCCATGTCTGAATTAAGCTGGCCATTTCTTCACTGTGTTGTAAGAAGGGGCACTCTCCCTTAGAGTCTCCACTATATCCTCATAGATCTTCTTCAATGATAAGCCCTTGATGCAGAGGTAGCGAATGACTGCTCGATGAGAAATTTTATCCATTTTCTCAATTTCTGTCACCCTTTACCGCTTCAGTAGCCTGTAAAAAAAATTGATTTTAGTGTATATCTTGAAACTTGGTGTTTAATCTTACATTAACCTGATCTACAAATGCACCTAATATCAACTGTGTGTTTCAAGCATTTATACCTTATGCCGAGAACTTATGAATCACCCCTCGTATAATGAGGAAAATTAAAAAGAGAACATCTATCGCTCTCTAAAAAGTAAAAGAACTACAGAAGCTGTGGAGAGGAACATACAGAACCACAAAAATAAGATTTTTAAGGGCATGCATTTTTCTTATCGCAACATATGCCTGTGAGACATGGACACTTAGCAAAACAGCTGAGAAACACATAAATGCCTTTGAATGTAAATGCTACAGAAAAGTTCTTCAAATATGGACACAAAAAAGAACAGTATATGTCAATACTACAAGAACTTAATATTGAAGAAGTCTGGCTAATAAAAAGGACTTAAAAGAGAAAACTTCAATATTTTGACATATTAACCTTCATAAGAATTTAGAGAAGACCGCCTTGGAAGGGTAAATATGGGAAAAAGAAAGAGAGGAAAACAAAGGCGAAGATGACTGCAAGACATCGATGTAATCTGCAAACGGACGCATCAGCAACAGGCCATCTTGCTCACAACCGAAAGGCATACAGGAGAGCTGTTAGGGAGGCAAAATTCCGCAAGGGACATGCAGATCACTGACTGATGTCTTGGTAAAGTTTGAAATAGTCTTAGATACTTGTCAGAATGGAGATTAACAGTAAAGAGAGACAGACAGACAGACAGACAGAGGTTACTAATAATGCAAAACTTGCCAACATTGTCTACAGTATAGGAACGATTAACATGGTTTCTCAAGGGAAGTTAGCGCACCTCAGAGCACATTAGTTTGCACAGCGGGCTCAGCTTACATGAGTACAAAGTGCAATTCGTCCACGCTCGGAGGCAAACGACGTCTACGACCTGCTGCTGCTGTTGCTAAGGAGATTCTGCAAGAAATTGATGAAGACATTAAGGATGTTTGCTTGTTCTTCTGATGAGTCTACCTCAGGGAAGGTAAACGGACGCAATGTCCGAATTTTGTGGGGTTAGAAATCCCATGTGTTGTGTTAGAGACAGACAAGGACATATCCCTGTTGTTGTGGTAGAGAAAGAGAGAAGGACAAATCCCACGCGTTGTGATAGATAGATAGATAGATAGATAGATAGATAGATAGATAGATAGATAGATAGATCTGTATGTATGTCTGTCTGTCAGATATATTCGTAATATTCTTTGTCTATCTATCTATCTATCTATCTATCTATCTATCTATCTATCTATCTATCTATCTATCTATCTATCTGTCTGTCTGTCTGTCTGTCCGTCCGTCCGTCCGTCCGCCCGCCTGCCTGCCTGCCTGCCTGCTTGCCTGTCTGTCTATCTGTCTGCCTGTCTGTCTAACGCAGGATGTCTGGTAAAGAATGAAAGCTGATTGATAAGGGGCAGAATTTCTGATTCTTTGAAAAAAAGAAACCTTTCGTTCGTTTCATTATTCCATATATCTGTCCATCCGTACTCTGTTCGCTCATCTGTTTATACGTACCCTGGTCTCTTTTTCCAAGATATTATCTAAAAGTTTCCCTATATCAATAACAACATCGCAGTTTTGCCACTGTTCCCGACATAGTAATTTTACCTCTATCTCGTCTCTTTGTGTCCGGTAATTTCCACTTTATATCAGGGGCGGTAAATATGAATGGAACTAAAATAGTTCTTTCCCCTAGTGCATTATAACCCTTCAGCGGCCTGCATTGCTTGGTGTCTGCCTTTCGTTTCTTTTGTCACGACTTTTCTGATGATATATGCGTATTTTTAAAATAGAGTTTATCTTACGCTTCCACTACCAGTGAAATATATTACAACAAGTTTTAGGTGCCTGCCGTCTTGGAGTGGTTTATTTCGCCCATCCATCCATCCATCCATCCATCCATCCATCCATCCATCTATCCATCCATCCATCCATCCATCCATCCATCCATCCATCTATCCTCGTCCGGGGAGGGAGGGTCTAGCCAATGTGTCTGTCTGGGGCATGTATGGCTTCTTCTGTTTTAAGGGGTTCGTGGAGAGTGAGGACAGAATGGCTAATTAGGGAAAACAGAGTGGCTAATTAGGGAAAAGAGAGTGACTAATGAGTTTAAACAGGGTGACCAATTAGGGAAAATAGAGTTTCTAATTAGGGAAAATAAAGTGGCTAATTGGGGGAAATAGAATGATAATTTTTGAAAGCATAATGGCTAATAAGGAAAAACAGAGTGGTTGTTAGGTTACACTGTGTGGCTAATATGTAAAACAGAGAGTCTAATTAGGAAAACAGAGTGGCCAATTAGGGAGAATAGAGCTGCTAATTAGGGAAAAAGAGCGACCAATTATGCAAAAAAGGATGGCTAATTAGGGAAAACAGGGTGGCTAATTAAGATAAACCGAGAGGCTAATTAGTTAAAATAGAGTGATCAGTTAGGGAAAACAAAGTGTTAATTTATGAAAACAGAGTGTTTAATTAGGTAAAACAGAGTGGCTAATTACAAAAAACAGAGGGGCTAATTACAGAAAACAGAGTGGCTAATTACAGAAAACAGAGTGGCTAATTACAGAAAACAGAGTGGCTAATTACAGAAAACAAAGAGGTCAGTTAGGGAAAGCAGCGACGAGAAGGGACAGAATAGTTTTGCACTTCTTTATAAAATTCCTCTCAGAGGTCATCCATCCATCCATCCATCCATCCATCCATCCATCCATCCATCCATCCATCCATCCATCCATCCATCAGTTCATTAAGGCGTTGATCGAACAAAGAAATCTGTCACAATCCAGTGACATTAATTAAACTAATCAGTCAGCAGAAGAGCTCAAATATGTGGAAAAGTTGGTGTAGGATGGTTGATTATCTGGACGCTTCTCACCCTCTGGTAGATAGGAACTAGCTTTTGCGCTGTTGATGTCGTGATGAAAATGGTGTTCCAATGAAATACCAATTTCTTATCCAACATTAAAAGATTTCAAGCGGAATCCATTTTAACAACTAATTGTGATTAATTTCAGGAGCTTTCAAATATTATAACTGCTATGTCTTGTCTTGCCTTGTCTTGTCTTCTATCTGCCTGAAACTGCGAGCTGTTGTTCTTTGCAGCCGATGCCATGAAGGTGTTGAGGCACATCATCGTATCGGCGTGGGAGCGGGTTATGGAGGTTATTTTTTCAGTCCCGGAGTGCATCTAAAAAGCAGGGGGTGTGCAATACTTCTTTAGCAGACTCCACCCCCACGGGAACTATGGCGATCCTTGCCCCGTTAGCCAGGCTAGGCCTGTTACTAGGGGTACCAACGGAGAAGTGGGACAGAGTCTTGGTAAGCTATGGTTCGCTAATCCTGACGATAGCATATCAGCTATGGTTCCCTAATCCTGACACTAGCATACCACTATGGTTCGCTAATCCTGACGATAGCATATCAGCTAGGGTTCCCTAATCCTGACACTAGCATATCATTATGGTTCGCTAATCCTGACGATAGCATATCAGCTATGGTTCCCTAATCCTGACACTAGCATACCACTATGGTTCCCTAATCCTGACACTAGCATATCAGCTATGGTTCCCTAATCCTGACGCTAGCATATCAGCTATGGTTCGCTAATTGCCTAATCGGACAGCGTCTTCATCCCTTCATTCATTCATTTGCTTGTCCCTTGCGGAACTTTGTCTCCCTAACAGCTCTCCTGTATGCCTCCCTAACAGCTCTCCTGTAGGCCTCCCTAACAGCTCTCCTGTAGGCCTCCCTAACAGCTCTCATGTAGGCCTCCCTAACAGCTCTCCTGTAGGCCTCTCGGTTGTGAGCAAGATGACCTGCTGCTGATGCATCCATTTGCAGATCATCAACGATGTCTTGCAGCCATCTTCGCCTTGGTCTTCCTCTCTTTCTTTTTCCCATTATGTATCCTTCCAAGACGGTTTTCTCTAGATTATCATGACGTTTAATGTGTCTAAAATATTGAAGTTTTCTTTCTTTAATTCTCTTTACTAGCCAGCCTTCTTCAACATTAAGTTCTTGTAGTGTGGATATATTTGTTCTTTTTTGTGTCCACAATATCTGAAGAACTTTTCTGTAGCATTTACATTCAAAGGCTTTTATGTGTTTCTCTTTGTTAAGTGTCCAGGTCTCACAGGCATATGTTGTCATGGGAAAGATGCATGCCCTTAAAAATCTTATTTTTCTAGTTTTGTCTGTTCCTCTCCACAGATTCTTTAGTTGTTTACTTTCTAAAGAGCGATAGATGTCCTCGCTTTTATTTCCCTCATTGTATCTCCATTATTAGTTAGCAGTGATCAAAGATATTCAAAACTCTCCACTTCTTCCAGTTTTTCCTCATTGATACATATATCAGCTGCCTTGTTTGTTTTGTCAGTTATCATCAATTTAGTTTTATTCGCATTAAGATAGAGGTTTTGCTCTTCGCTGTTCTCACGGACTGACATAATTACTTCACTCTCTATAACTGCTACATGAATGCATTTAAAAAAATGCTTAATCCACAAACTGAAAACCAGCAAGACTTATATTTTTAAACTTATTAAACTAATAAGAAAATGTCTTTGATAATATACAAGAATGCTGCGTGGATAACGTTCTGGTGTAAGGACGGAAAATAACTACTTTTGTCTAACCAAACTTATATATATATATATAATAGGAAGAAGAGAGTAGAACTGGGCAGCAATGCTTCCCAACATTTCCAGATATTTGCACCAAAGATGGTTCAATTTTCTATGTACATGTGGCTTCACAAACTCGGTGTCAACAAAATGTGATCTATTGCTGCGTCCTTCTTTGTTAAGTAAACGTTGTAGATGTTATTTTCGTGAACTTTTTTTTGTACGGACTGATGGTGATATTATCAGTCGTTATTTAAATCACTCATTTTGCACGAGGAAAAACATTCCTGCACACAGTTTGTTCTTACTGATTTAGCAAATGGATATGACTAAACAAGATACTAAAGCAATGAATATTTTATAGCAAATGTTAGATTTAAAAATGCTAAACATGTGAACATCATAGTTATACGTGTTGATTATACGTGTTGACCATACGTGTTGACTATATGTGTTGACTATACGTGCTGACTTATAATATACTTTAGAAATATTATCTCAGAGGAGTAAGGACCACTTACCTACCTACCTACCTACCTACCTAGCTAGCTACCTACCTACCTACCTACCTTCTACCTGCTTACATACGTATCTACCTATAGCCTATCTACCAATCCAGACAATCAGTTACATCACACCCACCCACCTACCTGACCACAACCAACTCAACTACCCATCCACCTATCTATCTACAACCCACTCAACCATCTATTCATCTACCTACCTATTACCTACTTGCCCATTACCTGCCTACCTATCTATCTATTACCAAGCTACCGGTCCACTCATACCACACCCATTTATCTATTACCTACCTACCCATTACATGCCTACCTATCTATCTATTACCAAGCTACCGGTCCACTCATACCACACCCATTTATCTATCTATTACCTACCTACCCATTACATGCCTACCTGTCTGTCTATTTCCTACCTTCCGATCCAACCACTCATTCACATCATATCCAGAAACCTACCTACTTCCCTACATACCTACTACCCATCCTATCTATCTATTTACCTACCTACAAACAAATATATTTTTAAAAAAAGACCAGGCGATCGCGGATAGAAGTAAGGCCATGTCAATGGACACAAAAAAGCATGACAGGATTAAATCTAAAGCAAATGATTAATCATTCATGTGCTTCTCTTGTTTCTTCTCTTTTTTATTTTTAAACTTGACGCTTCAGGCAAATCAATCTTTCCTCCAATGTGACAGTTTTTGTCTACTCCATGCCTGGACCTGACCATAAGCTGTCGGCCGTGGTGCCCCACTGGTAAAAACAATCGTTACCCCAGCTTATCTTTTGGTAGAGCCCATTCGTTAGTCGGTGGATGAGTGAGCCTGACATTTGTTTAGAAAAGCATGACGGGATACATGTTTATCTATATCAGACCACCGCCTACCAAAAACTTCCGGTTTAGGTCAATGTAACGTCTCCCTTGCGACACGGTGTTCAACCGTGATTTTGATTTGAATCGCTGAAAGTGTGGAGACGGTTAAGCAGCCACCAGGTCAAGATTTTAAACTTGTCCTTGGTGCTGCTGTCTGTGGTAGGCTGATGCCACCTCTGGTCCGAAGCGCGGTCCTGGAATCCGCTTAGAGACTTCATTCTTGTGATCAATTTTAGGTCTCGCATGAATGACATTATAAACACTTCCCATCCGAAACTGCACATGTTTGCCAAAGTAGCAACGTCACTGCAGAAAGTATAGTTTATTGTTTTAGTAGGTTCTCAGTTCAAGGAAGAAGAGGAATAATAATAAGATGGAGGAGGAGAAGGAGAAAGAGGAGATGAAGAAGAAGAAAAAGGAAGAGGAAGAGGAGGAGAAGGAAAAGGAGAAGAAGAAGGAGGAGGAGGAGGAAGAGGAGGAGAAGGAAAAGGAAAAGAAGAAGGAGGAGGAGAAGAAGAAGAAGAAGGAGTAAGAGAAGAAGAAGAAGAAGAAGAAGAAGGAGTAAGAGAAGAAGAAGAAGAAGAAGAATAAGAAGAAGAAGAAGAAGGGGGAGAAAGAGAGGGAAAAGAGTACCAAGAAAATTGGGTTCTATATAAATCATTATAGACAGAAAATATCTCTGCTCACCAGCGCCTCAAAGGCCAGACACTATTGATCTTTACATAACCTGAACATAACTGAAACATTAAATCTCTCCCTACCTGCCAACAGCTGTTTAACCAAGTACCAAACAAACTAAACCAGAGGAAAGAGTTTATTGTAGCATCATCATTGACCATTCACTTTTATCTTTGTCAGATTGGAGCATTAGCAGTATCACAGGAAGAATAAAGTTTTTTAAAAGCACGTTTAAAATAGATAAGGATAAAAATGAAGGGAAGGGAAAAATTTAACAAAAGAATAAAAAGATTCATGCAAGAGGAAAGTTAAGTTCAAAAGTAATAAGAAAGTTAGAGAAAAATTAGGTATTAAAAAGAGATTAAGATGGTAGGAAGAAAAGACAAAAAGATGGTAAAAGTAGATATTAATAAAAAAAATATAAAACTGATAAGAGGAAAATTAGATATTAAAAAAGGACAGTAATATGTTAAGAGGAAAATTCTTACATCTTACATCCTTTTGCGCGCCATTAAACGTCACATAGGCCTCGCAAGGTAGTTCGCCAAGTTTTCCCGTTTTCGGCGAGCTTTTAAACATCATCAAGGGATTTTATGCCTACTAATCTGGCCTCTTTTAACAATGTCCTCTTTAGAGTTTCACGTGATCGAATATTAAGAATTTAAAAAAAACAATACGATGGTAATAGGAAATGTAGGTATTAAAAAGAGACAATAACTTTGTAGTAGGAAATGTAGGTATTAAAAAGAGACAATAACTTTATAGTAGGAAATGTAGGTATTAAAAATAGGACATTTAGGTATTCATTAAAAAAAAATAAAATTGTAAGAGAAAAATTTGGTATAAAAAAGGGGAAAACCGCTGATAAGTGCAACTACTCATATTTTAGCTGTAAATAATTGATTAGAAACAAGGGTGATGCACTGAATAATAAGGAATACATACAACAAAAGAAAATGTGCTCGACGGAGAATATTTCTAGAAGCAGAGACGATCGGCATAGAAAAGTTAGTTCAAGGACAGAAATACTAAAAATAACATGGAACGAGGGGTGGCGGACACGATCACCGCAGCATCACAGCTTGCTGAACTTGGCACCTCGCAACAAAGTATGGATTTTAAAACGCAGTCTCCTTGCAAAGTTTCTCAGAATAAACATTGGAAGAATGAGTCATCTATCGTGTCTGAGCCATGACTCCAGAGCTTGGAACTTTGCTTGCCTTCCTATACGACCCCATGAAAATTCTTGATTCAGTTATCTGTCCTTATTTACCACATTTTACATACAGAAAGACAAAAAACAACGAAAACCCGTAATTACGCTGTGTTCTAGAAAGATAGGGGGGGAGGGGAACTCCAGCCAAAGGTCAGATGTCCGAAATCAAGGTCATGTTGGTGGAACAACTCATGATGAATAAGTCCTACCACCTTAAAACCTACTAACTCAGGACAAGTGATGTAAAAGCGGGGTCTGGAGAGGACGTAAACACAGCTTTCTGGGATTACAGACAAATAAATCTGGCAAAAAAATCATTAGAAAATGTCATATGTTATATGTATACACTATCACTACTAAGAGTACAGCAGACTGTATAAGTCGGAGAAATAATATCAGATATATCATGAAATGACTGTGGCCCCTGCTCTTCGAACAACATAAGCGTCAATGTGTATACTGAAGTTTAATCTCGAAGCTTCTCTGTCTAGACTGTTGATATATCATAGATAAGCTGGACAAACGGTGGTATTCTTAGGGATGTTTGAAAGGTATTATAACAACAAAAGCTTTGAAGTAATCTGGATTTTTAAAATCAGTAATAAAGTGTTGATAGCTGACGTAGTCCCTGTCATGCCACAGAGAGATTTATGATGTTTGTGCCCGTATTTTTCTTGACCTATCTAAACAAAAGGGGGTCATGTGGTAATCATCAATCCTAGACACAACATCTCTTTTATATGCATCAAAAGCTGTGTAAGAGTAAATCAAGATATTGGCCCTCACACCGATTTTATACCTCAAAAGCAGTGTAAAAGTAATGGAAGATATTGACCCTAGCACCTCTTATATACCTTAAAAGCAGTGTAAAAGTAATGGAAGATATTGACCCTAGCACCTTTTATATACCTTAAAAGCAGTGTAAAAGTAATGGAAGATATGAACACTAACACTATATCCCTTCAGTGCTTCACTGACAAAGATCAGAGATGCTAAAATACTACTTTCCGTACTGTAGCTGTAAGTAAGGATTCTTAGCCCGACGCAAACATTATGACATAGAATTTATTAATAGCAGAATTAATCCACCTGATATCAAACGTTGTTTTGTAAACCAGTTTAAGAATTGTCACCTGACATTTGTGTTAGGGAAGTCAGTTAAGAGAGAGAGAGAGAGAGAGAGAGAGAGAGAGAGAGAGAAACAGATCTGCAATGATATGAAGTACTCTCTATACAAGTTTGCCGGTGTAGGAAAAGAGAAAGGATTTTTCAAGTTAAACAAAAAAGACAATCAGTCCTACATATATCAAATTACTTGGTTCAATACAAGAGTTGAAAGCGAACGAAAGAACAATAACACTGGGGCTGATGTTGGTACTTTCCTTAGCAAGGACCAAGTCGTAGTCCCATTGGGTGCGTCGAACACAAAATTTATGGTCACCAAAAAGAAATTTACACCGTGTGCCGGACCGCAAGGACTAGAGGAGTTACTATGGAGAAACGTTGTTTGGATTACAACAAAAATTAGATTCGGAAATAAAGATACGAATTATTTTGGTACAACTGGTAACATTTTGGAGACGCACTGAAAGACATGTAATAATTATTGTAATAGTTCGTAGCATTTGTTTTAAATTTTTTTTTTAATGAAAATGACACTTAAAATAACGTATGAAAAGCTCACGATAAAACTTCTTGGTCTTGAGTACAAGGAAACATGTTAGTTAGTCGATGGATCATCAGGGCACATTGGACGATTAGTCCATAAAAGCTTCGATCTCATCTTCAGTATTTCCATAACAGCTCCGATCTCATCTTCAATATTTCCATAAGAGCTCCGATCCCATCTTCAATATTTCCATAACAGCTCCGATCCCATCTTCTATATTTCCATAAGAGCTCCAATCCCATCTTCAATATTTCCATAAGAGTTCCGATCCCATCTTCAGTATTTCCATAACAGCTCCGACCCCATCTTCTTTATTTCCATAAGAGCTCCGATCCCATCTTCAGTATTTCCATAAGAGCTTTCCATAAGAGCTCCGATACCATCTTCAGTATTTCTATAAGAGCTCCGATCCCATCTTCAGTATTTCCACTAGTATTTGGCGGATGACGATACCAATTCTGTGTTGATTAACCAGTATCCTTTGCTTCCCACATCAGCGCTCTTGTTTGACCACTCCACGTTTGACGTCATGTTCCAGCAATCTTTTCATGGTTGGAGATTCATAACTGTTGCTTGAATCGGCGATTTGACAAGTTTCTCTGAGTGCATTCAGGATAGCAGCCCGGTCCATTGCCTGTCCACCCACCACTCCTGTCACCATGCCAGCAGGTCTGTCTCTCACCCCGTGCATGACCTGGCACATAAATAAAACAGATTTTTTTTTTTTTGGTCAGCCATGATCTCCAGTGTTTTCGCACCCAGCTCGACTCAATCTTCCTGAGCATGTTCATTGCGTACCCGAGAATCCATGCCTGGGTGACGGTCCATACCCCATAAAACCCCAAAAACTTTTATCTATGTCTGACAACCGACCCGTCTGTGTAGATGACCACACTCAGAAGAGTTCTCGTCAGCCAAAGCCCGAACCTCTGCCTCCACACCCAATGGGTTTTGCTATCTCCATTCCTTATGTACTGTGATGCATAATGAGAAGGAAGTACAGCAGTCCACTGGCATCAATACCCATTCCTCACCAGGTTCTATGTCTTCAAGTGGACAGATCTGTAGAACAAAGTTCTATGCTTGCCCCATCCAGGATTTTCTTCTTTTTAATCTGGTGCCTTTTTTACTCAGTGTGCAGTGGGTGGTGTGTGTGTGTGTGTGTGTGCACTGACTCGGAGGTATGCACAAAGTGCACCACAAATTAAGTAAAATAGAAGTTAGGATTTATACTTTATTGCTATTATAATTTTTACACATATTTTCACCTTGAAATAACAGGCACGTTTTCTGTTACAAAATTGTAGGGGGGGGGGGGGAACGACAGAGTAATAGGAGGGGAACAGAGTAATAGGAGGGGAACAGAGTAATAGGAGGGGAACAGAGTAATAGTAGATGGATATAGTAATAGAAGGGGGACAGTATTAGGAGCGGGACAGAGTAATATGAGATGGACAGAGTAACAGGAGAGGGATAGAGTAATAGGAGGGGGACAGAGTAATAGGAGGGGACAGAGTAATAGGAGGGGGATAGAGTAATAGGAGGTGGACAGAGTAATAGAAGCGGGACAGAGTAATAGAAGAGGGACAGAGTAATAGGAGAGGGACAGAGTAATAGGAGGGGGAGAGTAATAGGAGGTGCAGAGTAATAGGAGAAGGATAGAGTAATATGAGGGGGAATAGATTAAAAGGAGAGGGATAGAGTAATAGGAGGGGACAGAGTAATAGGAGAGGGATAGAATAATAAAAGGGGGACAGAGTTTTAGGAGCTGGACCAGAGTAATAGGAGATGGGCAGAGTAATGGGAGGGGGACAGAGTAATAGGAGAGAGATATAGTAATAGGAGAGAAAAAGATTAGTAGGGAGAACAGAGTAATAGGAGGGGGACAGAGTATTAGGGAGGGGGACAGAGTAATAGGAGAGGGGCAGAGCATAAAGAGGAGCAGAGTATTAGAAGGACAGAGCATGGGGGGGGGGTGGAACAGAGTATTAGGAGGGGACAGAGTAATAGGAGCGGGACAGGGTAATAGGGAGGGGAAAAAGTAATAGGAG
>CM019716.1:34657580-34680080 GCA_009760885.1 Achatina immaculata | reverse complement strand
GAAGGGCCGACCGTGCTTTTTTCATCAAAATTACCAACTCATGCTAAAAAAAAAGGTCTAGATCATACATCAACATTGCATTCCCACACTCATCTTAGGGTACGATCGCTGGCCAATTTTGACTGCAGTAGCTAAAGCGGTATCTGTTTGATATGAGTTTCTGGAACTGTGCAAGTTGGCTTTAAGCAGTGTTATAATGTCTCGCTTTATCTCTCTGATGTAGACCTACGGACCTTCAGATATAGAATATGAACTTCTGGGACTTTGTATGTGCGCTTTAAGCAGTGTTATAATGTCTCGCTTTACCCCCGTGGTGTAAATCTACGGAACTTCAAATATAGAATACTATGAACTTCTGGGAGTGTGCAAGTGCGCTTTAAGCAGTATTATAATGTCTCGCTTTATCTCTCCGGTGTAGACTTACGGACCTTCAGATATAGAATATGAACTTCTGGGACTTTGCAAGTGGGCTTTTAGTAGTGTTATAATGTCTCGCTTTATCTCTCTAGTGTAGATAAACGAACCTTCAAATATAGAATACTGTGAGCTGCTGGGATTGTGCAAGTGCGCTTTAAGCAACATTATGATTATTAGTTAGAAATACTCTTTTCTCACCACACAGTTCTCTCTCTCTTTCTCTCTCTCTCTCTCTCTCTCTCTCTCTCTCTCTCTCTCTCTTTGTCACAGTCTCCACTTTCGAGCGGCTACAATCATGAAGTCATTTAATCAGTCGTAACAGTCAGCATTGATGCATGTAGATCGGCACCACTTCAACTCCGCTTCCTGTTTATTTCGTCCATGCCGTTGCCAGGTCTTCTCTCTTTCTGACTGACCCACGTGTCATCTTTTGTTCCAGATGACTGCACTCACGCTTCTTTTTTTAATAAGGCAACTGGCAAATCACTGTTAAAGATTCATAGAAGTCTCACACTGTAACAAATAGTGTTCATAATAGTGTAAAACTTGTTTGGTGCAAGATTACATTTTATAAATAGTGGAAAGGGGGGGGGGGGATATTTTATCCAGATGTTACAGACCAACAATCCTTGGCAATGTAGTACCGTACTCAAGGTCAATCTAGCTCCCCCATCATGACCTCCAACCCAGCTTCTCCCCTCTGTGGCATTGTATGCTAATTATGCATAAATCCTGAGCATTTAATCAATACACAATGCATTGACATGCAGTACAAATCACCAAGTCAGAAATTAAGGACACATCATTTCAATCTCACTATGCGCCACAAAAACCAACACAGCTAACATTAACATCATCATGACATCAAGACAGGCGTCATTATAATGGTAATTAAGCATGGTATCATATGATAACGACTTCTCATGTTGCATTATTGAAACCCTGATGGACCTGGGGTCCCGGGCTCTCTTGGCCCTATACGTAGCCTACATTACGAATCTAATGTGCAATGGCACTTATTCCACGCAGCTACGGCTGCCATGACACACCTTTACACAACCGTGTTGCTGCATCACAGGATCAATCTAAATGAAAGCATAATAAAGAATCAAACATGTTGCTCGTCCAATATAGTGTCGGCACTTATAAATCTCCACCTATAAGTCACACTGAAATCATGTTCATATTGATACGTAAAATACATAAACCCACATCACAGCTTACTGCACAACTACATAATCTACACCACACGAGGTGGACACGGGAAGAATTTACGAAACACAATAATCTAAGCACAACTAAGCGCGAAATCGCCCGGCCATTTCCTCTATCCTATCTACATGCCAGCCAATGTTTCCATGTCTCTATATTTCTTTCCGAAACCAAATATCAATCACGTGGACGATGACGCTCCGGTCAAGGTCGTACACCCCTCTATCTAAGCGTGCACCGACCACAATACAACGCAGCTCTTAACTCAAGAGACTATATGTATCTAGTGTAGTAGCACAAACGTTAAAGAAAGAAGCAGTATGAACTATTGTTATCAGAGAAATGATCTATACCCAACTTAAATCTCTCCATATCTCTGTGAATTAAAAAAATGAATGATTAACAGAAGATCAGAAAATAACATTGATACTAATGAAATGTGTACATACAAAAGAGGAAGAATATAGATTTTGTATAGGTAGAAAATAAAATAATTATAAAAACTTTCGAATCTCATTTTTGGAAAATGATCAAAATCTAAAAAAAAAATGTCATCGTGTTAATTCTATTAAAAGAATATTCTAAAAATATATTCTATTTCATACTTCAGGAAAACTATATTCAAAAACAACAAATAAAATGGTTCTGTCATGTATCACGACTACCAACAGAACGTGTACCACAGAGACCAATCTTTTACAGACCATAAAAAGGCAAACGATGGACCGATGGTATAGCAGAGTCCCTGAACATCTCAATGTACGAAGCCAACAGGCGAGCCATTGGGAGACAACTGCACTTCACCTCTACACCTAGCAGTAAATGAGGAAGGACAAGACACGACTTCAGGAAAAGCGGAAGGAAAATTACTACATCTATACAGTAACTTTAAACAGTGAAGAAATTACAGGTGTCAGTTTGGCTGAAAACATTACGGGAATACTCCACAAACAACGGCCTAAACTGGAGATCTGCTTAGCTTTGCTGTCGGAAGAGGGGATGATGAGGGTTACAAGATGATAATGAATATATTCTACGTCAAGGAGATGAAGACGCCTCTCTGATGAGGCAATCAGCTACCCACAGCTGATATGTTAGCTTCAGGATTAGCGAACCATAACTGACCAAGACCCCGTCCCACCTCTCCGCGGTACCCCCAGTAACAGGCCTAGCCTGGCTAACGGGGCAGGGATCCCCATAGTCCCCATGGTGGTGGAACTGCTTAAGAAGCATTGCAAACCCTCTGCTTTTTAGATGTACTCCGGGACTGAAAAAGCAGCTGCTATGACCCGCTCACACGCCGATACGATGATGTGTCTCAACATCTCTACAGCATCGCCTGCAAAGAACAACAGCTCGCAGTTACAGGAATTCGTACAAGTACAAATACAAGTACAATTCTGCGTCAAATTTCACCATTTTATGGGGCTATATTGTACTAATTCCACAACTGCAGGTTTTCTAAAAGGTATTTGTGAATATAGTGTTACTGTCCACAACATAAAAAGGAATGGAAAACTAATAATGTCAGTCCGTAAGAACAGCGAAGAGCAGAACCTCTATCTTAATGCAAAGAAAACTAAATTGATGACAATTGACAAAACAAACAAGGCAGCTGAAATATGTATCAATGAGGAAAAACGGGAAGAAGTGTACAGTTTTTAATATCTTGGATCACTACTAACTAATAATGGAGATACAATGAGGGAAATTAAAAGGAGGACATCTGTCGCTCTTCAGAAAGTAAAACAAATAAAGAATCTGTGGAGAGGAGCAGACATAACCACAAAAATAAGATTTTTAAGGACATGCATCTTTCCCATGGCAACATATGCCTGTGAGACCTGGACACTTAACAAAACAGCTGAGAAACACATAAATGCCGTTGAATGTAAATGCTACAGAAGAGTTCTCCAAATATCGTGGACACAAAAAAGAACAAATATATCTATACTACAAGAGCTTAATATTGAAGATGGCTGGCTAGTAAAGAGGATTAAAGAGAGAAAACTGAAATATTTTGGACACATTAAACGTCATGATAATTTAGAGAAGACCGTATTGGAAGGATACATAATGGGAAAAAGAAAAAGAGGAAGACCAAAACGAAGATGGCTGCAGGACATTGTTGACGATCTGGAAATGGATGCAGCAGCAGCAGGCCATCTTGCTCACAGCCGAGAGGCCTACAGTAGAGCTGTTAGTGAGGCAAAGTTCTGCAAGGGACATGCAAATGAATGAATGAATGAATGAATTTGTGAATATGTTTCAGCAAGTTGATGGACTGTGGTGTAAGCAGGTAAGAAGATGGTAAGTCAGATGACATGACAAGCAATACGTGGACAGTCAGATGACATGACAGGTAAGAGGCAGCAAGTCAGACGACATGACAGGTAAGAGGTGAATAATAAAAGGACATGAGAGATGAGAGGTGGACACAGATAGCATGACAGGCAAGAGGTGGATAATCAGACAACGTGAAAGATAAGAGGTGCACAGTCAGACAACATGGCAGGCAAAGAGCGGGCAATATGACCCATAAGAGATGAAAAGTATAGCATGCTATAGAATCACGATTTAGAAGTGCATAAAGTGAGAATCTATGAATCTTACCAGTTGTTTTAGAGTTCAACTGTATGAAAACACTGCTCGTGAGAGTCCACAATTGGGAGTTCCAAAAACATCAAGGACAGGACACATGTAGCGGACATGAGCGCCCTAAAAAAAACCACACACAAGAAACAGGGGAAAAAAAACTCTTCTTTTACATTCTGTGGTATCGGAGCTAAAGGTTACATTACACTCACGCGAAAGACAAGAGGAAAACAAAAACACAGGATGAGGAAAAAAAAATGAAACATGAAAATGAGCCTCTCTTGTTTGCAGAGATCACGTATTAAGCATATAATTAGCGTAATGCCGTAAATGTTGCACCGATGACAACATCAACAACGACAGCAGCAACGAAAGGCGGGGTTTGCTGTAACCGTATCCAACACTGCGAACTGGATTGTGGGCACGACGGGAGAGGCCGGCCAAGAGATGGGGGGGTACAAAGATTCCAGCTTGCTCAGTTCTTTTGCCGTTTTCCTGCGCTACTGGGTGCTGCCAGAACACGATGTGGTGGATATTGTTGGCACTGGGTGAGATATCATCATCATCATCATCATCATCAACATCCGTTTTAAACTTAGTTAAGATTTATATTTTCCTGTAATCGGCACTTTGATGTATCAGATTCACTCATACACCACTTTCAGTACCCTATAAATTACCAGTACAGTTTTTTTTTTATTATTCTTTTGGAATTTGATATTTTGGAAACTATTATTACTTTCTTGATATTAAAAAAATGACAGGAAATATTACTTCATGCTATTAATACGAATACTTAAGTGATATTTGTATTTATTCTGCCCTATCGGCATACAAAGATATCTACTGTGGCACGTGTTCTATTGATTCTATATTACATTTGAACATAAAATTATCTACGCTACACATTATTACATAAATTCCTGGAGTGGGGGCCATGGTAAGCTAAGTAATTAGACAGCGTTATAAGGGGTGTTTAGATGAAGTGCTATTCGGTGGTGGCAGGAGACACTGTCAGTTTACTGTGCAAAAGGCTCGTTGTTTCTTATTTAAGTAATGTGTAGTAGAAGACCATGCATTGTATGTACATACAGTTAATTCGTGCTTGGAGCTCTGAAAATTATGCTGACTTATTTAAGAATCATTACTACAAGAACTTAACATTGAAGACGATTGGCTAGTAAAGCGGATTAAAAAGAGAAAACTTAAACATTTTGGACACATTAAACGTCATGATAATCTAGAGAAGACCGTCTTGGAAGGGTACATAATGGGAAAAAGAAAGAGAGGAAAATCAAGGCGAAGATGGCTGCAAGACGTCGTTGATGATCTGCAAATGGATGCATCAGCAGTAGGGCATCTTATTTACAACCGAGACGCCTACAGGAGAGCTGTTAGGGAGGCAAAGTTCTGCAAAGGACGTGCAAAAGACTGACTGACTGATTTAAGAATACAAGTTCGTATGGTGGACTGTTGTTGGTTGATCTGAGGCTAAAGAGCTGAGAGGTAGGCACAATTTCCAGGTTTCAGGAGCAAAGGTATCTACAATAATGAGCAGATAACACGGTTAGGGCAAGCGTACTAAGGCTGACCAACACCTTATCCCACTTCTCCCTGGGTGGTCTGAGTAACTGACTAATAAGACACTGCAAGATGTTGTTCCCTCATGTTGGTGGATGCTCTCCAAACAGGCACATACATTCCGTACTCCCCCCCCCCCCCCAACCAAATCTCTCTCTCTCTCTCTCTCTCTCTCTCTCTCTCTCTCTCTGTGAACCTTTAACGCCCAAGGCATATGGGGCTTCCGCAAGGGTTTTCTACAAACGCCTGTAATTTACTTTTTTTCTGCTCTTGCCCAGGTGAGCCCTCTATTGCTCTTCTCCATGTCTCCTTTGGTCTACCCTTACTTCTGTTCCCCTATGGTGTCCATCTTAGTGCTATTTTTGGTAGTGATTTGTCAGTCATTCGGAGCACATGTCCCAACCATCGCCAGCGTCTTTCCTCAATAATTGTTATCATTTCTGCCAACAAGATGTTATTTCTTACCGTGTTTGGCCAAAATATTCTTCTAATTTTTCGTAAACATTTAGTCCGGAAATAATTCAGCTTGTTTTCTATAGTTTTGGTGATTTTCCAGCATTCACTTCCATAGAGTAATACATTTAGAACATTAACTTTAACCCCCATTACCCCCCCCCCCCTCTCACCCTCCCCCAAATGCCTAACTTAAATGGCCATATATTCGGACACTCCGAGAACAGCCCAATCAAGAAATAACATATAGCAGTGCGATATTTCACCTTATATTTTTTTAGACAAAAAAAAACATTGTTATTTTTGACAGCAATAGATACCGCGCCCTCTCTGTCGTGTCAGATAGATAACACACCTTGACAGGTTGTGTCCTGGATATTTCTTTTCTGTATGAAGTCGTCCATTAACCTGTGCTGTTGTTATATTTCTGTTACTTTATTCACCGAGAGTCTTCGGTATACAAAAATAACTTATAATACATATTTCTTTTCTCTTCCTCTACGTGGAACTGCAGCTCTCTCTCCTCTCTCTCTCTCTCTCTCTTTCTATCTCCCTCTTTCTCTCTCTCTCTCCTTCCCTTTCACTCTCTCTCTCTCTCTCTCTCTAGCTATTAGTCGAGTGGAGTAATGCTAGTTTTTCAGCGCTATTAAATCCCTTGCGATACCAGTAATCGATACACAAATACTTTCACTCTCTGAGAACTGCTAATCTGATCCAGATTTTGTAAAATTAAGGACTTGTATATTTAATCCGCAGTATTCCTGTTTATGAGAATCTTTCTCTTTCCAGAGCATTTAAAAATCTGTTTCTTTTTTTGTATTCTCATAATGTGAAGTCCATATTTACTTTATTGATTTTCGCTTTGATATTTGTTGAATTATTTGTTTCGTTATTGCCATGTTTAATATTATTTGTTTCGTGTGTGTTATAATATGAGAATTTTTGTTTTATTATAATTGTGATAATTTCAGTACTTCTTTTTTTTATTCCTTCACATCTACATTCTTGTTCTCCCCGTCCCATCACACAATTTTAACCGTTTTCTTCTAGTTTATCTATCTATCTATCTATCTATCTATCTATCTATCTATCTATCTATCTATCTATCTATCTATCTATCTATCTATCTATCTATCTATCTATCTATCTATCTATCTATCATCCCTCTATCTATCTATCTATCTATCTATCTATCTATCTATCTATCTATCTATCTATCTATCTATCTATCTATCTGATAGGCTCTGTGTGAGTCACTAAAACATTCTGTGTTACGCAAGCTCTTTGAGGTGATGAATCCACTCAATAAAAAATTTCACGTTTTTATCTTCTCTGAACGTCCTTTAGACAAAAACATTACAGAGAAGGGTATCAGAAGAGATGGAATTGCCTCAATTCGGTGTGACCCAAATGGAAAGAATGAAACATTTCTAGTAAACTTCTGCCGCATGTGAATTTAACTCTTTTATGCCCGAATTATTTCTTTTACCTCGTGTCTGAGTAAATGTTTTGGAGAAATTTCGGATATTTTAGAGTTTGTCTAAATTCGACCTGAGCGTTAATTCATATGTGTGTATGTGTGTGCAAGATCTACCAGCACCGCCAGTGTTGATTTGGAATGAAAGAGTTAATAGCAGAGCAAGTATTGAAACACCAAATATCGAATGCACCTGGCTAGGTTATTTTCTGCCATTCTAGTTCCTGTACACTTTCATCACTCTTTCTATTTTTTTTTTTTTAGTAAAGGAAGTGAAGATACTGCCCGCTTTTGGCAGTCGATGATCCGTATCTGACATACTGGCGTTAGGACTGGCAAATCATAGCCGATCAAGACCATGTACCACCTCTCCGTTGGTGTCTCTAGTAACAGGCCTGGTCCGGCTAACGAGGCAGAGATCAGTATAGGTCCCCTTTGGTTCTGGAGTCTGCTAGATAAGTGTTGCACACCCCCTGATGTTTAGCTATACTCAGGGACTGCAGACATAGCTGTCGCAACCCACTTCCAAGCCGATGCGATGCTGTGCCTCAACATTCACTGCATCGGCTGCAGAGAACGTTAGCTCGCAGCTCCAGGGAGATTGAAGAAGAAGAAGTAGAAGAAGAAGAAGGAGGAGAAGAAAAAGAAGAAGAAGAAGCAGGAGAAGAAGGAGGAGGATGAGAAGAAGAAGAAAAAGAAGAAGAAGAAGCAGGAGAAAAAGAAAAAGAAGAAGAAGAGGGAGGAGTAGGAAGAGAAGAAGAAGAAAAAATAAGAATAAGAGAAAAAGGAGAAGAAGAAAAAGAAACAAAGGAGGAGGAGGAGGAGAAGAAGAAGAAAAAGAAGGAGGAGGAAGAGGAGAGGAAGAAGAGGAGGAGACGAAAAAGAAGGAGGAGGAGGAGGAGAGGAAGAAGAGGAGAAGAAGAAGAAGAAGAAGGAGGAAGAGAAGGAGGAGAAGATTCCTGTGTAAATCTGAACCACATACCTCTGTCTACTTTGTCAGATATCAGACTGTCGAACCTATTTTAGTAGGTTTTACTTATCGTAATCCTGGAGAAACATTCACATGATATGATCACTTTACTACTATGATTATGATCACTTTACTACTATGATTATGATCACTTTACTACTATGATTATGATCACTTTACTACTATGATTATGATCACTTTACTACTATGATTATGATCACTTTACTACTATGATTGCCCTTGTTTCTACCTTTATTTTCAAGGACCTGATTATTCTAGGTGACTTTATCATCATCATGAGGCAGTCTCATCCCATGTAGTATTTATATTATAACGTTTTCCAAATTATCACCTAACCTGATAGAACCACAAAGGTGTCTTCCATATTAATAGACCAATAGCAGAACTGTCTTCTACATTAATAGAGCAGTAGCAGAAGTGTCTCCTACATTAATAGACGCCAATAGTAGAAGTGTCTTCCACATTAATAGACATTAATGGCAGAAGTGTCTTCCACATTAATAGTCCAACAGCGGAAGTGTCTTCCACATTAATATACCAATAGCAGAAGTGTCTTCCACATTAACAGACCAACAGCAGAAGTGTCTTCCACATTTATGTACCAATAACAGAAGTGTCTTCCACATTAATTGACCATATTTATGTAACGAGTCAAGAAATGTTCATGAATGTGCCATCCTTTATAACGTCAGCGAGCGATCCTTATCATACGTGATTACGAAATAGGTTCAAAGTTCCCAAGCATAAACATCCCAGCATCAAGTTTAGGTCTTTGAAAGTTTCAGCCTAGAACTAAAAGAATCTTTTTGAAAAGCCGCAGCCCGTGATTATGTGTGCTAACTGATCCGATGAAGCTTTGGAAAATTGTTGACAAGCATGTTGCCATCAAAGAAGTTGGAGTGAAGAAGCATCATACAAAGTCTTCTTGACCAACACACTGTATGACACGGCATGACAGATCCAGGTATAGCTAAAGAATCAAAGACGCCATTAGTTACTGATTACTTAGAGACAAAGTAATTGATTTACCTAGGCAGGGAAGGAAAACCTATTTTAGAAACATGGTGCAAAACAAATTGGATGGCAGAAGAATCCAAGGAAAGCTCATCAGACAAGTCCATGAGTGTTCTGATCTCACCCATGTGAAAGGAAATCTCAGCAGACTGCACGTACTCCGCAGCACCGGCGAGGGCCCTGACGAACTGGAGGTGGCGGGTGGGATACGAACCCATACTCGAAGTCCAAAATTGATCGAGAGATTGAGTGCCTATTGATTCGGCCAGCCCTGCTGGATAGTTGTAAACACTCTAGTAAATAATAAACACTCGCAAAACTTACAATCTCCTAAACACACACACACACACACACACACACATATATATATATATATATATATATGTGTGTGTGGTTGATTTTAGCATCACTTTTTTCAGAGAAGAAATCAGCTTTCTAAAATCTTTACTGCTGAAGCTTAATTGTGATTTAAGTACATTAGAAATATTTAATTTTTTTTTTGTTTTTTGTTTTAAGACAGCGAAAACAACAGGCCCCTTGACCCGGTGGTACTGCAAACCGGGTAAACCCGTAATGAGATGTGGGCCATACCCCCGGCATTCAATGTGCAGGGCAGGCCTCAAACATCTCTTTTAGTTAAAAATATATAACGACGCTTTTATCTTAACCAAAGAGCTTTGTGATCAGGGTACCTGCCAAGAGGACACTTTGATCTCATCCCTTTGATCTTAGCCAAAAGGCCGAGAAGCGGGGAGGTCCTCTGAGAAATATTTAATGATAGAAAATGTGCGGAACTGAAACAGCCAAACCGTTCTCTCCGACCGGTCAACGTAGTCCACAATCGTATCTTCTCTATAACGAACAACGATTCTTCTGGTTTTCACGAAATTAGCAAGAAAATATATCGCTATTCAGTGCCGGTCATTACAGGTACACTAACATGCATCTGTAGTCAGTGCATTGCTGGAAGTTATCCCCCTGAAGCATTTAAAATTGCTAAAGTACTGGAAAGTATCTTCCTGAAGCATTTAAAATTCCTAAGATACTGGAAGTTATCTCCCTGAAGCATTTAAAATTGCTAAAATATGGGAAGTTAAGTCCCTGAAGCATTTAAAATTGTTAAGATAACGGAAGTTATCTCCCTGAAGCATTAAAAACTACTAAAGTGTATCTCATCTTGAACTCTGTTACACCTAACGATCTGTTCACCTATAGACCAGTCTCCATTCTTTCTTCCTTATCAAAACCCCTTGAATATAAAAAAATTCAAAAGATAACACATGGCAAAACAACTTTCTAACTGACAGCCAGTCACGGTTTTGACACAATCATTCCGACCACACCGCCATCCCTAAAAAAAATGTCACGAAATTGGCTATTTAATATAAATGATGACAAATTATGTCGCGCTGACTTTCCTGATTTTAAGAAACCCTTTGACATGATCGATCATAGAATTCTTGTTCAAAAGTTGGAAGTTGTATAAATTTCGTCCTGACTCAAGAAATTTTATGGTATCACTTCTCTCAGGCAGACAGCAGTTGATATGATTCAAGCATAAAATCTTTCAGTAGCTTATACTGATGTTGCGCAAGTTTCTGCCCAAGAGCCTCATCTGTTTCCCATTATATCAATAATCTATCTCTTCATATAAAGCATTTTTAATGCGTCTAATTCGCAGACGGCTGCGCAATATACACCATTGACCATATCTATGATAGTTCAGAAATAATACTGCAATGTGGAATTCATAACTTCATGAAATGAAGCTATAACACAGTGCCACGTTGACAAACACAAGCAGAACAATATCATGCTTAAATACAACAAGACAAAGAAAGTGATAAACCCACCAAAAACATCACTACAGCTCTACGCTGGAGTTTGACATATAGAAATCGTCAGTGAACAAGAAACGCTAGATCTCACCATTGACCAACACCTAATTTGGAACGCACATGTTAACAATATAACCAAAGTCATTACACAGACTGTTTATAAGTAAGCCTGAATTAAACACTTTCTCGATCAAGACACAAGGAAACTACACCTCATGGCACACAAACACAGTTAGACCAATGCTTCACAATCTGGTTTCTTTGCTGAATATCTAAAACAAAAAGACTTCCCCTCATTTATGATCTAATTATCTACAAACAACTAGCACAAAATACAGAACAGCACAAACTTATCAAAATACTACCACCAGAAAAGAGACTCATTAAAAAAAAAAGAAGCAAATGTGTTCACAGAATTCTATTTTAAAAAAATGCTCCACCATAATTGTGCTCGTTGCCCAGAGCTAGTCCTAACACAGCCTAGTTGTAGATAACTTGTTATTTTAAAACCAAAGGGCTGACTTGTATAAGAAACGCTTTCCTTTCTCAGGAAACTCACCTGTGCGGTACCCTTACCACACAGCATAGAGCTCACCAGTAATGTTTCTTCTTTTAACCTGAAACTTTTATCTGTATCTGTCTGAAGTAGACTGCATGTGGCCGTATAACATCCGCTTCCCTCACAGCTGTGAGTTGCCTGCCGCTTCCCTCACAGCTGTGAGTTGCCTGCTGCTTCCCTCACAGCTGTGAGTTGCCTGCCGCTTCCCTCACTGCTGTGAGTTGCCTGCCGCTTCCCTCACTGCTGTGAGTTGCCTGCCGCTTCCCTCACTGCTGTGAGTTGCCTGGCAAATGGGTTATATTCACAGAATAGCTGCGGTAGATCTGTTAATTAAACTTTGTATGTCTCCGACTATAATGAATGTGTTAGAATGTGGAAACATTTACAGAGCATATATTTTATATAACTGATAGTGTTAATATGAGGTTTTGAGTGTTGTTTAATATGTATCCTTTATGATTTTTATAATAGTAGGTTCTGAGTCGCGTTTAACGTGTGTCCTTTCTGACTGTGTTAATACGAGGTTTTGAGTCACGTTTAACATGTATCCTTTGTGATTTTTATAATACGAGTTTTTGCGTCAGGTTTAATGTGTATCCTTTGTGACTGTGTTAATACGAGGTTTTGAGTCACGTTTAACATGTATCCTTTGTGATTTTTATAATACGAGCTTTTGCGTCACGTTTAACACGTATCCTTTGTGATTTTATAATACGAGTTTTTGCGTCAGGTTTAATGTGTATCCTTTGTTACTGTGTTAATACGAGGTTTTGAGTCACGTTTAACATGTATCCTTTGTTATTTTTATAATACGAGGTTTTGAGTCACGTTTGACACGTATCCTTTGTAGCAAGTAAATATTTGTTATGTTGAGAGATGAAAGGTACGAGAGTGTCTGACAAGCCTTCATGTGCAGTTCTTTGCCCTTTGAAAATAAGCTTCTTTCGTTCGTTCGTCCCTTTTAAAACTCATACCCCACATTCCTTCTTTTAATTTCAAAACTTTTCTAAAACTTTCTTGACTTTGACTGCACAGCTTTAAGAGATTTACTTTCATCTTAGCTTTACTTTCCCCAGCAGTCAATGTTTACTGAAATGTAAAACGGTAAACGCAAAATCCTCATCTCCATGCCATTAAGGCATATTAGAGATACGGTGTTAGGCCTGTATTTTCAAGTCCATGGGGACATGAAAGCTGATGTTGTCAGTTTATCAACCTTGGCCGCGCTTACCTTCCAAAATTTCTCTGGTACGGGCACTTTTTAGTTTGGTGGTGCCACAAGGGGAACAAAAAAATCCCTACTTCTGGGACTTGAACTCCATACCATCAGATTAGTAGACGAAGCAGATAACCACTCAGCCATTCAGGTTTACTTGAGCGTAGTTGAAATCATTCTAGCGTGCAATATATTTATCCTTTTGGCTGTAGTTAATGCATGAGAATGCGAACAAATTTCATAGAAATTTTGTTGTTGCTGTAAATTTTGATGAATTTGTGGATAAGAGGTTATTTGTAATAGCTTTCAGTTCATAGTTAGTACTGGTATTTATGCTTTTGTTGTACTGTTGCTAAATGGATGTTGAATGTTTGGGTTCGGATGAAAGTTTAGGAATGAAGAGCAAAATGTAAGATGGGGCCTGAGTGTCAAGTTCTCTTCACCCTGTGAAAATAAATTTGTTTGTTCGTTCGTTCATTCGTTTTATCTCTCTCTCTCTCTCTATCTCTCTCACACACACACAAACCTTTATTAAGTCTCCTTGTGATGTTGTTTAAACCTGTTGCAGAACCATCTACTTAAAAGCTCTGGTCCGCTGGATCAACATAGTATAGAGGCATCTGTGAATGTTGGTTATTTTGTCTTTTTTTTCAGTACCATGCTAGTTGGGTCAAGACCATTCTAAAGTGGTGCAAAATTATTTCTCTGCCATCCCCCTCCCCTCTCCCCCAACCCGGTTACTTTATTTATTAGCCATTTTTTTTTACTTCACTACAGGCACTCCGTACAACAAAAGTCCCCTGCGCGACTTATAAACATGAGAACTCATGTGAGCTCCTTAAAACAGAGAAATTCATCTGGGCCCTTTGAAGCTAGGGAAGTCCTCTAAACCCCTTGAGGGCATAGGAAGTTATCAGGGCCCCTTAAAACAGGGGAAGTCCTCTGAGCTAAAAAACATAGGGGATGTCTTCTGAACTTCATAAAACAGGAGAAGTCCTCTAAACCCGTTGGAGGTTGATGAAGTCATTAGGGCCCCTTAAAACAGGGGAAATACTTTGAGCTCCATAAAATGGAGGAGTCCTCTAAACCCTAGAGGCAGAGGAAGTCATCAGGGCCCCTTAAAACAGGGAAGTCATCTCAGTTCCATATAACAGAGGAAGTCCTCTAAACCCTTCGGAGCAGAGGAAGTCATCAGGGCCCCTTAAAACAGGGAAGTCATCTCAGTTCCATATAACAGGGGAAGTCCTCTAAACCCTTCGGGGCAGAGGAAGTCATCAGGGCCCCTTAAAACAGGGAAGTCATCTCAGTTCCATATAACAGGGGAAGTCCTCTAAACCCTTTGGGGCAGGGGAAGTCATCAGGGCCCCTTAAAACAGGGAAAGTCCTCTGAGCTCCATAAAACAGGGGAAGTCCTCTGAACCCACTGTGGGCAGAGGAAGTCATTATGGCCCCTTAAATAAGAGGAGGTCCTCTACGCTCCATGAAACAGGGGAAGTCCTCTAAGCTCCATAAAACAGGGGAAGTCCTCTAAACTCCATGAAACAGGGGAAGTCCTCTAAACTCCATAAAACAGAGGAAGTCCGCTAAACCCCATGAAACAGGGGAAGTCCTCTAAACTCCATAAAACAGGGGAAGTCCTTTGAACCCACTGGGGGCAGAGGAAGTCATTATGGCCCATTAAAACAGGGGAGGTCCTCTAAGCTCCATGAAACAGGGGAAGTCCTCTGAGTCGATTAAAGCAGGACCGGAGAAAATGTACAAGTTTTACACCTCCCCCTTCCTCACACACACACACACACACACATACATCAACCAACCAGCCACTCCAGTGAATGTGAGTCCGAGTAACGAAGAAGAAAGAGAAACTCTGACGATGTTGATTGCCGGGACAGCCAAACAGATGATGGTTTACACTTTCAAGTGAGTCAATCGCACAGCGGCTATAATGAGGGGAAATTTGGCCTTTTTTTTTGAAACTGGTATAACTTTCAACAGATCTCACAATTTCCCTCCATCAGTTTGACCCGCGGGGCGGGTTCAACTAAAACTGGATTATGTCTGTTCGTGTACAAATATTTAACCTCGCGCTTGTCCTTAATCGGTTTCTATCATTATATGACTCTTTCTTCAGTTTTTTTTTATTGTCTTCCAACTCTTTATAATTCTGTTCTATTCTCTGTTTCATTTAGCGGAGAAAAGATAGGCGCTGGTTCGAACCGACGTCATAAAGGTAAAGATAAAATCCCCGTCCAGGCCGCATTTACCTTCCTAGATTTCTCTGATACCCATTTTTAAACATTGGGTGGACCCTGGGGACTTTTTTTTGTTTGGTGGTACCAGAAAGAAATCCTAACTGCTAAGACTTGAACCCAGTACCACCGGATTATTAGACCGAGAGCCTAACCAGTCATTCAACCAGGCCGCAGAAGTAAAAAAAAATGCTATTTAAAATGAAAGCTGGTTGGACAATGGATGCATCAGCAGCAGGGGATCTTGCTTACAACCGAGAGGCCTACGGGAGAGCTGTTAGGGAGGTAAAGTTCCGCAAGGGACATGCAAATGACTGACTGAGGGTTGGACAAAAGATTTTTACAGATTGTGAAACAGTCAAGAATGAAGGCGTTTTGAGCGAAACCTGAAGTAGTGAAACATGAACTGCTAAATAACCGTACTAGAAAGATCATCTTCCAGTGCAACATGACGAGAATTACTGGTCACTGTACGTGGATGAAGATACCTAAGAGAAAGATTGGAGCAAGCATTGACGTGGCTGGAGTACAATGTAATTCTAACTCGACAGATATATTCTTACGATTGTTCAGTGATGATGGCTCTTTATAATTCTAACTCGACAGATATATTCTTACGATTGTTCAGTGTTAAACATCTTGAGACGAGAATACAGCGCAGAAATATGATACGCTCTTCTTCATGTGTGTTAAAGAGAAGGATGGTATTTCCCCTATACTGAGATTTACTCGATTGGTTTAATATAGTCAACATCTAAGCAAAGATATGGGTAATCTCCATGAATCCCATTGTCAACAGGAGTTCTTCATGCGTGTTTTAGTTACCCATCTATGCTCTTTCCCCTGGTTCTTGTCTAAGTCTCTGTTAAAAGTGCAGCTGTGCACGGCTGTTGTGGAGTCTCGACGACACTGGCATGTGCTGAATTGAGTTCAAGAAGTCCTTCGTATGCATTTTGTCTTGTCTTGTGCTATCTTCCTATAACTGGCGAGCAGGTGATCTTTGCAGGCGATGCTGTAGAGGTGTTGAGGCGCAGCATCGTATCGGCGTGGGAGCAGGTTACGGCAGCTACTTTTTTCAGTCCCGGACTACAGCTAAAAAGCAAGAGGTGTGTGCAATGCTTCTTTAGCGGACTCCGCCACCATGGCGATCCCTGCCCCGTTAGCCAGGCTAGGCCTGTTACCCGGGGGTACCAACTGAGAGGTGGGACAGGGTCTTGGTCAGCTATGGTTCGCTAACCTTGACGCTAACATATCAGCTATGGGTCGATGATGTGCCCCAACGAACATTGTCTTCACACCTATAATGTATGCACATAAACTGGTAAAATCTCTAGCTGGACCTATGCTTGTGGTCTACACGATGTCCCTGTTTCAAAGAGAATGGAGACCGTTGTTTGATACGTTTTGATTAGCTTCATAAAGAAGACTTTTTTGATGAGGAATGTTTGATCTTGTCTCTGTGCCTAACTGCAGTTCTCCTGGCAACAGCTTTTCATCTCTACTTATATGTCAGTTATTTGTTCTCTCTTTAAAGTCAAGCTTGAGTTGGCAGATACGTGTAATATGGATCAGAATGAGATAACATGATATATTGTTCTCTGTGTTAACTGAATAAAATAATAAATTACAAATTTAACGCTTGCTATGTTAACTGAATAAAATAATAAATTACAAATTTAACGCTTGCTATGTTAACTGAACACAACAAGAATTTAGAATTTATTGTATGCAATGTTCATTCAACAAACTGGGTGTAAAGATGCTGTCCGCTCTGTCAGTCAGCGATACATAGCTGACATGCTAGCGTCAGGGTTGACGAGCCATAGCTGACATGCTAGCGTCAGGGTTGACGAGCTATATCTGGCATGCTAGCGTCAGGGTTGGCGAGCCATAGCTGACATGCTAGCGTCAAGGTTGGCGAACCAGAGCTGACATGCTAGCGCCAAGGTTGGCGAACCAGAGCTGGCATTGTACAGTTAGGGCTGGTCATAGCCTACCAAGATATAGCCTACCAAGACATAGCCTACCAAGATATAGCCTACCAAGACATAGCCTACCAAGATATAGCCTACCAAGATATAGCCTACCAAGACATAGCCTACCAAGACATAGCCTACCAAACACTGTCTCACCTCTCCATTTGTGCCTCCATTAACATGGTTAGCCTGGCTAACGGGACGCGGATAGCCATAGCTCCCATGGCATTGGAATCTGCAAAACAAATATTGCACACTCTCTGCTGTTTAGCTCCATTCAAGGACAGGAAACAATAGCCGCCCTAACCCACTCCTAATCCGACACAGTGCTGTACCTCAACACTTTTAGCGCATCGGCTGCAGAAGAACTTCAGCTCACAGTTTCAGAGAAGAAGAAGAAGTAAAGACCGACAATAACAATAACACAACAAGAACACAACACTTTACAGCAGTCTGTATCAACTGACCATGCAACACTACGCAATTAAAAACTTCATATTTTCATTTCAAAAGACTCAGTCGCTCAGTTCTCTTACCTTTCGGGAGAACAAACCAACAGCAGCTACTTTTTCGCCATAACGAACTTTCAGCTTTCAACCATCAGCCAATTTTTCAAAGAGCAATATCGGAAAACTTTGAATTATTTACAACAATTTACGAGCCGCACTATTTGAAATGGAAGGAACTAAATTCATGGGGGGAAAAGGGAGACAACACACGGAATAATCAGTAATATTTTATAGTGTTTGGAAGATGATAATTCCTGAGAGTGCTTTGCCTTTGGCTTTGCTACACTGCCTAAGCAATACATAGAAAGCATTATTAAAGATTTCCCTAATTTTGAACGATAATTTAAATACGAAAAATGCTATTTAAAATATGTGGTAATTCTCTTCAAGATAGAGCATATTTGTTTCACTGACATGGAGAAGAACAACAAAGAGGATGTTGAGCAATAGAGGGCTCACCTGGGCAAGAGCAGAAAAAAGGGCAAAGGACAGGCATTTAGGGAAAACTCTTGCGGAAGCCCCATGTGCCCTGGGCACTTAAGGTTCAGAGAGAGAGAGAGAGAGAGAGAGAGAGAGAGAGAGAGAGAGAGATCTTTTTTTTATTTTTTGCCATTAACTAAAATGAGGGCAGAAAAGTCACACAAGATCTAAGCAGAGTTGCTCGCTGTTCTTGAAATAGAGAGGGAAAAAATAAGAGAAATTCAGAGATTCACGAAAAAAAAAATTAAAATTAAACGCAGACCGGATTTAGTGGAGACGTTGTAGATTTGTAATTGTAGTGGGAAACTGCTGATGTGTCAGTGATGTACCTGACTGAAGATCTTTCCGTAATATACAACACATCGATGACGACCTTAACAGAAAATCTACTCAATATGCAACATATCAATGACGTCAACAGCAGAAAATCTGCCCAATATACAACACACCAATGACGTCCTCAAAAGAAAATCTGCCCAGTATACAGGATGCCAATGACCTCCACAACAGAAATTCTGCCCAATATACAACATACCAATGACGTCCCCAACAGAAAATCTCCCAATTATGCAACACATCGATGACGGCCATAACAGAAAAGCTACTCAATATACAACATACCAATGACGTCCCTAACATAAAATCTCCCCATTATGCAACACATCGATGACGGCCATAACAGAAAAGCTACTCAATATACAACATACCAATGACGTCCCCAACAGAAAATCTCCCAATTATGCAACACATCGATGACGGCCATAACAGAAAATCTACTCAATATACAACATATCAGTGACGTCCCAAACAGAAAATCTGCAAAATATACAGCACACCAATGACGTCCCAAACAGAAAATCTGCCAAATATACAGCACATCAATGACGTAACTAACAGAATATCTCTCTAGTATACATCGAGCGAATGACTTCCTTAGCAAAAAATCTGCTTTCAATTCATGACATATGTAGCGGAAAAAGCTGCTAATACGCGTACAGTCTGTGCATGATATCCAATCAGAAAAAAAGCCACCTGGATAATCCTCTAGATGAAATCTTTACCAAAAAGTCCCTAATTCATCCTATCAGTGGCACGTCTACCAGAAACAAAGACCCTGACGTACATTCTATTGATGAAATAGCTAGGGAAAAAGGTCCCTTATATATTATACACATGTCAGAGCACAACTTCCAAGTCCTGGTAATTTCATATTGATCCAGGTTTCCACGATGAGCGCTGCTGCTTCACATGGGCTCCTACAATACACCAACTGCCATCGAGTACACATCATTTCCTTTTTGAATCTTACAGCAGAACTGTTGTGAAATGAAGTCGTAGACAGACATCTAAATATACAAGTATTATAGTGTGTATACAGAGATAAGATATTAACACCCATTTTCAAATGTGAAGACTTGATTTTACATTTCTGATTATTGATCTTATTAGTCACCTATTGTGGTTGTTGCTGTGCTGTTGCTGTGTGATCTCCTTGAAATGCCACCCTGTGTCTCCATGCAGTTGACGCTGTGATGATCTTGCAGTATAGGATACGGAACGTAGACAACGATTTCAAGCGCGCCTTCTGCTTGATCTTATGAGCTGCCGGTTCTTGCTGTTAGACTTTTTTGTGTCGGATAAAAAGTGGGTTACAGTAGATCTCTTGAAATTCTAAAGCTGACTCAAGAATAGAGCTTCTCGTTATGTTCTCCTCTTCTCCCACGCAGCACCCCTATGGTCTGGCCACTATGAGAAGAACTTGGATGTTTCGGACCGAAAGGCGAAGATATCACAGTCTAGCTGTAAAACTGTGATACAGCGTAATGAATGCCCATTTGGGGGCTAACGCAGAAGAAGACTATATGTGTCTGGAAGTATGAATGACTCAAGCATCTAATTGCTCCCCGAAAATAAAATCCTTTACCTTGCTGCTTCATGTAACTTTGATTTTGGTCAGTTCTGTAACACGAATGCAGTTCTGGGTTTTCCCCTTCTTCTTTATTTACCCCCGGACGGAAATTCCCGTTCATTATAATTTTTGCAGCGTATCCCAGTGAAAAGTTGTAATCTTTCAAAAGACAATTTCCGGTTTATTTCTGAAAGAAATCCAGTTAGTGCACCATATTTATTGAATCATTCATTGTTTTCTATTGTGATGGCACTTAAGTGTTAATTTTACAAGTGTTTTAAGAATTTTGAGAATATAATTTAATATCCATATCCATAGATATATTTTTACTGACGCATTCGTAAACGTGTGTTTGGGTATCCTACACAATATGGGCAGTCAGGTATCAACTCAGTGTATACTTTTATTATTAACTACCCAGTCATATTTTGTTTCACATGCATACTTTTATATGGTAATGCATCAATCATTTTAGAGAAAGGTATAATTGCTTTGAAATTACAAATGATGTGGTAACTCAGATACATAACAGATTGCGGTACTTAAAATAAATTCATTTTCATTTATTCTCCCGTCATTTTTGGCGTGAGATATCTAGAATTTCCCTGTGCTAAACCGCTCTTTTCGTAGATACATTTCACATAACCGGCCCCTTCTCCTCTTAATAACTGTCACTGCGATTCCTTTATCTAGATCACTGAACAACTGGCGTCATCGATTTGTGATTTATTCCTAGTTCCAGTCATAATCCTCAGGAATTCAAGTTAGTCCGGTGACAGACGATAAAACAAGCGGAAATGGTCCCTAAAGCTCCTTGGTGCGTGTTCCAAGCCTATAATATGGACCCTAAACCTCCCTAACTTTCCCGCCTTAGGGGACACTATAAAAATGCTATTTGGCTCTATTTGTGGTCTGTCAGACAAGAATAGCATTACTGTCCGTTCCTAATTGTTGCCCTTCTTCGCAGAGGCTTTGCAATAAGGTCCTGCTGACATGGACCGAGTCTTAGAGAGTGGGTTGGGGTTTTGGAAAGGGGGGGGGGGGAATGGCTTCGCGGAAATCTAAATCTTCTCATGAATATATATATATATTTTTTTTTGATGTTGTCTTAATACTATCTGAAAAACAACTAAAGAAATAGACAACAAATTAGAAAACAAATGCCCACGGAAAATTCTCGGTATAGTGGAACGAATTCAAGAACAACACAGAGATAAGACAGATGAGCACACAACAACCTGTCTCATGGGTGATCAGAAAAAAAGAAGATGGACATATGTCGGTCATGTGATGAGAAGAAACCGTCAGAAAGTTTTTAAAAAAAAAACAAGTTATCAAGGGGAACACAACAAATCGAAGAAAGAGAGGTCGACCATGTGAAACTATAAAGAGGACATTGTTAGGAGAGGCCAAATTAGTAGGAAGAAAATCCCTTGATGAGGTCGAAAAGCTCGCGGAAAAAAAGGGGAAAACTTGGCGAACTACCTTGTGCGACGTCCTCTAGCTGACGTTTAACGGCACGTGAATGACGTAAGATGAAGTCTTAAGACACTTCTGTGGCTGCTGTCTGTATTTTCTTACCAGTACGTGGAAACTATCGCCCCTTCCCCTCCCCTTTTTTCATTCTTCAAGAATTATGATTCTTACATGTAAGTTATGAATGAGATTTCACTTTGTGAAGTGATTATGTTACTGTCATTTTTGATAAGTGGAGGAACAGAGCTGTCACTCTATTGTGACTATGTCACAACAGTGTGACTAGTGAGTGGGGGGGGGGGGGCTAAGGTGATAAAAAATCATGGTGGCGGCGCTAATTGAGAAGTCTCACAAGGAGAATATTCACCCATCTCCTTACGTGTGTGTGTGTTCTACAGAATATAAGCAAAGTAATGGCATCCTGTTTTCATTATCACTTATCCTAATTATCCTCATTATTGTTCTCCTTCTGTCTACCTGGAGCTGGAAGCAGGTGTTCTCTACCGTCGACGACGTGAAGGTGTTGAGGTACAGTATCGTGTCGCATG